>OY821745.1:10555507-11155507 GCA_963682055.1 Primula veris | reverse complement strand
TTACAGAGGTTTGACTGCAATATTGCTGTCTTTGTACTATTAAAGGGGTTTTAGAGTTCAAATTGTTAATATAGATTTCACAGCGTAGGGTTATCAAAAACAGTGGTGTTTTTTGTTAATTGTGTTTTTCATTTGTGCAGAAACCTGACATGGCAGGGTTTGCTGAATTTTTGAAGCCGCTAAATGAAGTGATAATGAAAGCCAATTCGATGACGGAAGGAAGAAGATCCGATTTTTTTAACCACTTGAAAACTGTTGCTGATAGTCTTAGCGCTCTTGCTTGGATTGCATATACTGGAAAAGACTGCGGTGAGATGGATTTTCTGCTAAGTTCTTATTTTCTTCAAGATATACAATATTTGCATTATAGAAGTTTCTCAGCTGGCCTTTCTTTTTAGGAATGAGTATGCCTATTGCACATGTTGAAGAAAGTTGGCAGATGGCTGAATTTTACAATAACAAGGTAATCTGAATGCAAGCCTTACCTTGCAATTATAACTATGATCATAATTGCTTTAAACTCGTTCATTCAAGTAACAGAAATTAGGATTTGGATGTTATTGGGAGAATTTGTCCTGTATTTAGGGTGGTCTAGTTTGAATCTCTCCTACTAAGAGTGAGATATTAGTCATATCTCACACACGGATGAAAACACTCTGGATATAAAATATCATGTCTGTAGTTTAAGTTTTTTTATTTCACAAGTTCAATGATGTGACAGTTGTCTAGTTGCTCTAGTTGTGAGATCCCTTGTAGAAAAGGTTCTTCTTCTCCGTGTGTATGTAGGGATATTGATCAAAAAGATAAATAAAAAATTCCTTATTGTACTGGTTGTTGAATTTTCTTGTCTTCTCCAGCAGCTATGGCATATGATCTTGCACTGTTTTTATTTGCTGCAAGGGTTATAAACTTATTGTTAAGAGTAATTATCCCACATCGCCTAAAATATGATCTAGCCTGTGGTTTATAATGAGTTACCCATCCTTACCATTACGAGGCTTTTTAATGGGTAAGGTATATGGGGTTTAACATGGTATCAGAGCGGGCCTAGTGATGTTGGGCTCACCTCCACCCATTTAATTTGTCCGCTAGTAGGACCCTTGAAATGTCGGTCCACGAGCGTGAGGGAGTGTTAGAGTAATTATCCCACATCGACTAAAATGTGATCTAGCTTGTGGTTTATAATGAGTTACCCATCCTTACCATTACGAGACCTTTTAATGGTAAGGTATATGAGGTTTAACACTTATAATTAACCTCTTGCGTATTTTTATGCATAAACTTTATCAAGTATTTTTCGTGTAATTGGAAAATTATTATTGCATCTGTATTATAAAATCATCCATTGAGATCTAAATAATGGAATCATTAAGTAAATGGTGGGTAAGAGACACGGTTCATACTGTTCATATGATCAGTTATTTTCTTTTATTTTTAGAAGTATGATGTTTTGTGATTGTTTTATAGTTTATACTGTCAAATATGTAAGAGACTTTAGGTAGTTAATTTTTATCAACAGACAACAATATATCTCCTAAATTGCCAAATTGGAGAGCATAATGCTTTTCTATGTTTAATTTTCAATTTTGTGGTTACGCTGCAGGTTCTTGTTGAGTACCGAAACAAAGACGCAAGTCATGTGGAGTGGGCAAAAGCCCTCAAGGAGCTTTACGTACCAGGTTTGAGGGATTATGTGAAGAGCCACCATCCTTTGGGGCCTGCTTGGAGTGCAACAGGTAAAAAGATTACTACTGCTCCAAAAAAAGCTCCTCCAAGTGCCCCTTCTGCTCCACCTCCTCCACCAGCATCGCTTTTCAGTTCTGAAGCTCCTCAGTCTTCCTCTTCTCGTCCGAAGGCTGGGATGTCTGCCGTTTTTCAAGAAATTAATTCTGGAAAGCCAGTAACTTCAGGTAGGGTTTTGGCGCAACACTAAGATTATCATTTTGTTATACTTTTAACCTTTTAATAGAATTCCTGTTTGATGCACCAACTAAAATATACCTTCTAGGCTTAAGTATATTTTTCTTTTTTATCTGTGTTGATTCATACATTTTTCAAAATATTATACTTCTTACCTACTTACACTACAATAAATTACATTTACTACCTCCATACAAATTAGTACTTTTTTTTTTTTTGCATTATACACCTATATATACTTGAGAGAAACATACATCTATACAGTTTCTGAGTATTACTTAGAAGTTTAATTTCCCAAGCTAAACAAAAAAAGAAGAAGATACTTTTTGTCTATATAAAATGCAACCAAACGATCGCCTAGTCCTCCTTCTATGATCTTATAGTCTTTCCTTTGAAGAAGTACAGCGAGTTCCATATTAGTTGAAACCTTGATTTTCTAGGTTTGAGAAAGGTCACTGATGATATGAAAACCAAGAACCGTGCTGGTAGAACCGGCGTTGTTGGGACAGTAGAAAAAGGAAGTGCTGTTAGTTCTACATCTTTCTCCAAAACTGGACCTCCTAAACTAGAGCTCCAAATGGGGAGAAAGTGAGTATCTTGTTAGTAATCATATGACAAACATGTCACATGCTATATGTTTATCCTTTTGTTTGTGTATATTTGACTTGATTACTTCTTTGTTTATGTTGGCTAGGTGGGTTGTTGAAAATCAGATTGGGAAGAAGACTTTGGTGATTGATGATTGTGATTCTAGGCAGTCTGTATATGTTTATGGGTGCAAGGATTCTGTTCTACAAATTCAAGGTGATTCGATATAATTAAGCACTCCTATTTAACATTGATGTAGTCAATATGCCCCTTTTTATTAATGACTAATATCTTTGAAGTCTCCTTTAGAAATATAGACATTGCTTACCGTGTGACCATGTTCAGGGAAAGTAAACAACATTACCGTCGACAAATGCACTAAGATGGGAGTTGTCTTCACGGTTCGTTAGAGACTTTCTGCTTTTCTACTTGATGAACTAGTAATTAAATGTTGGCAGATGGTAAAAGATGTACTGACATGGTGTTTTCACTTTAAAACAGGAAGTTGTAGCTGCTTGTGAGATTGTGAATTGCAACGGCGTTGAGATTCAATGCCAGGTAAATATATTATTGTGATTTGTTTTTAAAAGTTTCTCTCGGCCTCATGACTGGAAGAATAAAAATCAAAAGTCAAGCTGCATTTATTCTTTACATTTTACTGACTTACAAATAGGGCTAGTTGGTATAGATGAATGGGTGAGAAAGGAAGGGAAGTGCCTTTCTTTGTAAATTTTTAGAGTTTGTTAAATGACCATTTTTACCTAAAAATGAGGAGGTTAATGAATGAAATATGGGGATGGTGTATATGGCGGGAAAGTCTACAGACTCTACACTATATGAAAGAATTCCATATCCCCTTATCCCCATGTATCTAACTAACTTCTATTGTTACCAACCCAAAAGAATCTAACCTGCATTGTCAATGGTGCCCACTAGTCTAATAAAATAACATTGTTGTGATTGCATGAATTCAAGTCTTTATATCTAATAAATTTCAGGGTTCTGCTCCAACAATTTCAGTGGATAACACAGCAGGATGCCAATTGTATTTGAGCAAAGATTCGTTGGAGACTTCCATAACAACAGCCAAGTCCAGTGAAATCAATGTCTTGGTACCTGGTGCAGAAGCGGATGATGATTGGGTATGTTCAAAAAGTAAACTGAGTGTGCAGTTGCATTTAACTTCAAACTTATCCTATATATTTCAATATTTCGCACTACCTTCTTACAGATATGGTAAATTAACATGTTAGCAAAAACCCTTTTATTTTGAATTAGCAATGACAGATGGGGAGTTATATATTGTACCTAAAGCCTCCAGAGTTATGTATCTCAGCTGTAGATGAGTACTAGAACCAAGTTATTGGTTGATTAGCCACTTAAGTTATTAAAGAAAAAAGTAAGGAAAATCTGCCCCATTATATTTCCTTCACTCATCTTTCTCTTTTAAAAAAAAAAACTACTCTCTCTCTCTCTCTAATCCGGTCATCCCCACCCATCGCCTATCCAGTCCGATAGATTACTGACCGATATGTAGTCTATTTTTGCTTTGCCTTCAATTTAATAAGATGAATCCTAGCCTTTTCATATATCCTCTTAGACAAAGAAGGCTCAAGTACCTTTTCAAATCAAATAATATGCACCTAAAAAAATCTCTTATTATCATACAAACAAATATAGAATTGGAATAAATAAGAAAATCACATTCCCCTTTCTCCCATTAATGGAAGTAGAAGAGAGATGGAAGGAGAATAGAGACGATTGAAAAGGAAAAACGAAGATGTACATTATCTTTTCAGATATTTGATAGCTAACTTGTTTTTGGTACATTGGATCTTTTTAGTGTACACATGTACAGCTGAGATCAAAACTCTGGAGAGATTGGTACCATAGGATCTGGTGGGGAGTTTAATCCAGTTGTATAATTTTTTAAGCCCCTGTCATATCTAAAAATCAGTTGTTAGATAACAGGAATATCATTCATGTCGTTCAATATAGGCTATATAAAGATAGTTTAGTCACCACCCATGGGATTTTTTAAAAGAATGACTTGCATAGTTAGCAGAGAAACGTTGGTGTTCCATTTATTGTGCGCACTGGATCGTGATCAATTGACTTTGTATCACTGTCAATTGTAGATCTACTGGTCTTTTTTTAGCTTTATGTCTGTGCCGCTGTAATCGTCATGGAGGCGGTGCATCCACTAGCTGGAAGTAAAATCTGAAAAAAAATGAAATTTTCAAGACTACTGTGAAATTTTATCGAAGAAACAAGTGGTTGACCCATATATAATTTTTAAAAGGTGTAGAAAATATAAAGAAATCCATTCTTGTTGTTGATGCCAAGTCTTCTATGCACTTCGGATACAGCAAAAATCAAAAGCTCTATTTGGTAAATTTTACAATTGCTTCAGAGTCCAGTATATTGCTAAACTAGGCCGGTTATTCTCTTTTATTGCACATCAGATCTGGTCAAAGTCAAAACCTCTGTTTTGTATACCTTTTACAATTCTTTCATAGTTCCAGCCTATGTAGCACAAATATTCCAATTTTTTTTAAAATCCCCGTATCGGATACTGATACTCCCCCGATACTCTGATACCGTATTCGATACTCCAAATGCCGTATCATTGACTTTTCAAAGGTTTGACCAATCCGATACTTGTATCGGATACTTCAAATGCCGTATCCTTGACTTTTTCAAAACTTTGATCTATCCAATACTTCACAGATGCTTCACCGATAGGTTTTCAAGATACCGTGGGGTTGAAAATTATACTTATCTACAATTTTAAGGCAAAGTATTATAAGCTCATTAAAGTAATGGGTCATACATGCTATATTAGTATAAAGTATATCTTTGTTCTTCATAAGAAAGTACAAATATACATAAGTACTTACATATTATAGAACATTTTTTTAGGAATTGTATTTCCTAGATAATGTTTGATAAGTAAAAATTAATTTGTAGCAATATATTTTGTAGATATATATTATATAATAAATTTTATTATAATTATAATTTCCGTATCCTAGCCATATCGTATCCTAAATTTTCAAAAAATCCGTATCCGCGTATCATTATCGTATCGGATACGGTACCCGTATCCGTATCCGTGCAAAATGGGTTTCAGCAGATTGCTAGTCTAGGTTGGTCAGACTATTAAGATTATTGGAATATAAATTGCTATGCTATTTAACAAAGAATGCTTGTAAGTTGCTAGATAGGTGACTCAGTCTATAGTATGCTTAAACCTTAAGATTGTGGAATCATCAACTTCTTCAGTTACATATTATTTTGTCACTTAATTCACATGTATATATTTACTAAGATTGTCATCATAAGAAAGATGGTTATGAATTTGCATCATCGAGTTGGAACTTCTGATTTTGCAGGGTGAGCATGCATTACCTCAGCAGTTTGTTCATGCATACAAAGATGGTCAGTTTGTAACAACCCCTGTCTCACACTCCGGAGGGTAATTTGGAGATTTTTTGCTATCTGATAACTGGCTTGGCTCTTTTCCTGTCCTTTTTTCCAACTTAATTTTTTACATACAAGTCGCGAGTCGGTTTCTCTTTTTCATTTATTTTACAGATGAAAATGCGTCGATTTTTTCCTTACATGCATCTTTTTTCTGTGTGTTCTTTGTTATCTATGTAAAACGTTATTTTAAGGCAAGTGTTGTAATATCTCTATTCACAGTTTGAGAAAGTGAGACTATATTCAAGTGCTTGTAGGAGTCTCACCCCTGATTGTATGAACATGAATTTTATGAAGCAACTTTTTTGAAACTCTTCAGTTCGTCTTTTTTTGAATTCAATTTCATTGATTCAACTACTTCTCTTTCTTTATTATTTTTCTTTCTTTCAAGATAGTGATAGGAATGGGAACGATGGTGACTTTTTTCTTGGATTCATATAGTATTTACTAGTTTCCTCTCTTATTCTCTTTAATTCAATATCATTTCCATAATTGGTCTTGTACGACTTGTATATTGTGGTCTACATAATGTTCATAGTCGACATGGATGGAAATCTATATAGTTGGTCCGCAATAATTTGACATGTAGTTCCACAAGCATATAGGTGGTACCATCAGTGGTCTCTTCTATCGAGTAAATAATGATCAACCACCGACTTGTTTCTAAAGTCATTTATTAGTATAGGTTTCAAAAGAGCATGAAAAGCTTGGTAATAATTTGCCTTTTAGCCAGGCTAGTGCAAAAGGGGAAATTTTCTTTTTGTATCGATTTAAATGTTAATTGTCCCAACATTTAGATTTATTAGGTTCAATATCCATGTAACATTTACTCCTTTAATATTGTTGAACGTGCCGTCATATGTTCCTTGAAACTACTCCTTATATCTTGTGTCTACAGCTTTTTGTAATAAATAAATATATCGCACATATCTTCAACAATTTGAACACAGGGAGTAATAATATTGTCATTTGTCTACACATTTCAAGTCTCTTTTCTGAACAATGTCAAAGACAGTTTTGCAAATAACACGTTCTCTATCCTTTAAAATCAATTTCGTTTTTTGTTTTGTTTCTTTCCTTTGCCCATTTTCCTCTTCATTTTTGTGTTTATTCTCACTCACCTACCTACTCCGTTATTCAGTATATTATAGAAATATATTATTTTCTATAAAACTTTAAGGGTGTGTTTGGAACCTAATGGAAAAAATAAAATGATTTACTAAAAAAATATTTTTTTTGTGTTTGTTTACATAAAAAAAACCAATGAAAAATAAAATGAAAGAAATTATGTGAAAATTTTGTATAGAGCCAAGAAAATCATTTTACTTTCAAAAGTGGAAGTAAAAGTAAAACAAATGAGAAAATTAAAGCTAGCTCTCACTCTCTTTTCTTTTATTTTCATTTTTTTTTTCAATTTTCTAAACACTGAAAAAGAAACGAATAAATGTTAATTTTCATTTATCTTTGTTTTTTTTTTTTTATATTTTCTTTACATTTCCGGATTACAAAACATGGTGAAAAATAAAGTCGTCAACTGTTCTCTTACAGAAATTAGTCTGAAAACACTTGAACCACCAAACTAAACAAGTACGAACTCTAAAAAATGAAGTCATTTAACTGAAAAGTTAAATTACAAATTAAAGTACAATATTTACAGTAACAGTCAGCACTTAATTCCACGTGGACCATATGATCCAGGCTAGTAGTATAATTTATCATTCACCCAAATATAAATATATATACACATTCTCTCATTTCACATGGTGAGGTATACATAACTTGGCTTACACATGGCTGTCTCCTCTTCAGTCTTTTTCTTTCTGTTCATCTCTCTATCTTCTTTTTATCTTTCCAGTAAGTCATTTATTTTATTTCCATTTTTTTTTATAATTTGGAGCAAATGTTTTATTTTATATAGTGGTTAATTAATTTGCCTAAGGTTGTTGTAATTCTGATTTTGCGAATAAAGTTTTTTGTTTTTCTAGCTTCTTTTTTTCTAATATGTATGGTCTTTGAATTAACAAATATAAAATCAGGCTGTTTTGATAGAGGTGGAATTGAAAACTTTTGTTTTAAACAAATAGACCAATATTTAATTTTTTTGAATTTCACAAAACAAATTATATCCTTCTGAATTGTGTTTAAATTTAGAAACTTTAATTATTGTATGCTACTGTTTCAAAACAATTTGAGCATCATTCTCTTAAAATGAGTAATTTTTTCCACTGTTTGCTACACTTTATTTTCATCTTTCATTTAAATTAAATAACCAAAAGAGGTGTATGAAACTGATCAGGACAAACGAATAAAATTCTCATTGATCAAAAAAATAACAATTACTTACATGGTTAAGTTTTTGTTTTAGTGTCTATAAAACTTGAAATGTCAGTTTTTAAGTTTTTGTTTTAGTGTCTATAAAACTTGAAATGTCAGTTTCAGAACTCACAAGTTATTTTTAATGTAATATTTTCATGTTAAAAATAACATACCAGTGCCCATTCCGGAATATTGAATTTACATAACAACAAAATACTTCAGTTTTTTTTTTTTCATTTCACACTTACTTTTAAAATATATAAATTATACTGAAGTACATTACAATGTACTGTCCCTGGAAACTTTTAATCTTGATTAAGATATTATAATGTTTATTGTCCATGCAATTTTTTTTTCTTGATAAAAAGAAACTTTTTTTT
Source organism: Primula veris (assembly GCA_963682055.1). Classification (NCBI taxonomy): domain Eukaryota; kingdom Viridiplantae; phylum Streptophyta; class Magnoliopsida; order Ericales; family Primulaceae; genus Primula; species Primula veris. The sequence goes on along the minus strand of OY821745.1, from coordinate 11,146,820 downwards.
AACAGGATGTCAGCCGTTCATCGGTGTAAATTATGGTCAGGTAGCCGACAACCTACCGCCACCGTCAGCTACCGCCAAGCTCCTCCGCACGACAACCATCCAAAAAGTCCGTCTCTACAACGTGGACCCCGCCGTGATCAAGTCCCTCGCCGGAACTGGTGTCGGAATAGTTGTGGGCGCCGGGAATGGGGACATTCCGGCGCTGGCGACGGACCCTAACTTTGCAGGGCAGTGGGTGGGTGCGAACGTGTTGGCGTATTATCCGGCGAGTCAGATTGTTGCTGTCACGGTTGGTAACGAGGTGGTCACAGGCGGAGACGGTGGGCTCGTGGCGCAGATCTTGCCCGCTATGCAAAATGTGCAAAATGCCCTCAATGCAGGTTTTTATTTTCTTTAGTTTATTTTCCTTGGTAGAAAATGATTGTTTAGCTATGATCCTGCAAATTTTGAAAATACAGAACAAGTATGACAGGAATTACTAGGCAACACTCATCTTATATGACTGGTTCACAACCCGTTTGCATAAAAAAGTGTCAAATGGATACAAAAAATTAAATTTTGATTAATATTTAATTTTAGAGTAGCCCTTCTAGGGTTCTATATTTTTATTTGGGTTTTTAGTGTGTTGTACATTTTGTTTTTAATTTATCAAATTCTAATTTATTGAAAATAGAAAAAATAAATTAGTTATTGAAAAACATCATCTAAGCATCCATGTTCTAATTTAACGGTGGTTAAGATGACTGTAGCATAAACGGTCAAAGAAGGTGACTGTTCCAAGGAGGCACACCTCTAAAAATCTTATCTATTATTTTATACATGTAGTTTTATAAATATATCATAGGGACAACCAACATTTAGTCGTAATTATTTATTTATATTGTTAAATAGCTTTTTTTTGTTAAATTCAGGGGGTTCAAATTGTAAAATTTCGAAATTAATGGACTTATTAAAGGAAAAGGTATTTGAATTTCAAAAAGGATTTTCTACATTTAATTTCAGTGAAACGTGTGTTTCCAATTCTATGTTCTGAACTGTTAATATGACCATTTTGATTTTGTTGACAAAGATGTGATGAGTCTCTATGAAAAAATCCGTTACGGTCAAATATAGTACAGTAATTTTAATGTTCAATATGGAGCTCTTTTTTTTTTAATTGTGAATGTAAATAATAGTATCCTCATTATTTATGCATTGTAAGTAATTCTATGTGCTGAACTGCTAATATGACCATTTTGTTGACTAACATGTGATTACAAGTGGGATTCTCTATGAAAAGATCCGTTACAGTCAAATATAGTAATTTTTAATGTTCAACATGGAGCTGTTTTTTTTAAAGTGAGAATCTTATAAACAATAGTAGTATCCTCATTAATTATTTATGCAATGTAAGTAATTTGCTTGACCTTGTAAAAAGATGTGATCACTTTCCGAATGGCATAATAAGTTCACAAGCAAAGTTGGGGAACCTTCCAGCTTTCAGATTCAAAGGCAAAATAATTCTTTGGTATACAGTGCAAGTATGCAACTAATGGTGTTGAGCAAAAGTTCAAATTTTATATATTTTATTAAGAAAATGTCTTCATATTCCGATATTCGGATAGAGTGTTCATAAATATTGATACGAGATTTTTGGACCCTGAAATTCTATATAATGATGTAATCGATGTACTGACATATCATTCTACAGATATGTCGATATTGAACAACAGATACCAAACTACTCTACCTTGGATATCCAACAATAATTGATTAATAAAGTTTTATATTAATTAAAATTTCAAAAAGAGAGGTTTAAACTAATTATATTACATAATAATGACATGAATTATATGATAGGTTTACTGAATATATTTTGGAAAATTACACTTTGCAGCTTCACTAGGAGGAAAAATCAAGGTTTCGACGGTGCACTCTATGGCGGTATTAGGTCAATCCGAACCGCCCTCAGCTGGTAGTTTCAACCCGAGTTATGGCGACACTTTAAGGGCAATGTTATCATTTCAAAGGGCTAATGGTTCGCCTTTCATGATAAACCCTTACCCTTTCTTCGCGTACCAAAGTGATCCTAGGCCAGAGACACTAGCATTTTGCCTTTTTCAACAGAACGCTGGCCGAGTCGACTCGGGAACCGGGATTAAATATATGAACATGTTTGATGCTCAGGCAAGTTCATTTTATATACCAAAAGATACTAATATTATCTATATTTACAACTTGCTTGTAGCTTTTAAACAACTTATCTTACTTAGTCGAGATCGAAAAGAAGTGAGCTAATCTGGTGTAAAGTTTTACTCGGACCATTTCTTTAATGATTGTCTACTGCAGGTATTCCAACTATTTAAGAGTACTTATTGTCACAAACTCACACTATTATTTTTTGCTTCTTCAAATCTGTGTCTAGTCAAATTCTATATCAAATGCAATTGGGCATGTGTCAAATTATCAAAATGTACTTTCCCATAGTTAGAAATCAAAATTTGAATTGGAATAACCCAAAATGGGAAAGATATACTTAATTTTAAAATGGAAAGAGTAGTATTTTCAACTTGGAAACAAAGAAGCTGTTTAATCAAATGAATTGCAGCTTATGCAAAAACCAAAAAACTGAGTTTAAAAGCTACAATCAAATCTACCTTTAGACTACCTCAATTTAGTACTCCTGATTTTGTCATTTTATGAACTGAAATTAGGATACTCAGTCTTGTTTTATAAGCATTTCTCATCATAAATCATACTAATGTAGTACTAAGTTTGGCGTATATCTTGGAGGCTTAAAGCTAATTGAGTTATAAGATATTGATTGTTTATTAAAATCATGTAGATACTCCTTATAAATTCTTGTCTTAGTAAAGAGATTGATTGGAAACCAAATTATCTACTCCACATGTTTATGCTTTACTTGGCCTTTTTGTCAAAGCCAAAGAATATAGCATCATCCCAATTCCCACAGTAAATGTGTCCAAAAGTGGTTGATAGATAGTAGAGTACAATAATTTTTATGGAAAATTCAACATTAGATTGAGAAACTTTACTCACATGCCATCATTTTGGTAGTTAGATGCTTTTATTCAATTAAACAAATAACATTGTTTAGTGCCCAAAGGGCAAGTCTTCAAGCAAACTAACTGTGTTGTTTGTCACATATATTTAATTCTGAATCAGCTTATCTTTTTTCTTATAAGTTACATCTAAATTGGATCTGACCCTACCAATTGCAATATATAACATTTTATTTTTTTCTTAACAAGATAACCTTGAATAGTACTAATCTTCCGAAATAGTATACAGTTGTTTATCATAAGTATGTAAATATCATATTCACCTTTTCTCTTATATTTTTAAGTGACTCACAAGTTTTAACTTTTTTCTTCTTTAATCTTAAAAAGTCGTTTTCATCATGCCGAGATTACATACCATGTATTTTAATTTGTTGTTTTCTTTCTGGTAATTAGTTAGTTGTGTAAAAATTGCCCAGAACCACATTTATGTATTAAAGTAACCTGATACTTTGTACAGGTTGATGCAGTACACTCGGCCCTAAATGCAATGGGATTTAAGGACATAGAAATAGTGGTAGCCGAAACAGGATGGCCCTACAAGGGAGACCCAACCGAAGTGGGTCCTAGCGTGGACAACGCTAAGGCCTATAACGGTAATTTGATCAGTCATCTTAGGTCCATGGTTGGGACCCCACTCATGCCCGGTAAATCCGTTGATACGTATCTATTTGCTCTATATGACGAAAATTTGAAGCCCGGAGCAGGATCAGAGAGGGCATTCGGCCTCTTCAAGCCCGACCTATCGCCTGCATATGATGTGGCTCTATCCAAAAGTAGTCAGGTGCGACTTGTTACTCTTTTTTTTTTTTTATGTATAGTAGACTTGGTACTTTCTGTAATTTCTGTTATCAATTTCATAATTTATTTATTAGGGAATAGAGTACGGTCAACCTAGTGAAGAGGCAGGCTCAAGTTTAACAATAAGTGCATGTTAAAGCTTTGCATTTCTGTTTCGAAGCTGTTCGTTGTATAGTTTCTCAAAATATTTGACCAGCTGGATAATTTTGCATTATGATCTCAAAATTTGGAACAAATGATCTGATAAAAAATCTAGCTTATTGACTGGCTATTTTTTTTTATTCATATGATTCTGTGAAAGAATTTGAGTTTCCAAATTGTTGCTTTATGTCAAAGGCATGATATCATAGACAAAAAGTGAAGACCCCTAATGTCTCACCTTTGCAAGAAAGAGCCTTTTGAGCCTCTCAAATCCCCTTTGAGAAAAAAGAGCTAAAAGTTAAAAATATGATTGTCTGCTTGTAAGTTAAAGTTACAGTGGGGATATATGCTTTTCTTTTTTTTTTGCAGTAAAATGAGGACTTCCTTTATATTGGATAAAAATATATTGCATGTATGAAAATGACATATGTAATATTTTGTGCCTTGTCATGTTATGCATAGGTTATATCTAAGTAATTTTTTGCGAAAATACAGAATGTGATCATGGTATTTACATAGTTGTTCAAATTTTAACGACCATGAGTCGAACACAAGTGTTCATATTCTACTATAGAATTGCTCAGTTATTCCAATGCATCCTGTACATTTGTAAGGAGGAATTTATATATACAATGTGTAAGTTGATGTTCCAAGAGAATCGATTATTTCTTCTTCTTGATTTACCTTTTAAACATGAAGTTCTCCTTAAATGTGCTGAGTTTTGAACACTGAGCTTAGTCTACGACATAATAATTCAACTAATCCATTTCTTAATTTTTTCCTCCAGACACCCACTACACCGGTGACCCCATCACCGAAACAAGGAGGGGGTTGGTGTGTACCAAAAGCGGGGGTCTCAGACTCTGAGCTTCAAGCGAACATAGACTACTCGTGTGGACTAGGGATCGATTGTAGCCCTATCAACCCTGGGGGAGCGTGTTTCGAGCCAAACACGCTCTTAGCACACGCCACGTATGCGATGAACCTTCTTTACCAAACAGCCGGAAGAAACCCTTGGAACTGCGATTTCTCACAATCCGCTACCGTAACTTCCACCAATCCTAGTAAGTTCATTTCTTCTTGTTATTTATATTTTAATCTTTAATAAAACTCTCTAATAATTTGAGTTAAGTACATGGGTGGTTCTTGTGCTTTTGGTTTTTAAGTTCATTTTCCTTCATTTAGCCCTTGATTAAGAGATTACATTTGCACCAACACCTTCTTCTCCCAATGGCATGGAAAACCTTTCTTCTATATGTGCTTGGATCGTTCAGATTTAATGTAACATTCATGAGACCTCAAATTGATGAATCATTTACCAAAATAAGCGCTATGGTTTTGTTGGTCCTGGGCTAATAAGAAACTATCTGATGGTGCTTGAGAAAGTGTCTTTTCGTAAAATATAAAGACGAGGGATGGGGAAAAACCTTGCTTGCAAAGTTAGAATATAATTGATTAATTTCTAGTGATGATCTCATAGTTTTATTACAGGGTCGAATCCAGGAAGCTAATACTTTTTTGGATTACTTCTTTGACCATTAACGTAAATTTTTCCTATTTCCCTTACATGACTGTGTTGAGTTTGGTCTAGACAGTGTGTTGGTCCAGGACTCGTCCTAATGTTTTTCCTTTTATATATTTTGTAATTTTTTTTAAGGCGGAATGCGTATACGAGACTAAGTATAGGTTAGTGTTTTCATCTATTAGTTTTCTTATCCTATTCTGTGTATGTGTTGCAGGTTACAATGGATGCAAATATCCTGGAGGAAGTACATGACGGAATGAATTCAATTTATGGCGGATAATAAGTGAAGTGTGTAAATGTATTGGTGGTAATTTTTGTGGCTTATTGTTTTTAAATAAGTTGAGTTTCCGAGTCATAGTTCATAAGCCAAAAGGAGTCGTAAAATAACTAATCCTATTGTTGTATGAGGCGATTAAATTATATTGCTAATTACAAGAATATCGTGCGTGCTAATTATAAGCCTACTGTTTTTTTTATTTATTAAGAAACTGTGAATTTTATTATTGCTGGAAAAACTGATTCTCACCATGTGACATGCCCCCCCACGAGGCATGAAATAACATCAAATTCCGATAACAAATCAGAGATACATCAGATTGAAATAGCATCCCTTATAACATGGGAACTATAGCTCTACTAAAAAGAAGGCAAAGGAGGATAAAACTGGCCATTTCCTAACCTCGTTTAAAAGAGCAAATAAGCTAAAAAAACACCACTGTTCTTGTCTCATCCTTTTAACGACCAGATCCGAGTGATCAAAAGGGTGGCTTATGAAAACCAAAATCTATATTTTAAAGAGGTCAAAATTTAGCCAGAAAATCCACAAAAACCTCAAAAGAGCATCTTTTACAACGCTCTTACAAATACAGCGTAAAGGTTGTGTATAAACCAGCGCTAAAAAGGTATAATCCCATAACCAGAAATGACTTGTAAGTGAGTTGACAAACAATTCAGATATGGAAGAAAATCTGGCCAGTGATCATTTTAGCAGCAATCGGAACGTAGGGCCCTTTCAAAGCTTGTGGTAAAAAGAGCTCCTCTAAATGTCAAATTTCTACAAAGAATCTAAGAGCAAATTTATTAGTAGATAATTTTTTTTGATAATTTTCGTCTCGTTTCGGTAAGATATTGGCTCGTATTTGTTTATTATTCCATGAAATGATAACGAAAAAAAATATAGTGTTCGATTAGTAAACGAGACGGTCATTGATCACAACCCCGTTCGTTTCGTGAAATTTTGTTTTCGTTTAATTATATGTGTGTGTATATATATATATATATATATATATATATTGATGATGAATTGTAAGAAATTGTGTTTATGATAAAATAAAATTCATAGATACAAATATGTACGGCTTCATAGATACCGTTAAGACATTTTGTAAATCTACATTAGTCAAACAACTAATTATTATTTTCCTCTTATTTGTGATCTATTTGATTGCAAACGATTTGAACCGGTGCAAACATGATTTGCAACGATGCAAAATGATGCAAAATGATCCAAACCGGACATCATTTTTTTGATTCACGAGACGAAACGAAGACGAGGCAAAATTTTATATCTTTTCACGAGACGAAAACGAACATCATTGCTTTAGTTCGTCACGAAAACGGGCAAAACAGGACCATTTTTCGTTACATCTGAATTTTTATCAGTCCTAATTGAAAGCATATAAACATTGAGAGGTATATTTATTTAAGGGTTCCAACTTCCGAGTGATAAAATACAAACTATAGGGGTATAAATAAACTTGTCACTTTGCAAATAGTCCCCTGAAACTATGGGTCTTACAAATAACCCCCAAGAACTATCAATTCTTGCAAATTATGGGTCTCACAAACAATCCCCAAGAACTATCAATACTTGCAACTAACCCGCATTAACTATAAATTTATGCTCAATGATCCTTTTTGGCTGATTTTTCATTTATCATAATCAGTTATGTGATATCCATGCGTGTCAAGTATTCTTTTATTGAAAAACACAAAAAATATATTTTTTTTATTAAAATAAGTTTTTTTTTAATAAAGCCTATTCTGATGATTTTTTCACGATAATTTTAATATGAAACCGTGTGCAATGATAAACAACAAATACCAAAAAAAATGATTTTGTAAAACGGACAAATGAATAGAAAGTTATGTCGTTTTAAATATGAACTTGGGGGTTTATTGTAAAAAATTGATAGTTAGTGGGGTTAATAGTTTATGGGAGTTATTTGAAAACAATCCATAGTTAGAGGGGGTTATTTGCATTTTACCCTTAAATATACGGAGTGTATATATATATATATATATACTTTCTTTATAAAATTTTATTTACCGAAACATAAAATCTGTCACCAAAATTTCCAGATAAAAATAAAAGGTGAATCTTCTGCGTTTTTCTTTTTAATTGAATAAATTGATTTCTTAATTTTGTATTCTTTTTTCAATCCGTAGATTCGTCTTTAGTCTTAACAATTGGATAGTTTATCTAATGACATAAAAAAACCCTTTTTATTTTATTTTATGTTAGTGGTCTTTTATTATTTTGGATAAAGGGCATACTTGATAATTAATTTAAGTATCTTTTAAGTGTTGGGTAATTTTTGGGTAGAATATTTTTTAATTCTTAACAATTTGACAGTTTATCTAATGAGATAGAAAACCTTGAAATTCATTGTTTTTTATGCTATTGGTTTTTGATTATTTTGAATAAATCACACACTGGATGACCAATTTAAGTTAAGCATCTTTTAAGTGTTGGGTAATTTTTGGGTAGAATATTTTTAATTTTTAATTGGAGTTTCTGCAATTTTGGAGCATTTTCGGCTAGGTTTACGGAGACATATAACAAAACTAAATTAAGTTGGTTAAACTAAGGAATTTGGAAAGATTGAAAAAAACAAATAAAAAACACTAATTATGTGGAGCAAGTGTTTAGGAAATTATATATGGTGTTTTGTAGATGATGTATGTGATTTTTTGCATCTAAAGGTTGAGCCTTTAAATGGGTATAACTTAATAAGTTGAGTGAGAAGCTGATATTTTTGTACAAAGCTTTCTTATACCAATTTTTAGAAATCCTGGATTTAATTTGAAACCTGATTCTGTGTGTCACGAGTGTTCGATATTAATAATTGTACTGACTTTGGCGTAGACTCATAGAGAAGGAACACTTGAGTAGATAGGCAAAACAGAAAAATGGTATGTAAAGACTCTGCCGTGATCTAAGAAAGAAAGCATCCAATAGATGTCTCAACAATGCAGAAACTTCACTTCAAATTTTAGGCATACTTTAGTCATATGGTTATGTAATATGTAGATACGTATTTTGACCGTTTGTGCATTTCTAGCGTTTTCCTTCTGACTTAAGTTGGGTAATATCCGTAGGCCGTAGTCTCAACTTTTTCTTATTCTAGTTAGAAAGTCATGTGGTTAGGTATCAATTTATCAATTTGAGGTATTGTTGGATATGCCACTCTTACATTAAGCATTTCTTCTTCTTCTTCTTTTTTTCGGGAAATACTTGGGTGATTTAAAAGCATTTTGTTTGGCTTTGATAGATAAAAATGACGGCCCTTTTTTTTTTACAAGCAACAGTCCGTTATTGTTGCTTTTTTTAGCTTAAATATTGGAAATAACAAACAAGTTATATCACTACTAAGCTTTAATTCTTTGTCGGGGTTTTATAGGTTTAGTACACCAAACTATATGCTTTTAACGATTTGGGTACCCACCTTTCAAAATTTTCAATTTAGGTACCACACTATAATAACTTTCCAATTTAGGTACCACCGTCTAAATAAATCACGGAATCATGTCACGTGACATTTGACAAACATTAATTTGAGAAGCTAATTTGACAATTTTGCACAAAAATATGTCATCCTAGAAAAACTTTACCCCCAATTTCACATATAAAAAAAAATAGCATATAATCCAAATTTTTGTTATGTGTGAAATTGGGGGAAACGTTTTTATAGGATGACATATTTTTGTCCAAAATTGTCAAATTAACCTCTCAAATTAATGTTTGTCAAATGTCACGTGACACGATTCCGTGATTTATTTAGATGGTGGTACCTAAATTGGAAAGTTATTATAGTGTGGTACCTAAATTGGAAAATTTGAAAGGTGGGTACCCAAATCGTTAACAGCACTATAGTTTGGTGTAGTAAATATATTTTTTCCCATTCTTTGTATTTAAGCTTATTCATGACCAGAATAAAATTTCATCATGTAAAGTTCTCTTAATTTCATATTTTTGTAATCATGTCTCTCATGTGCCAGGTAAATGAAAACCTCTTTGGAAGAAGATATTTCAAATATTGAAGAATCTACGTCAAATTTTATATCCGTTTTCGATGTTGTAAGGAACAAAAGCTGTGGTAAAATAGGACTGGTCACTGAAGCTGCTGATGAGTTTGACTGGTACGATTCTAGTCTTCTCTCTCCTGACCAGATCGAAGTGCTCTGGGAGAACGATGCAAATAGAGAATGTATAAATCGTAATGATGTAACGCTTGTTAATAAGGGTTTACTCGTCCCTGGGTCATATGTTGCTTCTTCGTTAGACCCATCTGGTCAAACAGGTGTTGCCATTAACGTTACTAACTTGGTAGATCTTTTAACACCAAATGGAGATATTATCAAAGGTGTTGATACGAAAGAACTTATTCAAGTGAAGGATTTTTCTCTGGGTAGGATGGTAGTACTTGGTTCTTGGATAGGCATAATCGTCGAGATTGTTGATAACGTGACAGTTTTATTTGATAACGGTTTAGTATCTGAGTTTAAAACGGCTACTGAAACGTCTCTTCAGCCAATTGAGGATGTGATTAAAATAGAGGGATCTTTTCCTAATTATCCTGGTTATTATTCTGGTCAGCGTGTCAAAGCCCGGTTTAGATCTGTATTTTACAAAAATCCAAGATTTTTACCTGGTTTATGGAAACCTAAGATTTTGCAAGGCACTGTTATGAAAGTCTCGGTCGAATCAGTATGTGTCGATTGGTATTGTTATGCAGAACAAGGCGGAGATGAATTATACACAAAGCCAGATAAAAATCAAAATCCTGAGAATCTGAAGAAATTATCTTTTTTCGATCACGCGACATGGATTTTATTTGCGAGGTGTCTCTTAAAAGATTTTGAGGGAGTTCTAAAGATTATTAATGTGAAAAAGGAAGTCGACGTGGCATGGCAAGATGGGACACTCGAGAAACAGCTCGATTCGGCTAATTTGATCGTAAAGCATGAGGATACCTCTCATTTTTTTCCTGAACAGTTTGTTAGAAGGAAAAGTATTCATGAAAATAATGACGAATGTGAAACTAGGAGTTGTGGTATGATAAGAAGTGTTGATTCGAAAGAGAAAACAGCTTTGGTGAGGTGGCAACGTTCTAGTGACGAATCGGTGTATGCCCAAGAGTCTGTTGAGGAGGAAGAAGTAAGTATATATGAGATAGAGATACATCCAGAGCGAAAATATTTTTTTGGAGATCTTGTAGGTGAAGTAGCTACCAGTAGTGTGGATATTACAGATTTACCTCAGATAGGGTGCATTATTGGAATGCAAAATGGTAATCTGAATGTTTCTTGGATTAATGGATCTAATTCAGAGGTATGTTTCAGTTCTGGTCTATGATAACATTTGGAATTTTTTACCTAGTACTATAACTTGTTCTTGTTCCATGCACTGTTAGTCTGTTACTTTTCACATTGAGAGAAAGTATTGCGCATTTTTGTCTCATCTTTTGATGAAGTATTAGCTATAACAAAAAGTTGTGTAATAGAATGCTTAATACAAAGTCGTTCCTTCCGATTGTTCAAGGATTTGATTGTTTATGTGCTTGTTAATTCTAGGTTGGAGTGACCACTTCCTTCTTCCAAAACCTGTAAGATTTAGTTTAAGTAGAAGTAGAAAAAAGGAAACATCATGATTTAACTGCTAATTAAGTACTGTAATACTTTATTGTTTATTCCAAGGATTGAGGAAAAAAGAGAAGTGGGCCAATAAAGCTTCAATTGTGTTAGGGCCCTTAGGGGTATGATTTTCTTCTTCTTTTGGTCTGTGCGGATGTGGAGCATTTTTTTTGTTAAAAAACTCAAATACCAAAAGCCACATTTTAAGTAAGTACTCTATAATGATTATTAATTGGAGTTCCTAATATACGAGTATATATACATATATGTAAATTTTATATACAGTATCGTAAATGTATTCTTTTATATTATATATGTGCATATATACCAATTGCTCAGTAATTGAATTTTTGTTTTTGAAAGCTATTGATTAACAAGGAATGATGTTTGATTGTAATTTGTAGGTTGTCCCAGAAGATATTTTTAAAATTGAAAGTGTTGCAGATGCTTATGACAATTATGATGATGATTACAATGTTGAGATGGGGGAAGCTGAAACTTTCCGAGAGAATTTTTATTTTGTTCTTTTAGAGGCTATTGATTTGATCGGATCACTCAAGATGTTATACTTCTGGAGCGTGAAACTCTTGAAATTTAACTTTAAGCATACAAGTAAAGATTCTGAACTTCAATGCGAGAGGATTATATGCAATTTGAGTTCCAAAAACTTTGATGTCATGGAAGATCCCTTGGACCATTATTTTGTTGGCACGGGTGAGCAGGTACACTAATTTTTACATAGATACCGTCTTTTCTTTTTAGCAATTATGTTCTAGGGTTTAGTACTTATTAGCTGGAATAGATTATATACCCATTAATTCTTTGGACCCGTTTGAAATATGTTTTCTTTCTGGTGCAGAAGAAAAAGGTTTTAAGACTTAGGGTTGCTGTTTGAGAAATATATAGAAACAAACAGTCATCTCAGTGAACTTGTGTTAAACATAATAATTTCAGCAAATTAGTAGTAGAGTAAAAGTATCGTTGTTGGATTATGAATCCATTTTCAAACCACCAAGATTCCAAGATTCCAAGATTGTGTCTCTTGACCATATAATTGGAATAGAGCATCTAAGTTTTTCTCCTTGCTGAAATCTTCAAGATTTCATTGTTCTTGTTTACTTTCTAGGAAATATGGTTGATATCGAAGGCATTTCAGTTAACTTTCATAAATTCATTAATTTCACTGAATTCTAATGCCATACTTGATAGTGAAAGTATCTGTCTCTTCACCATATAATTGATTTTTGACTCTGTTGAATTTAGGCTTCCCCTCCCATATCAAAGGATAAGGATTATATAGCAAATTTCATTTTGTCTCCCCAATAAACTAGTGTATATACATTTTTTCAGTACACCACAAAAGCTGGTTCTAACGCTTTGATTTGTTTACTTTTAAGAAGTTTTAACTTCACTAGAAAGGAAATTGGACTTGCCGTTCAAACTAGCAATAAATCTGGGCCTTAGTTACTTGGGATTAATCGAGTAACTGACTTAAATTCTGTGCAAATCTTTTGCAACTTTGCTTTATGATGATATTTCTTGTTTTTTTGACAACTAATATGCAGAGTAATAATGCTAAAAAGAAGTGGCTTAAAAAAGTTCAAGGAGACTGGAGAATTCTTCGAAATGACCTTCCAGGTACAAGTTCTACCATATTTGGATATCACTACTAATTTATCCAACTTTCAAGTATCAATAGTTTTTGGTACCAAGTACTAAGTAGATGCTTTTGAACAGACGGGATATTTGTACAAGTATATGAAGATCGAATGGACCTGTTGAGAGTGATGATAGTCGGACCATATGGGACACCTTACCAAGATGGTCTTTTCTTTTTCGATTTTCATCTCCCACCCGATTACCCAGATGTTCCTCCGGTAAGATAAATAAATAAAAATAATTTGGAAAAATGGTCATAATTATGATCTAATTCATTTATGAATGACCTTATTTTATTTTAATAAGTATTTCTAATTTTTGTTGTTATAGATGGTGCATTATTATTCTGGAGGTTGGAAAATAAATCCCAATTTATATGAAGATGGAAAGATTTGCCTTAGTCTTTTGAATACGTGGCATGGCGAAGGTACTGAAATTTGGGATCCTTCATCGTCGACTATCCTCCAAGTTTTGGTTTCAATCCAAGGGTTGATATTAAATTCGAAGCCTTATTTCAATGAAGCTGGGTATGATAAGCTAATTGGGTCAACCAAGGGAGAAAAAGACTCGTCATCCTATAATGAGAATACATACTTGCTCAACTGCAAGAAAATGATGCATAGTATGCGGCATCCTCTTAAGGTAATACTTCACACTCTCCGTTAGTTTTATTTTCTTATACCATTAATAATTCGTACTGTGTACACTTATGACCAATGCTTCATTCATTTATCAAATTGCATAAATGCTACTTTGTAGAGAAGAAAATGTTCCCTTTTTCAGTTGTAAATATGCTCGTTCTCATATAATAAAACATATACTTCCGGACATAATCAGGAAAAAAAGGTTCTTCTGAGCTTTTGTTATGAGTTTTTCTGCTAAAGGCATGAGTTGGATTAAATAGGGATGATCTTATCACTTATTTCGTGTTTGCTTGCTTTTTAAGGTGTAAGATATTTGTAGAGTAGGGCTACTGCTATATATACAAAATTGTGTATGCACATAATCTAGTAAGCAATTATTCAACTGGCATTGCATCATGATTATGTACGTATATAATATTTTGTTTCTATAATTTCACTTATATATATGGTGGCTGGCATGAAAGTTTTTACTATTACAAGTTTAGAGCATGTACAATCATTATCATGTACTTTTAAGTTTTTCCTCTACAGGTCTCTCTATAGATTCTTCTGTATCAGTTTGTTCATTATGGGTGTTTCTTATATATTTTCAGGGTTTTGAAGAGCTTGTGAAAGAACACTTTGTTGGCCAGGGGTTTTATATACTTAAGGCCTGTGATGCTTATTTAAAAGGGTACTTAATTGGTAGCCTTACTAAAGATGCTTCACCAAGTATAAACTCTAAACCAAATGCGAATTCCATCGGTTTCAAGCGTACATTGGGCGCAAATATCATCCCGAAGCTCTTTTTCGCTCTGAATGAGATTGGAGCCAATTGTAGTGATTTTCAGTACCTAGTACACCCATAAGGAGATTCACTTTTGTTTTTTGTTGTTCTTTACGAGGAGAAACCATGAGAGTTCGTATAGTTATTTACTGATAGGGCATTGTAATTATTTTTGATATGTAGATGAGGGCTTCGCAATTGTAACTTCCTTGGCTGTATGTATTCTTTGAGGTGTAGTTAGAAGTTTGGACTCAAGAATTTTTACCATTTATGTTACTAGTATACATTTTACTGTTAGGGTTATAAAATCAGTTGTTGATCTTGGTACAAGAATGATGTAACACATGGGTAAATCAAGTTAACAACCTATAAATCTTTTCATTTTTATTATTCATTCGCTTGTGAAATGTGAAAGTTGTGAACATAGCAAAGCGTGTCATTTTTTGTTAATATTATGAGGGACAATGAGTAGGTACATAAAACCAAGAAGAAATGCCGATCTTGTGATTTTCCAAGAAACAAACATGTTCTCGTCTTATGTCATTTGTGGACAAGTACATTGTACAATCGATACAAAGGACTAGCTCGTCTATATCGACGACTGGATTTGCCAAAAAATAGGGGCAAGTCTCTCTAGCTTGGGGTGTTTTGCCCCGTAGAAAGACATGAAAGAATTAATACCATTTGTTTTATTGCAACACGCCCTAATCTATGGAGATTTGCTTAATCAGCAGCCATGCCCACATACGGAGCAAAATGCCATGTCCTATGGGGTTTTGCTGATGCGGCACTGATGACATGGCAAATCTCTCTTGGCTGAAGCGTTTTGCCTACGTGACACTGACTTCTTGTGTGACATCCCCATTTGATTTGACAGATTTTGGTCGCTTGAAACCATTATTGGTGCCGAAATCGGTAAATAAAGGCATTAAATCAATGTAAAGTGTCTATATCGTAACTTATAACACACAAACTAAGAGTTTTAGTATTACAAATCACTAACACGTACATGATATTGACATCCGAGAGCCCAACTACTCTCTAATTACTAAACTAGCATTCAGAAGCAAATATACAATTCTTTCTTTTCTATCCCTGATACATAAACTGCAGTAGGTATATATAGATAAATTAACTAGTAATTGCCGTAGAAGCAGTTGATTTACTAACCATAATAATTCGAATTTGAAATAAGAGTTGCAATTATCCTATTTAAACTTGGCCGAGTATTGTTACATTCCCCACTGCTTGAAATTGACGTATCCCTCAAGGTCATATCTACGAATAATCCAATTGATCTATATGCCAAAGTCAGTTATCAGACCTTAATTCGGAAAGCATCACAACTTGGTATTTCTCCACATCCTATTGAAATCCCGTACTATGCGCCATAATTTGTAGACTGATTTGCTGGACACTTGAAGAAATTTGAGATTGTGGTTTTCTCTTCAATTTTTTTTTTTTTTGTGTGGTTGAAAAATGAGCGGGTTTTGTAAATCTGTTAGAATAAATAGTGTTACAGGTTTACAGAATATTGTCAACCATAAAACCTTTTGCAACTCATCTTTCATTTTTCCAGAATTTATACATTTGTGTTTTTCGAATACACAAGGATTTACCTTTTCCAATTCAAATGTTTTTCTGTTTTTTGTTTTCCCAATTTTTGGTCATAAACAGTCGTAAAATTTGGAACTTTGTCAATACTTTTTTCTAGAAACAAATTTGTGGAACTAGGCTTGTATTAGAATGGATTGCCGCATTCCAACTGTAAAGTCGTGTTGTTTCTTCTTTTTGCTGTAACTGTTGTATTTGGAATGATAAGGCCTGAAACGCATTTTCAATTAACTTATTCATATTTTTATAAAACCGTTTCTGCTCCCCGTCATCTGTCGTAAACTTAGTTGTATTTGTTCCAATTCTTTATTCCAGGATGTAGCAGTTGCATCGTCCGTTGGATCGTTGCTCTCGTACTAATTTGTGATGCACGACTTGAAGACACAATGAAAAAGTTTTTACTTCAAGGATATGGCTCTCAACAACAACTCACCGGGGAAGAGATGATGAGACATCGCGGATTACCCGTTGATGTAATTAAATTTATCAACGAATGTCAAATCTGCTCAATCGGTACTGAATTGGGGTGGTGTTTGGATTCCTCTAGTATATGGGACAACGATGTTAGAATTACTTGGATTTACACGTTAGTAGACCTGTTGACTTCATGGAGAAAGCATCCGGATTTCTAGAGGAACTTGATACTGCGTAGAGGATAGATTAAAGGGTACTGACTGGAAAAGCTTATTACCTAAAGAAAGTAGGATTTCAGTTATCGAATACAGAATACGAATTCCAAATGAATGGCGCAATTTTCATGACCTAGCGAGGTTTTCGAGACACGTACTTGAAAATACAATAAGAAACAAGCTTATGAGGTCGGTAAAAGTATAGCTTGTGATAAGCTCGAGATGATGTACAACACGGGTTGTGGAGTTTGCAGCAAGAGACGTTCTTGGGACGGTCTTTTACGGCAATATGTTTTACATGAATTCAAATACCATCATCTGGAAAAATGCATTGTCGGTTGAGTTTGAAGAAATCGTAAGTCGGTGAAAGAAAGCGTGCTGAAATTTTAAAAAAACCGTGTTAGGTAATTTGCTATTAAAAAAATTAATCTGTATTGAAGTATGACATAATTTCAGACTCTATTATCAAAAAAAAATGTTTATGTTATAAAAAAAATTCTAAATCTTGTTTGGATATGGAGATTTGCCATTTCGAATTGGCTAACTTGTAATTCAATTTCATACTTGTATCCATTTCGTTTTTAGTCCTCTAATTCAGTCTCATAATATCATTCGATTCAATCGAGGTTATTACAAATTGGTATCAGAGCAATGATCTAATCAACCCTGCGATGTCTACGTTAATGATTGAAAAACTTGAAGAAATTCAGCGATGCATAAGAGAGTTTGTGGAGGGCCGGAAAAAGTTTTATGACAAAACGGAAAAATTGATGGACAATTTTTTTCTAGAATTGTCTCAGATCAATGGAAAAGCAGTTCAACACAATATAAATGCAGTAACTTTCTACTCTAACCCGATTTTCGAAGACTTGAGTTCAGGGTATGGGATCAAAAAAAGGTTATTGGTGCTAGAAAAATGTGAATTGCAGTCTTAAAACGGTTGATGTTTCTGATCGTGAATGTCAAATAATGTCTCAACAAAAAGTCTGTTTTTTAGAAGAAAATTACGACACCAATAATTTTTGTGAGGAAAACAAATACTTTGATCCAGGAAAGAGAGACGTTTTTAATGCTAGTTTTGTTTTAAAAATAGTTGTAACATATAAAGATGTTGAAGATTTGGAAAACAGTGTTCAAAACAGTTGGGGTGTTCAAATTATTGACAAAGAAAAGTTTAAAAATCAGATCGTAAATTCTCATTGTGCTTGGAAAAATAAGATTAAAATTGGAAATGATTTTGGAAATTGTTCTAAAAATCAAGTAAAGCAACATTCTAACAGAGTGAAACTTGTACAAAATATAAGTATGGCTGTATTTAAAAAACCTTTAAAAAACTTAGATTGTTTAACAGAAACAGAGTTTTTGATCCGGGAAAAATTTAAGAATTTAAGAAAAACTTTGCTATCATGTTCAATTACTACGGTGTTGGAAAAAATCAGTTTCAAATGATAGTAGAAAAATGGTAATCACGAAGATTATGAGTAAAAAAGTATTGTGGGGAAGATTCAATACAGTAGGATATGTTGTACAACCAGGTTTTGGTACCGAAATTGTGCGCTATTTGGAATCTGCAGCCTGTTTCAGAAATCGGGAAAATATTTGTTCAGATCCATACATAGCCAAATTGAATAAAATTTGTATAATGACCAAAGCCAATGAAAAGCTAAAGGACATACAAATACTTTTAAGCCATAAATTGGGTAGAAACTTGCAAAATATGACAAGTTTGGGAATATACTAATCAGACTTGCTAACCTTGTGGTTAAGGTGCGTATTCAAGTGGCTAAAAAGAGTATGGGGTATCAACGGTGACAAGAGAAAGAAAGAGAACCTGTGATAGATGAGTTGAGAAAGGATGAAAAAGAAAGAATGCAGAGCGGGGAAAAGAAAATACTATCTATAAAAGGAAGAAGAATTGTGTTTCTACGAGGGTGACTGAAAATGGTTGCTTAGCGGTCATTGTTAGTAATGAATTTGGTAGTTACACAGAGAGCGTGACAGATGCATATTGAGAGTAAAGGGATGTGAAGAATAAGCGTGGCGGTGGCGTATGGGAGAGGTAAATGTGTATATTAGTATATGTACTTAGGATTTCCTTTGTGGCACACTATCGACGTAGGATCAAATCCTATAAGTGGGCTTGCCGAAGATAACTTTGATGCATAGACTCACACATATTACTAGTATTATGTTATACATGTATGTGACAAGTTTGTCGGACTGTACAAAATTATACTACGTTTCTGTCTATTATTGGCTAGATGAATACTGGCTTGGAGCTATATGTATGTTGTTGGTGCTAAATATTGTAAACTGCTTAATCGATTCTTGGATCAGAATATTTACACGGACTGAAGCTTTATAATGTCGTTTAACTTGAGGACAAGCTAAATTTAACGAGTAGGGATTGTGACAAATCTAAAATGAGCGAGAACAATTTCTACACATATGACCATCTAAGTGCTTTGTACCAAACTGAGGCGGGAGAAGTTAAATTTAGTTATTCTGTTTTTAAATTCAAATTGTATTAGACGTGTGTGTATAAATATGTAGAACTGCAGATTAGTATAAAAAATGTTTATGTTATAAAACAAATTATTAACCTTGTTTAGATATGGAGATTTGCCATCTCGAATTGACTAACTTGTAATTCTATTTCATACTTGTATCCATTTCGTTTTTAGTCCTCTAATTCAGTATCATAATATCGTTCGATTCAATCGGGGTTATTACATCTTGTCAAGTAAATAAACATATATGTATATTGTCCCAACCTACGACAATTTGCACCTAACTTTTAGAAAGTTGAACATTCACAAGATTTTATGAGTAAAGAAAACTATTTTTTTTGTAATTTTAGTGTAATAATTTGAGTTGACTAGATACTGTTTAACTTGACTATACAATAACAAAATATGATCGATTTGATAAGAGATTGATTTTTTACTATTTAATTTGACTACCATATTTGATTTTTTACACTTAGATTTTGTGATATTGAAATGAAATATAGAGTTTTGTTTAAAGACTTGTCAAATCAAATATTAATAAAACCGGTTTTGTCAAATCAGCCATATTTCCTTATTGTGTGGTGATTCAACTCAAATTATTACATTAAATTACAAAAAAAAAAAATTGACAGCGATTTGCACGTGTTTATTGACAAGACAAGAAGTGAGCAGGCTTTATTGCCAATAGACAAAACGCTCAGGCAAGGAAGATTTGCTCTGTCATCAGTGCCACATCAGCAAAACGCCCCAGGTTAGGGCGTTTTCCTCCGTTACCGATGACGTGGTGCTGATTAAGCAAATCTTCCTATGCTAGGGCGTGTTGCAATAACAAAAATGGTTTTAATGCTTGTGTGTCTGCAGATTGGGCAAAATGCCCCAAGCTAAAGAGACGTGCCTCTATTTTTTTGGCTAATCCAGTCGTCGATATAGACAAGCACACAGACGACACTTCATCTTTTGAGTACCTGAATCGATGAATTATGTGATACCATACAGTTTTATTTTCATCCATTTTCTGAGTTAACTTATGCTATCGTGTAAGCTAATGATGCTATTTATTCTACGAATGGATTCAGCAACAGTTCAAAACTCACCGAAAAATAAAAAATAAAAAAATGATGATAGACATTGAAGACATCCACAAAGCCTGTAATTTGAATTTAGAATACAATGATCAAGCTATAGCTTTCTATGAGGTTTCCTAATGTACAATGAAGATGCCATAATCACCATAAAATGATGGATTTCTCTTGAAGTAATGTCGACAAAATCACCTTGTTCACAAACGCAAAGTAGCGAAATAATCACACTACTATTTTGTAGAATACATATTTGTTCTTAATTTAAAAAAAAAATCAACATAAAAAACCTGCTAACCACAAACCAATCGTTCTTTATATTATCTTACAAAAAATTACATTCCTCAGATTAATGTATTGTCTATATATATAAAATTAAAATTACGAGCCCCAACTTTTGAAAACAAATAAAAAATACTTAGCCGCTTGCTACAATCTCATGAATGATATTACTAACAGATTCATCATCGGATCTAACTTCGAGCTTCATTGCCACTTCTTTTTGTCCATCGATACCAAACGACAACCTAACGAGGACCTTAACATTGTCAATGTATACGCCAGATAATAGACACATGTGAGATCTGGAATTGCTGGGGACCACCTCCGTGCCCTGATATTATATAAAAAGGAGATGAAAGAATTCTATCAGGTTCAAGAATAAAATGAATGCACTCCAAATTATAAAGGAGTAATGCTATCGCGGTGTCTCCCAAGTACATGCATGAAAATACACAACAAAAATTCAGGTGCTCAATTATGAGAAACAGTATTAAATTGTAACTTTACTACTATTACAACCATTATTAAAAAAATTCAATCACTGGTTTAAATCCAACACAAATTTTCCCAATATTCAAAAATTCAGAAGAGAGACGTTAATTTGGTACTCGAAATTCCACTATTGCCTCGTTCTCAACTCATAAATTTCAGGATTCAAAACAATGAAAATTCTGATACACTATCAGATATATTGGATTTCTTGACAAAGGAAAATAGCTTCAAGGAAGTGCATATATAAAGAGTAATATTAATTGGACTTCGTTTCTCTCACAGTCTTGATTAACTCAACTACAAACAGATAATACAGAATGTCGCTGCACATCATTCTAAGAATGTTTTTACTTCCATGTATCTTTGTGCACAATCATGCAAGGTTCCTAAACTTATCATATGCATGTTTGCCTCCCAGAGTCTTCTAAATCAACCAACTAGCTCAGTCTCAACCTAATTTTGTTTTAAATGTAATCATAAAAGAATGTACCTCGCAAGGTTGCATGCCGAGAAGACTGACGACTGTATGTACAGCTTCTGTCAAGCTCTCCCTTGGTCCAAGACCATATTCAGCTACATGTTCACAATCTGTTCCCATGCTTTCCCAAGCATTTCTGAAATTAGAAACCCCAATTTTCAAAACATAATCTGCAGCAACCACTTCAAGTTCTTCGAGATGGTATTCGTCTTCAACACCATCATCCTCAGCCTCACCAGTTACCGGATCAACCTAATAATATCATCAAAAAGGTTAGGAACATATGTATATACCTACATATAATGTATGGAAAATTCTGTGGTACGTATACCTGCATGCATATTTTGTTGATAAGCTTGTTAAGAACATGTATTTTACTTTACCAAAAATACCATACCATGTATTTTTCCTTTTTAAGGTTAAGTAAATAATTCAAGCTTATGTCAATATATGTCATGTTTTGGTAATAGACTTCCGTTCTTAGCAAAGCTATCAACAATATATCCATGTAGATACATCTACGTGTACTGGTATATCAAGCACTTGCTCAGTAGACATCAACATAAACACTAAAGTTGACATCATGATCTGGACCCTTTATTTCGACGGTTCAGATTAAAAGTTAACACTAAAAAAAAAACACTGGGGTATACCCTTTATTTTCTCCTCATTCTAATTTTCTCAATCTCTCTCCTATCTTTTAGTTTTTCCCCAAGTTCTCCTTCATTTTGTTACTTTTAGGGCCACTGACTCACTGCCAAATCACAACTTATGCAAAAGAAATTTAGTTTCACTAAAAATGATTATCCGTCCTGGTAATAGAATTATTTTTAAACCCTTAATTTTGACAAAAAGTATCAAATTTTATACATTTTATCTAATCTAATCTAAATAAAATAAAATTAATCCTATGTAAAATTCTCTAATCCAACTTTCTGGAGTGTGAATCTGAGATTGGAAGTTTTGTAAGTTTTATTGTTGTCATCATCGGAGATAGATGACTGTGAAAACAGAAGCAAATGGGTTTTGATGCCTCTGAACTAGTGTTCTGTCTCGGTGAGAGAGAGAGATTGAGAAAGTTAGAATGAGGAGAAAATAAAGGGTATACCTCAGTTTTTTTTTTTAGTGTTAACTTTTAATCTGAACCGTCGAAATAAAGGGTTCAGATCATGATGTCAATTTTGGTGTTTTTGTTGATGTCTATATATATATATGTATGTATGTATGTATATACAGCCGGTTTACATAAGTTAAAGTCAGAATGTACAAGTTAAAGTAAACATTTCTTATATTTCCTATGTCGCATCATTTAGCTAGTCAACACTAACACATCCATAGTGGATGCTCTTCAGTCTTCAGTATAGTCTTCAGTTCCATTGAAGATGTTAATTTTAGCCACGTGTTGATAAGTATTTGGTTATAAGTCTTAACTTTTTCGTAGGGCGTGGGAGGAAAATAATATTGGCCAAGTGGATAGATCATAACTACTGGACTGCTTTTTAATAAATCTTATAAATCGATCAAATTTTAAAATTTAACTGGAAAATCAAACCCTAAAAGCTAAACCCATATACTACTAATACTCTAGATTGGCCTCCTTTTAAAGTGACACAGTAAGAAAATGACTATAAAAAGCTGAAATGTTCCATAAGAAAACATGGAATAAAAACTTCCAAAAAAAAAAACATGGAATAAATTAAATACTACAAAGGTTACCTCTTTTACAATAAATCTCAAGATGTTTGAAAATTTCCCTGCAGCTGGTATTCCCTCAGGCTTCTCAAATGCCACAAAAGTTTGTCCAGGTGAATCATATGGAAGGGACTTCAGGGGTTTTGTGTCCAATTCACTGAATTCTTCAGCCTCAGAAGCATCCACAGCAACAGTTACCTGTGCGACAATAATGTTTTAAACAAGAGGCTACAAAGAATTATTGAGGTAACGAAAATAACTAATTCACTCACGATGATCCTTACATTTTCAAGTAATTGTTCAGGGACTGTGTTTGTGCAGTTGTACTGGAAGACAACATGGTTGCTAAATATGTGCTTAACAACGTTGACAGCGTATTCAGTTTCAGCCTCTGTAAGCTCAATAGGAGCTGACGACTGGTATGAGAAAAAATCGTACTAGAAATTAGTCAATCATTTAATAAAGTGAATTAAACATATTGGTATGTAGAAAATTCAGTAAAAAAGGGACCTTAAAAAGCTTTCCAAAGCTTGAGAATTCTGGAATAGAAGAAAGCAGTTTTTCATATGTATCAACCGTCGATGTGGGCCCACTTGGAAGAGCACCCAAGCCAGTTGGCTTTTTGCCAGGGGCTTTTTTCTCAGCAAGTGGTTGAGACTTGAACTCCTTAGGCACAGAATCAATATCAAAAGGTATCTCTGAAGGATCTTGGACCTGTATTTAAAGAAATAAGAAGATGCCATCCAAAGGTGCAAATTGGATTTAAGGGATCAACAAATTTGGAAAATACTCACATAATTCTTTAAACTTGTCTCCAGGTTACCAAGTGGAATATCAAGTGAACCAAAAAGGAAGGCCTTCACATCTTTCTCGGCCTCAGCAACTGCACCGTCACCTCCAAGCATATTCAGATACAGGGTAGCCCTATCACGAACCTGCATACACAGAATCATCACAAGAAAGAAAGTTGTTGAGATACGTAAAAATACTAGTGCATGACTAAGACCAACATTAACAATGAGCTGAGAACAATATGCTACCAGAGTAAGAACTTAAATATAGGGACATATGGTAATACAAGAACATTTAAATAGCTAACTCTTCATTATGCTAAGACAGAGAATGAGTACTAGATAATCTATACATGATACATATCTTTAATGCAGATAGTAATCATGGATTTGATTAGCTACAAAGAAACCTAAGCTGCATGTAAAATCAATAAATATGACAGACAACTCTAGTTTCAATTGCATTTTTCTTGGTCATACCAAACGTAGCACAAAGAACTGGCAATGCATAAAACTGAAAAGGGTAGAAATAGATATGAATAGAAATTTCATAGTATTAATTGTGTTTCCATAAACTAGCAGAAATATTAGTGGCAACCAATGTTTTAAATAGCGTTATCGTTAACATAGCGTTTTTCTGAGAGCTATGCTAAAAGCACAAATAGCGTAGCAACGAAGCGCTTTGCGGTGTATTTATTTTACCTATATAATCATATAATTCATATGATTATTATGTTAACACACTTAAAAATTTAATCCTAAATTACAATATTATAACTCATAAAAATATTATAACTCTTATTTATGTATACTTATGTAAAGAAATAACTTGTGACCCAAAACGACGTAGTTGTATCCATTTTTTTAATAAAAAAAAATTAACAAAAAAATTAATTAATTTTATTTTTAAAAAAAATAGCTTTTTACGCTTTTACTCACGCTATTTGCGCTTTTTTTTACGCTATACCTCTAAAATAACGCTTTTGCATAGGCGATTTTTTTTCGCTAAGCGCTATTTAAAACAGTGGTGACAACCAATGCTTTGGATACGTAAAGGCACCTACTATCTCTCTGTGAATAAATAGAAAGAGAATGACAAAAATACTCTAGCTTCTTCTCTGTTTGGAGAGCAAGAGCGTGAAGAAGCTAATATAGAAAGATGACCACCAGCGAATCTCTTAAACGAACTAAGGATAACATCTAAAGACTAGTTGTAAGCATGTGGGACAAGTCACACACGGCCACACACACAAGACGTCAATTATGACAAAGGTATGCAAAACATACCTCGTCATCACTGTCGAACAGACAGCGCCTTAAGAGAACAAAAATACGGGGCTGCACCACAGTAAAATAAAGAAAGTTACTGCGGGTCAAAATTTATAAATTCATGTACAGTGTGATAAGTCAACAAGCCAAACCTACTTTCAAAGAATCAACAGTAGCACCAAACTTAGCTAATGTGCTGACAGCAGTGGCCCGGACACTTGCAGTTTCGAGTATAACCCGATTGTATATGTATCGAATGTATTTGCTCGGGTCTGACGTCTTTGGGCTCTCTATACCAAGAAAGTGTAATATCTAGTAATGCATGAGACGGGAAGACTTATCAGCCGAAAAAAGAAATAGGAATTAATTGAGCGGAATTTAAATAAAAATGATATTCCCAACCTGTGTGGAAAGATAAGTGAATTCACAATCCTCGATGAATTCACAAAGGTGTAGCAATCCACTTTCCTTTGCATCTGGGATGTCTCTTATAAGTATGACAATTGAATCAACAATTGCTTTCTTGTACTCGAAACCGCCTTCTTCCCTCAAGATATTACTTAAGAAATTCATCCTTCATAAAAATAATAATTACATGAATAATAACCATACGAGTAAAGTACAAATAACCCCATGTCTATGGGTGTTTTGCATATACCCGCATGTACTTTGAAACAATGCAATTTTACCAATGCACTATCTAAGTGTCGCAATAAATCCGTATCCGATTTTAAAAAGGTATACCTTTGTGTAGGTCTGTTCTGGAATTATTTCCCTTTTGATACATGTCTTTTTGTTAATATTTTATCCATATAGATAAGGGGTTAGAAGAAATTCTTTTCAGCAGTTCTAAGCTACAAAAAGCTTATGAAAGTGGATTATTGTGCTTATACAAATTATGGCGTCAAACCATATAGTCCGCGGATATTGCACAGAAATCTACAATATTCATGAAATCAGAAGAAAAAAAAAACCCTATAAGGATTACCAGGCGCAAAGTTGTTGTATTTTAAAATTGGGCACGGGGGTTGATAACGAAACTTAGATACTACACTTGGATTCATAACAAAATTTGGAAGTACATTGGGGTAATAAACCATCATTGATAATGCAAACCTAAAGAAAGAGTTTTAAGGTCACTCACAGAGATCGGTACTTGAGGGGGAATTTCAAACACAGGGATCTTATGGCTTCCACAACAACAATTTTAAATTCGTCAGCGATATCAGACATGAAATTTGTTATCTGTTTCATTAAACGATCAATACTTGACTCATTTCCAGTCTTCAGAAGAGTGGTGATAGCTAAAGTAGCTATGCTTCTGTTTTGATCAGAAATCAAGCTCTCCATGTCAATATTGCAGTTCGTTACAGCCATCGGATGAGACATTGCCACCTAAACCATTGAATTTTACATCTCAACAAGTAAGAAACTAAAGCATTTGAACAAATATAAACATTAGCATCCAGAGTACACCAACAAAATCTTCCACGAGAAGTAATTAAAAGTAGTGATAACAGCAAAAATCCCAATCAAAATGTTCTGTACTTTTTATAACAATAACTAACTTCTTGAACTTGTGCTCTTTTTCGTTTTAATTTTTTTTGTTTTTCTATTTATCTTTCGTTCTTGGCTTTAGCCTCGTAAACACCCAAAAAAAAATTAACTTCTTAAATTGAGTACGTCGGTGACCCCCTGCGAGCCTCATGTTGCACTCCTTTTTGTCTTTAAAAAAATAATTACTTGTTTGGTTACTAACAGCTAATAGCCTTAGTTCTTTTTCGTTATTTTTTTTTTAAAAGCTGGACTGCACTTGGTTAGCTTGAGAGCTGAGCTTTGATGGATTTTGGACTAGATAAACTTTAGCCTTAAGCTTGGATGAACCTAGATTTTTTTTATTTTCTGAATTTAAAAAGATCCATTTTATTTGCTTATGAGCTGCAACAAGAATAAAGAAACAGAAAACATCAGTAGATTTAGGTATGCACGGGTAGAAACTAGAAACCCTTTCATCAGATTGCATACGAGTATACAAATGAAAATTTCAGTTAGTAAAAACTTTATCCCTAAATAACTAGGAACATCCAAGACTTCCATGTTTCTACTTCTTTATCTGTGAAAGCAACATTTCTACAATACAAACCTTGTTTAAAGTACGGACGGCAGCAAAACGAAGAACTGGCTTCGAGGAACTTAAAAAAAGTTGTAAAACAGTTATTGCAGGAGTCAGCTCTCTGCTTGTAACACCACTAAGCTCGGTAATTGCCCTTGCTGCTTCAAAAATTACCATTTCTGATTTGTGACGAAGACAACCTTCTAAGTACTCAAAAAATGGGCGGTCGCCAATTTGATTATTCATGCTAGATTCTCTAATTACCTAAAATACCAATGCAATAACCACATGATAACATTAATATTTCTTATAATTTTTTTTCCAGCCATTGCTCAGGAGAAAAGATCTACCTGACTAGTATAGCGGATCAACAGGCACTGAGCCAAAGGTGAACGAACAGTTCCCTTGGTTAAGCTAGAAACTAGCTTGCTGACAGCTAAACGGTCATTTTGGCGGATCTGCAAGTATGGCAAAAAAAAAAGGTTTTAAATTTAATTTTGAAAACTCCTCAATGATATCAAGCAACATAAAGTAGCAAAGAAGTTTCGGATATTACTCAAACTACGATTTCGATAGTACCGCCGTTCTAGCTTTAATTAACTCATTTACACTTGAACAAGATGGCAATTACAAAAATAGCAGAAGGCGTGCAATTTAATGAGTGCAAAACATGATAAAAGTGCTGCAGAAAGAGCATGAAACGTCTGATATTGACAACCCAGTCAAACTGACAATGTAGTAGCTAACACTTATGATCTTCAAACTTGACTTGTAGAAGGGTAAACGATATTAACAATCCATAAGCAACATAAAAGGAGAAAACGTCGATTTGGAGAATTACAGTCATTACCGGAGATCAAAAGCATCAAAAACCTAATCACTGAAAAGCAAAAGTTTCTACCCACTATGGACTGTGAATAAATAATGATTAACCTACAGTAACAAGAACTTATATCCATCAGTGAAGACAAATCAAGTCTATTGTCTACAACATCTAAAATAAAAAACAGTACAGATTCTTTTTAAATCAATAATGGTTCCAATGTTTGACAACTCTGCATAAACCGATGTTCAAGAAAAAAAAAACAGGGTCCATCTGTAAGCTCTAAATGGCTATTAGTATTATGTCATATATACCTGGTGGAGCAGCGCTAGGGCATGGAACTGAACAAGCGCTGCCCTTGATTGGACGGCTTCTTGTACCTCATTACTCCACCTTTTCACAATTTCTGGATTTGTCTGTTAAGCAAGTGCAACATACACAACAATAAACGTCAATTTTTAAGAACATAATCACATATTACTTGACTTATATATAAAAATAATCTCCTCAAATCTGAACAGATAACAAGTACCTGAAGTAAATGAATACCACTAACAAGAGCTGCACTGGCAACAACTGGGTTTTTGTCAACGATAGCCTGCTTTAAATACCTCTCTATTTGCGTTAAAAGTGTTCCATCAGTGATCTGGCAAAGAACACGAATAGCATTTGCCTTATACATATCCGTCTTACTATTCATGTCTTTCATAAGTGAGCTGGTGACAATTATAACCTGCACGAAGATGTAGAATGTCATTATCCAATATCTCTAAAAAAAGGTATCTCAATAAATTATGAGATACAATAATGACTAATTAGAACATAACCTCATCTGCAGATGGAGAAATCTCCTTAATCATAAGATACACCATTCTTCTCAGCCCATTGTCTCGTGATTGAAAGAGTTTTGTAACAGCAAAAAATACTTCAGTTGCTTCAGTCTGTATATCATAAGGGAAAAAAAAGATCAACTTAGGACCAACAATACAAATACATATCTGACTTTGAGTGATAAGCAGAAAAAAATAAAATAGATCACTTTGATTACATGCCTGATAAGCACATTCGTAAATATTAAGCAAAATAAAAAGAAACCTGACCTTTGTGAATGCTTCTCCTTGATTCAGAAGGTACAGAAGCTTTGTGATCACCTGAAATGCAAAAACAACAAAAAGGACAAAGTTTATAAATAATATTGAAAAAGAAAAAGTGGCAACTCTAGCAAAAAAAAAAAAAAAAAAATCACCTGTGAACATCTTCTCGGATCAAGCTGAGGGTCATTGAAAACCCTCGCTTCCTGAAGAACAGCACTCTTCTCGATCCCGAGAAAGGGAGAGTACTCAACTGCAAAAACATAGAAATTAACACAATTGGTACACATATGCGCCTTAACCAACTTACTACATATTATTTACCCAAATACCTCGGTCTACCCTTAGCTTTTTATTATTAAACTATTAGAAAATACTAATCGAGACCAGGGCTGGTTTTTGGGCTAGGCCCAAGAGGCACAGGCCTAGAGCCCCCGAAAAAAATCGTTTTTTAAGGCCCCCAATTTTGTAATATAAGATAGTATTTATATTTAATAGTTCATTACAAGCTAAACACTTGAGTACTGTCCAACGGTAAGAGGTCAGAGCGTAAAGGATTGAATCATGCCATCAACGCAGGTTCGAATCCTGCTTCATTTTTGATTTATTAAATCACATATTTATTATTACTAAAGAACCTCATAGTTTAAACTATAGTACTTTCTGGTCCCATTAATATGTATCATAAAAGTTCTTGTTTTTTCAAAAGATAACAGATTTAATCCTTTTTTCGTAAAAAAATCAATTTATTTTTTTAGTAATGTATAATTTAATTGATACTAGTTCTTTTTTTAAATACATATCTTACTATATTGAAGTCTCTCATAGTTTCAAGTACGGTATTTTCTGGTCCCATATAGTTAATGCATAATAAAAAGGATTTTTTTTCAAAGATAACAGATTTGGTCCTTCATTTAGAAAAAAAAAAACTAATTTATGTTTGTTAATATGATTTCTTTCCATTTTTATTGTGAAGTTTTTATAAAATTTTATTTGGTATCGTCGTCTTGTTTGTTACGTGTGTTTATATATAATAGTAGTAAATATTTAACCAAAATATTTTTGCTAGTTTAAGACGAAAAGAAAGCCCCCGTATTTATGCTGGCCTAGAGCCCCTAAAACTCTGGAACCGGCCCTGATCGAGACAAATATATATCAACGATAAAATATTCTAATTCATTCAAGTTGAACTAAACATAAAAATTCTAGAGTTTTTGCTACATGATCAAGAGATCTAACATAACATTCCCTGTTCTGACAAATGAAGCAATGATGTGTACAATGAAAATCCTCTTGAACACTAATGCAATATAACAGAATAGATGATAATGAAAATTTAGGAACCAAACGCCAAGTAAAAAGCCAATCTTTTACTTTATAAAAGCTGAGAAATTTATTGAGAATAAGAGTGTTTAAGCATCTCATCACGCAAATAACACTTCTGATCAATATAAGTTATCAAAGATTAGACTAACGTAATAACACACCTACATATTATTACACCTACATAATGATGTCATAGTTGCAGTGACTGATTCTGTAACTCCATTGGAACCACTGCTATATTACTATGTATACGCGTGTAACTATATATGACTACCATTTACCTTAGAAGCCTAGACTAGTGCGACATATACACACACAAGTATGCACACAAATATGTCATAGTGGAAGTGTTTCCGAATTCACTGGTTAATCGTCTTATTAAACACTTTTTTTACAAAATTATATAATTCTCTCTCTCTTTCACACACACACACACACACATACACGTCTCTCTCAAGTTGTTCCCATCCTTTTCCTTTTTATTGATCTAATATATAAATCAGTACTATTTTTCATCCCTATCGGAACAATGAAAATGAGATTTTAATTATTTGTCATCCCTATAGTAACTTCAATACAAATACTATAAAAGTATAAACTAAACTCCTAATACATAAAAACCGTAACAGCATAGGATTACACAACAGATCTGATACGCAAACACCTCAACTCATCGTAAAGCAATTAAATTGAGATACATATCAAAATTCCAGCTAACCTGAGCATTAATCAGAATTTGACTAATTCTATATAATGTTTTTGTAACAATCTCTCTCTCTCTCTCTCTCACACACACACACACACACACTCAAATTGTACACTAAAAACAATACTACTGAATTAAAACAAATTACGCAATTTTTATTTATAAGCAAACAAAATCAGTAACTATTCGCTCCTCTAACCTCAATATGATAAGTAAATAAATAAATAAATAAAAACAGATTTGGTACATTTATATTCTCAGTTTCTCATATTAGATAAAAATTTCAAAAATAACAAATTACATACAAGACCGAGGAAACAATAAAGAATCGATATCAGTAAAAAGATTAAAATCCTGATAATTATAAAACCGAATCAACATAGGATTATAACAACAGATCATAAAGCAACGAAATTAAATCCAATTAGAAAAATACAAAGATCTACATACATATTAGCTAAATGCGAGAGTTATTAAAGGAATATAAACTGTATGTAATTGTGGTATTATTAGTATTTTTTGTTGTTGTTGAAATGAGTGGTATTATTAGTATGATACTGAATTAAAACTAATTCTGTAACTTTTTTGTTTTGATTAGCAAACAAAATCAGTAACTATTCTCAATATGATATAAGTAAATAAATAAATAAATAAAAACAACAGATTTGGTACATTGACACATAGTTATTCTCAGTTTCTCACATTACTTTAAAAAATTAAAAAATAGCAAATCACAAACAAGACCGAGATAAAATGATAAAGAATCCATATCAGTAATAAGTTAAAATCCTAATAAATTTAAAACCAATAACAGATCATAAGAAACGAAATTAAATCCAATTGGAAAATTCAAAGATCTACATAGATATTAGCGAAATGCGAGCGTTATTAAATGAAAATAATAAACTGTGCTTTATTTGTGGTGCTATATATTAATAGTATGTACCTTCATAGTCCTGATCATCGTCTTTCTTCACCAAAGGCTGCTCCATTCAGAAATATTTTTATTATAGATATATATATATATATATATATATATTGATATAGATATATATATATATAGAGAGAGAGAGAGAGATTTGTGTGTTTAAGAGAGCTGAGAGCGAGGGAGAAATGAAAAAATATAAATAGGCTAAAATGCAAATAACTTCTCCAAACTATAGGTAATTTACAAATAACCCACATTAACTATCAGTTCTTGCAATTAGCCCTCATCATTTGAAAATAACCCCCAAGCTCATCTTTAAAATGACATAACTTTTTATTCATTTGTTTGATTTATGTAGTTTATCATTGCATACAAGTTAAGATTACAATTGTCGTAAAAAATTCATCAGAAGAGGCTTTATTAAAGAAATATATTATTTTAGTAAGAAAACTATTTTCGGTGTCTTTCAGTAAAAGAATAATTGACATGCATGAATATCAAATAAATGATTATAACAAATGAAAATTCAATGAAAACGGATCATAGATAATAATGTTATATCATTTAAAAGATGGCATCGAGGTATATTTGTAAAAATTTGATAGTTAATGAGGGTTGTTAATTGCAAGAATTAATAGTTTATGGGGGTTATTTGCAAATGATCTATAATTTTAGGGGTTATTTGCATTTTACCCATATATATAGAGAGAGATCTATTTAAGGGGAAGAGATTTGATGACGTAGTACACTAGTACTGGAGCTTGATAGTGCTTGGTTTCTAAGTAAAAAATATTTAACATGATTTTTTTCTTCTTAAGGTGAATTATTGTATTTTCTTAGTATTTGGAATTATGTATAGGTGAAATTTACAAACGTATTCAGTAAAAAGACTGGTTTATTGTAATATGATATTAATATTAAAGATTGCCATTTCTTACACTTAGAAGCGGTGTCGGCGCTAAAGTAAGTCATATCACACAAGTTTCTTAGACGCTGAGATCAAAAATACATCGGAAAAAAATTACTTAACCATTAAAATTATGATAGTTTTACTATATTATATATATATATATATATATATATATATATATATATATATATAAAATAGCGCCTTAATTTACATCCGTCGTTCTTGTCCGATTGGTAATATTAGACACCCTAAATATACATTGGTATAGTTGATTGAGGGTTTAAAACTTATTGACATATTGTTTTTTTTTTTATTATTCAGTAAAATTCGAAAATGTTTATACTTTATTAGACGAAATGACCAATAGTTTATGAGTTCAACATTATAAAAACCTCACATATGAAAGTTAGCAATATGTATAATTTTTATAAGTCAAAAGAAATATCGTATCGAAATTACACTCTAAAAAAGGTACCAAAACTTAGACTTGACTTAGGTGTTAGAGCCGCTAGGAGCGGCCCTGCTTAGAAGTAAACAACAGTCGTATTTTTATTTTATATAAAAACAACACTCATGTTCAATTGTCATTGACTGATGAACTCGTTGGTTGAGATCCAGAAAAGTTAAGTGGTGACTATTGAGAGCCACAACATCCCTCATCGGCTTTAGAATTGTAATTTTATTAATTATGACATTCATTTTTACTAAATTTTGATAAGATTAATGCTTTGGCCCCATGCATATTTTTACCACTCGTACTTCATCGCTTCACCCCTGCTATTGGCAACTCCGCAAACGGTACAACTCTATATTGAAGAGGGATAAAATGAGTAAATGTGCCTTGAAAAGTCTTACACAGACAGGAAAGGAGGGTGAGAGGAGAAATGGAGCGGGTTACTTTATGTTTTGAATTTTGCTAAATGTTTTCGAAAATTAACCTTGTTTCTTAAAAGTCGCTTTAAAAAATTAAAATGCTCAATAACATACTTGAAATAGACCATTATGCGATTGCATGAAGAATAACACTCCAACTAATAGAATATATGTGCAATTGCGCAATGGTTTACTTTAGCAACTTTATTTGATGGATAAGAGTTGATGTTGTAGTCACATGTATATTCGCTTGCTGCTCGACATGATAGTATTACCCCTTTGCTTGACTGTCTTAATTCAAGTAACGTAAAAATTCTAATCTCGACACCATGACACGGACTCGCACCCCTTTATGTCTTCCAGATTACACGTCTCGATCTAGGGCACGCACAAAATAGTTCAGAAATGTAATTCTCCTAGAGATGTTACTAGCTAAATTGTGGCATTCACAACTAACAAGCGTGAAGCATGAAAAAACTTATAAACATATAAACAAAAGATACAACAGGAAGGATAATAAAATATTGAACAAAGAATTGGATAATATTAAAGGACAAGTGTAAAAGGAGTCATCAAAAACAAGCTCTTATTAGCTACCCATGGAACAATAAAAACAATAAGAACAAATGTATCTAACATTAGGCTCAGGGTATGCCTCTTGCATAGGGCTTATGAAATAATTTAGGAAATGAATCACGTTTTTAAAACGAGGCAATTTCAATGGGAAACGGAACTCTTTATTCACTTAACTTGAAAACATGTACGACTTGCGAAAATCACAAACGGAATACCTTTTAAATTACTCTCCCCTCGCAGACTCTTCAACTGCTGAAGATATGCACCAAAATTACCTTTTCTTAATTTATGGACAGAACAACCCAAATCCTAAGTATCTGACTAAGAACACAAAAATGAATGATTATTTCAGTTTTCCTTAACCATTTTTTCCAAAGTAAGCCTTGAGGGCACCACGGTGCTCATCACTTTTCCTCTCTCATTACCTAAGTAAACTTAATCTCTCTCTGTATCGGAAAGCATACATATGCCCAGCATCTCCGTAGATATCAAGCTCCTTGGTCGCTCTTGTGTTTAGGTTACACGACACTAACTTCCCATTGCTTTTTTCCAGTAGAAACTCGCCATCCTTTCCAAACGATAATGGCCTTTTGATTGGCATATCAGAACTGAATTTATAAAGATAAATCCAAGACTCGTTAATCCCATACTTCTTCATCACCCAAATATCGAATACTTGGTTGTAATAAATTCCTTGGCTCTTACCCACGACAAGAGTGAGGGACTCATTTAAGATGGAGAGACTCATGTTCTCCGCAAAGTGATAAACAGGCAACTCAAACTCTTTAAACACTTCCTTATTGAGGTCAAATACAAGAATCGAAAGGACACCTTTTTTGTCACCTCCTAAGACATGAACAGCACCATTGCAGAAACAACTGTAACCGTAAAGGCAAGACATGCCGAGTGGCACTACACGGATGATTTCTGTCCAACTATTAGTACTAAGCTTATATATCCATACCTTGAAGTGGTGATGACCGAGAGTGCCATCAGACTTGTTACCGTCTGAATCATCATCAAAATCAGAGGAAATGGTTGCAAATTGAATATTAACTACCTTATAATCGTTTGAAACAGCATCAAAGCCAAAACAGTCATAGTAAACAGGGATGTTGTTGTCACATTGTGAGACAATATCTCTTTCGTAACGGAAAGGGCCACAAGGAAGTCGCCTACATTCCCTACTTGCAGGATTAATAAGGAGAGTCGAACCATATTTTTTCAAATAAAACACACCATTGCAAGGGCCGAGTAACTTTATGCAATTATTAGAACCAGGGAGCAGGAACTCTGATGTCACGTCATCACTAAGAACTAGCGTTTCGTCGCCAGATGACATAGAAAGTACACTTCTGACCTGGTGATTGGGTTTCTCAGTACAATGGAGAACTAGCATCGGGTCAATCTGGTTATCTACAGGACAATTATAGTGCAAAAGAATGAACTCGTGGCTTTCAATTAACCTGAGCCAATATTTACAAACCGACCTGAATAAGAAAAGTGATCTCACAGGCAGCTTCAAAAATATCGTTATCAGTACATCCTCGGGAAAATGCGGCATTGAGTTATCAAATGTCATCCGTTTCAAAACCTCCGACATTATAGAGAGAGAGATGTAGAAACGAGATACTGTTTTATAAGACTAACGTGCAAGAATAATGACAATGACAAGATGTAGTTTCATTCAGATCAGATAATCTTGTTGCCCGTTCATGTTCAGCTTTGCATCTACTTGATGCAATTGCAACTTGTCATAGTAAAAGATGGTCTGACAACAGCACCAATGCACTCGCAAGTCCCTGTGACAATCTCCTGCATCAATGTTAACTATTATCAATCAGTTAAAATAACTCACCATAGCATAATGCAATCATCCAAATCTTTCGCTACCGGATATTACACATTTTGGTCAT
The DNA here is from genome assembly GCA_963682055.1 of Primula veris. NCBI lineage: Eukaryota > Viridiplantae > Streptophyta > Magnoliopsida > Ericales > Primulaceae > Primula > Primula veris. Next base: position 11,110,211 of record OY821745.1, on the reverse strand, counting down.
TAAAATCTGTATGGTCAGTTCTCAATCCTGTGAGCGCATTTTTTTGTAGCAACACATGATTAACGGAGCTGGTATATTCTATTCAAGTCCTCTCTATTAACAAGATATTTAGTTAAATTACTTCCACATAGCTTTGTCAAAAGTTGCATATAGCAATGGTGATCAAAATGGAGGAAATTTCCTAGTGATGTATCGTGTAGCCAGATAGATCAATGTTGAACACCATATCCGACATTATCAAATGTCGTCCGTTTCAGAACCTCCGATAATTTATTTTTGTTACTATAATATTCAGTACTACTCTTTGGTGCACACGTAATAAGATCTTTATAAGCTTAACTATGCACACAAACCATCTGAGTTGACTAATCAAGCACAAAGTTGCAGATTGCATAAAGCTAACAACTCATATGAGAATCCTAATAAAAATCAGATAAGAATTTCACGTTGAACGCGGTTAACTATATAAAAATCACGTCCACTGTAAATTCCTCCAAAATCAGACACATCCCGTAAGTTGATATAGGTTCTCCTAGAAAACATGCTCAAATACGGAAATTGAATTGATATGTTTGCATTCTTTTTACGTTAAAAAGTAGTTTCGTCTAGAAACTTTGTGCAACAAACTGTTTTAATGAATATTTAAAGACGAAGATCGCTAATAACTAGTGAGCCAACCCAATAAAATCCCGGGAATTGATTGGAGGCCTCCCTAAAATTTGACCTTCAGGGCCCGTTTGGCATAGATAAAAATTCTGCTTAAAATTAGTGAGAAAGGAGCTTGTACTATAAACATTGAGCAAACCTTTTTTTTCAGTTTTTTTTTTTTTTTTTTACAAAATACATGTGACTTTAACTTCGTATTTCACACTTAAGTTCATAAAAAGCTTACTTTTAAAGTTTTGATTCAACTTTTACTTCCACGTATATTTTCTAGCGAAAAAGCCAAAAGTAAAATAAAGAATAAAATTCATTCAAACTTTTCGCTTTGCTTTCCTGACCTAAAACCTAGCTTTTATTAATAGTTAATAAGTTATAAAAGCTAGCTACAGTTTTTTTAAGCAAAAATTCAAAAAAAAAAGTTGTTACCAAACACGCACTAAACTACTAATTGGATATTCGGTACGTAAATTATTATTGGATTGGTGCAATATTTTAAAGGATGGATCAAATCCACTTAATATATATGATTATTTCCCACTCGGCATATAGCCTGTAATTAAATTAAATCCAATTAACAATAAAAATCTCATGTATTTATCAATGTTACGTGATCAGATTAATCCTACGTTAATAGTCTGAACACGTAACTAAAACAAGGTAACTAATAAGTCCTCGATTTAGTTTCCACTTGCTGTTACTTTTAACAACTTAACTACTTAAGCGACATTAATTTATATATAATATATACATATTTATATATTTATATATATATATATAGAGAGAGAGAGAGAGAGAGAATTACCTTTCTGATTTTTGCAAACGGATATTGACAGACAATAGAAAAAATGTTTTCGATGTATATTATGTATGTATAAAAATTAGGGTAAAATGCAAATAACTCCCATAAACTATGAAACCCAGTCGCTTCGGTTCAGAAAACCGAAACCAATCATATTTTTTAATTCGGTTTTTTTCGGTTTTTTTATTTTTTGGACCAAACCGGATCGGTTTTTTCCGGTCAATTTTTTATTTTTTTTGGTTTTCGGTTATTTTTCGGTCTTTTTCGAGTTTTTTCGGTCTTTTTTGGTTTCGGTCTTTTTCGGTTCGGTTATCGGTCCGGTTCGGTTTTTCCGGTTTTTCGTCCAGGCATAGTGAACCCTAGCAACTAACCTCAATTCATCTTCAAAATGAAATAACTTTTTATTCACTTGTTCGTTTTACAAAATTATCTGTTTGCTATGTATAGTTTATTAATGCACATGAGTTCAGATAAAAATATTGTAAAAAAACCATTAAATTAGGCTTTATATTAAAAATATTATTTTATTGAGAAAAAATATATTTTCTTGTCCGTCCATAATTTTTTTTTTCTTAACATGCATGAATGTAAAATAACTGATTATTATAAATGAAAAATCAACCAAATTATTTACAAGATGGCATGGAGGTTAATTGCAAAAGTTTGATAGTTTATAAGGGTATTTGCAATAAGTTACAGCTTCTGAAGATTATTTGAGAATGAGTCATAGTTCCAGGGGGTTATTTGCATTTTATCCTAAAAATTAATTAGCCTTTTGTCTCGTATTGTAGTATGGCCTTTTGCATTTTTTTTTTATGAAAATAATTTTGTACCGTTCCAGTCGAGCCCGGTATGATGTTCACCGACAATGTCACATTTGTCAGTTAGTCGACATCTAACATGATTTTAAGTATCCCGTGACTTTTGATTGTCGCTTAGCCCACGGTCTAAGATGATTTCAGTATCTCGTAACTTTTGATTTGTCGTTTAACCCACGGTCTAAGATGATTTCAGTATCTCGTAACTTTTGATTTGTCGCTTAGCCCACGGTCTAACGTGGTTTAAATGTCTCATGACTTTTGATTGTCCCCCTTGCCCACATCTAGTATGACTTTAGAATCTCGTGGATTTTGTCATGTAAACGACGTAATAGGTATTATAATCCACTCCACCCCCCTCCCCATTCACAACTCCATTACATACAACCTCAACAAACATTGCCATTATCCTCCTCCTATTTTTTTCCCATCAAATCGATAAACCTAATTCTAACCCAAGTAATGTTATACTTCATAGAGCCCAGTTTATCCTTGATATTACCATGTAAGTAATACTATTTTCTAATCTTTTATTCAGTTGTGTTGATTCCAAGTACATGATTAATGATTTTAGTTTAGATTTCTCATTGTGTTTTAACTTTTGTTCGTTATCTAAATTAAAAGTTTGTCAAGTTGTAAGGTTATCGATCATTTAGTATTTTGTTTAATTAAGAGGTTTTTTTTTATAACAAAAATATAAGCTTGATTGATGTAATTACACATAGGCTACAGTTCTACATCACAACACACAGTGAAGTTCAAAACCGAACAATTTTACATAGGTACTTGTTGGCTGGTTTGGTTACGACCTATTTAAAACATGTAGACTTTATAGTTATATCAAAATGTGATTATATTACAAAATGAAAACAATAAAATTTATTTACATAAAAGCTCCAACCAAACACCTCAAAGTTTAAAACAACTACTACCCTATACATTAATACTCATGGGACCACCAAAATTAATTAATTAAAAGAGTTATTAATTAATCGATAAATTAATAATTTATATATTAATTAATATTTTATTAATTTATAATGAAATACTCAATTTACAAACAACTTTCAAACTTTCACTTAATTATTGTATAATGCATGTACGTATATCAAATGAATGGCCCAATTTGAAAGAACCCTTCTATCTCTCACCTTATTATGCTTCTTGTGTTCAATGTATCACTTTATGAATATTAAAAATTATTTTCTATATAAATACAAGATCAAAATATGCTAACACAAACAAATCATACACACAACATGGCTTCCCATCTTAAAGGTGTGAAAAAAACAACAATGACCGACGAGATTCGAAGAGCATTATGCAAGCACAACAAGGATAATCCAAGTCTCACTCAAAAGCAATTGCAAGAATGGGTTCTTAGTAACTATGGTTTGCAGGTGAGTCAAGGGACAGTATCGAATACAGTTAAGCGGTCTTCAGAGTATCTCTCTTAGTAACTATGGTTTGCGGGTGAGTCAAGGGACAGTATCGAATACAGTTAAGCGGTCTTCAGAGTATCTCTCACTTGCTCCCGAAAGAGGTGATGTTAAGCGACACAAACTGGTAAAATTTCCTGACCTAGAAAAATCTCTCTATGAATGGATTCTTCAATATCAAGAACATGTGAATATGATAGGTGAACTAATCATCGAGAAGGCGAAAAAGTTCATGAAGAATATGTATCCTGTGGATACTCCATACTTTACTTTTTCTATTGGTTGGCTTGAAAAGTTCAAAGCAAGATATAGTATTAAAAATTTCCGGCGTTTCGGAGAGAGTGGATCAATTGAAATGGAGGGCATGGAGGACAAATTAAAAACCATAAGAGACAAAGTGGATCAGTTTGAAATGAAAGACATCTTTAATATGGATGAAACAGGTTTGTTTTTTATTATTTTATTATTTTTTATTTTGTACTTTAGTGATATAATTATTTATATGTTTTTTTAGACTTCAACCGGATCATTCCCTTGCAACAATGCAACTTGAAGGGAAAAAACAAGACAAGAAAAGACTAACTATTGTTATTTGTTGTAATAAGGACGGTTCAGAGAAAATTTCTTTATGGATTATTGGGAAATATGCTAAACCAAGGTGCTTCAAGAATGTAAACTTGAACAGTTTGAACTGTGAGTACCGTGCTAACCAACGAGCTTGGATGACTGGGGTGTTATTTGAAGAATATTTTCGCCAACTTGATAAAAAAATGGTTGAAAGAAAAATTCTCTTGATTGTGGATAATTGCCGTGCTCATCAAAAAATTATTGAAGGATTGCAAAATGTTGAATTATTTTTTTTTGCCACCAAACACAACATAAAAAATTCAACCTTGTGACGCGGGGATTATACGAGCTTTTAAGATGCATTATCGTCGTCAATTTTATAGATGTCTTTTGGAGGGTTATGAATTAGGGGTTCCAAATCCAGCAAAAATAAATGTGTTAGAGGCAATGAATCTTGCAATTTCAGCATGGACTATGGATGTTCGTGCAAATACAATTGCGAACTGCTTTCGTCATTGTAAACTTCGATCAACAGATAACATAGCTTTTGAGAACTCCGATGAACAGGTAGGTGGTGAAAGCACTCAAGAACTCCGAAATTTGATCGAAGAGTTGGGTTATCGCAATGCAATGGATGTCGAAGATGTCCTGAACTACCCAAAAGAAAATGTAGTTGCACAATTGTTGATGAAGAAATTATTGAGAGCGTTATTGGAACTGATAAAGATGATGAAGATGATGATCAAAGTTCTACCATGGAGCCCACTTCGCGAAATGAGGCTATTAAATCGGCAATCACATTGAATAATTTCTTGTTGAGCTATGAGAAAACAACACCAGAAGTTCTTACAATGATAAGGAAAATTAGAGACGAGATTTAAGGTGAAATTGATTTCAACAAAAAACAATAGACAATTGAGTCATTTTTCAAGAAAATTTCATAAATCATTCATGTAATATGTAGTATATAAGGAATTATTAATTTATATTTTATATGGGGTCTATAGAAATTATCAAAAATGTATTATCTTATAATTTTAGCGAATTATTAATTTAGCACCCTATCCCCGAGTCGGGACCGGCCAAAAATATTATCTTAGAGAGTTTATTAAATAATCGAGTATTAATTTATCGAGTTTCTACTGTATTTTTTTTTTCATGTTTGCAAGTGCAACAAAAAGAAAATTCGAGTTTGATATTTATTGATATGTGGGAAATATGTTTTATTGTATAGGTACAAGGTTGAAAACATAAATTTAGTTCAAGTCTTATCTATGGTACACTTTTGTATTGAGAAAACATATATTGGGAAAATTTTGGGAACACCTTTATTAGATTAAATAAAAAGCACTCTTAATCATCAACATTTTTCTAGTGATTATGATCGTATGGTCTTCATATATGTTAAATGTGGATGACTATCATGGTTTATATAGTTTGGAACTAGGGGTCTAAAAAAGTAGATAATCATCTAATAACCGTGTTAATCGAGTGCTGGAATCTAATAACCGTGTTACCCGAGTGTTAGAGATCTAAGCCTACCACATTCCACTTTTAGTATGGAGAGTTAACAACTCTTCAATATATTGAGGTTTTAGCAGACATGAAAATGGACAGAAAAACTCTTATTGTGATAAGAGAAACTTTACAAAAGATAAAAAAGAAAATTGGTTACTTATCACCTAGCTCCAATTAGGTCAAACACGTTAACCAGGTTTGGTAAATGCACCACTATAATTTGAGCTTAGGTTCTCTCGCAATAGTTTTTGAAGTATCGGGCAAAAGTTTGATATGTGCATATAAAAGTTGCCTTCAAACTTTGATATTGAGTTTCATCATATATTCGTATTAAGGCCATAATGTGCTCTCCAATATTGTCTTCTTCTTCGTAGTCTTTACGTCGAACTTTAATTTTCTCTAGTGAAAATCAATGCATTATAATGGAATTGGGCAAACTCACTCTCCATAGTCACGTATTACATGCGAGATAGAAGATTATAGACAAGTGTATCTCAAAGTTAAAGCAAGTTGGATCTGTTGTTGTTTGTAAAGTTGGTTTGACTGATTTAACTCTAGATAAGATTAGTGTGTAATCTTTCATGTCTTTAATACGTAACTATGGAGAGCGAGGTTACCCTATTCAGTTAGAATGTATTGATCATCACTGAAGAAAATTACGATTCGACGCATATACTGTAGCTGAAGGAAAATATAATATTGGAGAGCACATTGCGGTATTAATATGAAGGTATGATGAAACTCAATAACAAATTTTAAAGGAAAATCTAAAAGCACAGATCAAACTTTTGCACGATCTTTCAAAAACTATTACTAGAGAACATGAGCTCAACCTACAACGGTGCATTTACCAAACTTAGTGAACGTGTTTGACCTACTTGGATCTAGCAGATAAGTAACAGTTTTTTATTTATATTTTTTAAAACCGCTCCTATCATGAATAAGAGATTTCCGTCCACTTTCACCCCGTCCTAACATCAATATCTCCATACGGAAAGTGGAATTTGCTAGAATTATGTCTTCAATGCTCAATTAGCGCGATTATTAGATAATTAAAAATGTCTAGTTCCAAACTATATAACACATAAAAGTCGTCCAATCCACCTTTAGCATATAAGACCATAGAATCATAAATACTGGAAAGAAACATGATAATTTACATGTTTTTTATTTTATCCAATAAAGGTGATGCGCAAGTTTTCTCCAATATGTATGTTTTTTCTGGTCATGCAAAAACGTATACTCAATAGGTTTTGGAACTAAATGCCCATTACTTCTTCTACGAGACAAAAGCCATGGGATACTAAAGTCCCGAACGTGAGCTAAGGGACAAAACTTGCCACTGTTGGGGGACAACTTTACTGGACTTGGTAGGTAAGGGATAACTTATGGTGCCACATCTCACGTGGAAGTGACTGGCCCGGTTTAGGTTATTATGAGCCCCATGACAGTCTATCTGTAGTAATTATGTGGCTGAAGCCCTAATTAACAGTAAGGCGATAAAGATGCAGCGAGAACCCTAAATCGCCATTGATGGCAGCTAAAGAAGAGAGAGAGAGATGTGTGGATATTTATGTGTCATTTCTGTGTAATTTCTGTTTAATTTGTGTTTATTTTCGTATTTGTCTGAATCGTAGGATTAGTTGTGTTGTTTTAATCTCAGTCGTTGGATATAAACGACTGTGTATTTAGTGGACGATCCAGATGAAGCCACGCCACATCTGATCAACGGTCTGGATTACAGCAGTTACTTAATTGCAGTAACCACCCACCACCCCCACTTTCAGTTAATTTCAATTCAGTATAAATGCTCTCTGAATGTAACAGTTTAGGGCTATCTATGAAAAAATGTGCTATTTACGTTAACTATTCTTTTTGTTATCAAATACGATATGAACCTTAACAAATTGGTATCAGAGCGCCATACGATGGCCGGAAAAAAATCACAAGCGTCACAACAACCCTCATCAACACCTTTCCAACAAGTTAACCAACAATTAGACCAACCAGAAACCCAAAATACACTAATCACAGACCAAAAACTAGACCAGTTACAGGCCTTGATACAAACAAGTTTACAAGAAAAAATAAATCCATGAGGACAAGGTCATTCTGGAAAATCAAATCGTACAAATGAATGTCCAATTACAACAAATTAGCTTCTCTTACAACCAAGGAAAATGGGAAGAGGGAGAGATACCAGAATCATCCATTGGATTACAAGACCAACCAGATAACATGCATGAAAATCCATTGGATCTCTTAATTAAGTTAAAGCAAAGTATTAGTGTGAAAGATTATAAGAGTGAATTTGAACTTATTTCTAACAGGGTTAGGGATCTTTCAGAAAAACATAAGTTAGTGTATTTTGTGAGTGGATTGAAAGATGAAATAGGATTAACTATCAAGATGTAATTTCCACAAGATATTGATACTGCTTATATCAAGAACAAAAGGTAGGGTTGGAAAAGAAAACTCATTCCAGAAATGTGGTAAACCAATCAAATAGACTAAATCCCCCTAATCCACAAACTACTTATTCCAGAGTGCAGAACAATAGTTTGGTTAATAATCTACCACTTATTAAGAGGCTGTCACAAACTGAAATGGAAGAAAGAAGGAAGAAAAACCTTTGTTATAATTGTAATGAAACATGGGTTAGATGCCATAGGTGTTCAAAACCCAATTTTTTATTTATTACAAACTGGTGAAGGTAAGGAAAATGAAAATAATTATAGTGAAAGAGAAGAACCTATAGATGATGACCAATATGAAAATCCAGAAATAACCTTACAAACAATCACTGGGGGTAGTAATGTCTCTTCTATCAAATTTGTGGGTAAATTAAAAGGTCAAAAGGTAGGTATCTTCGTAGACTCTGGTAGCAACCATAATTTCATTGGCCCAAGGTGGGCTTCCTTATTAAAAATACCAGTCATTCAAATGGACTTATTAGAGGTTAAGGTAGCAAATGAGGAGAGTATCACTAGTGCTGGTAATTGTGAAAAGGTCAAAATTACAATTCAAGTAACTGAATTTGTAGTGGATTTCTTATTGTTACCATTGGTTGGTTATGATATGGTTTTAGGTATGCAATGGTTGAGCAAGTTAGGAGTTATTAACTTTTATTTTAAAAACCTAACAATGAAGTTTAGACAAGAACATAAAGAAGTTTATCTTAAAGGACTCAATAACAAAACTCAAGTTGTTGAAATTCAAGTTTTAGAGGGTAATATTAAAAAGGAAAGATGATTTATCTTACAGTTGTATTCTACTGAAGTGTTACATGATGTCTTTCTTGAATATTCCAAACTTGATTCCCTTTTAAGAGGTTTTCTAGAAGTATTTTTTGAGCCAAAAGGGTTACCACCTAAAAGACAACATGAGCACAAGATAGAATTAATTAATGGAACAAATTCAATTTCAGTAAGACCTTACAGATACCCTTATTATCAAGAAACAGAAATTGAGAATATTGTTAAAAAACTTTTAAGCAATGGCTTAATTAGGAATTCTCAATCATCATTTTCTTCACCAGTAATATTAGTAAAAAAAGGCAGATGGTACATGGAGAATGTGTGTAGACTACATAGCTCTCAATCAGGTTACAACAAAAGATAAATTTCGTATACATGTGGTAGATGAACTGCTAGATGAATTGCATGATGCAACTATTTTTTCAAAATTAGACTTAAGGTTTGGGTATCATCAAATTAGAATGAGTGAGACTGATATAGGCAAAACTGCATTTAGAACTCATGAAGGTCAATATGAATTTCTGTTCATGCACTTTGGCTTAATTAATACTCCTGTAACCTTTTAATGTGACATGAATGCTATGTTTAAACCCTTGTAAAGAAAATTTGTGTTAGTCTTCTTTGATGATATTCTAGTATAGTAAAAATGAAGAAGAACATGAAAACCATCTTAGATTGGTGTTACAAATCATCAAAGATAATCAGTCTTATGGCAAGAAATCCAAATGTAAGTTTTTCAAAAGAGAAATTGATTATCTGGATCATTTAATCTCAAAAGAAGGAGTTAAAGCAGATCCTTAAAAAATTAAAGCCATGATTGAGTGGCCAAGACCTAGAACTATTAAAGGCTTAAGGGGGTTTTTAGGACTAAATGAGTATTACAGAAGGTTCATCAAAAACTATGGGGAAATAGCAAGTGCACTAACTGATTTACTCAAAAAAAATGCTTTTTCATGGAATAAAAATGCAGAAGTAGCATTTGAAAATTTGAAGGTTGTTGTTACAACCCCACATGTACTCGCCTTACCAGATTTCTCTAAGAAATTTGTTATTGACTGTGATGCTTCAGGGACTGGAATTGGGGTTATCCTACAGCAACAGAGAAGACCAATAGCTTTCTACAGTAAAGATTTGAAAGGAAGGCTGTTAACCTTATCAACTTATGAGAAAGAGCTATATGTTTTAGTTCAATCTATTAAAAAGTGGAGGCCATATATTTTTGGAGAAGAAATTATTGTCAAAACTGACCACCAAAGTTTAATTATTTATTAGAATAAAAAATTGACACTCCAACTCAGCAAAAATGGCTTTCTAAACTTTTGGGTTACAATTTTAAGATTTTATACTCTAAAGAGACCCAAAACCAAGCTGTTGATGCCTTATCTAGAATTGAAAATGAGTATGTAAACAGTCAAGTTTTAACTGTCACCAATCAAATTAGTGATTTGGGAGAACCTATTAAAAAGGGGTATATAACTAACCAAAGGTTATTGAAATTAATGACTCTATTTCTAGAGAGACATTAACTTCAGTTAAGTATAAATGGATGAATGGTTTACTTTTTTACAAAAATAGGTTGTATATACCCAATGACACAACTCTTAAATTAAAAATTATGCATTTGATGCATAGTGATCATCTAGTTGGCCATGTTGGATTACAAAAAACCCTTATACAAGCTTATAAGGAGGTGTTTTGGCCAGGACTTAAAGGTGATTTTAAAAAGTTTATGGACACCTGTGACATTTGTCAAATGTGTAAATATGGTAAAACAAATTCTTTTGGTCTGTTACAACCACTACATATGCCAGAACAAGTGTGGTCAGAAATTAGCATGAATTTTATAAATGGGTTACCAAAATCTAATGGATTTAATTGCATCTGGGTTATGTTGATAGACTGAAAAAGTATGCTCATTTTATACCACTAAAACATCCATTTTGAGCTTTTGATTTTGCAAACCATTTTTAAAAGAGATTTTTAGATTGCATGGATTTTTAAAAGAGATTTGTTTACAAGTGATTTTTGCAAAGAGTTATTCAAATTACTGGGAAAAAAGTTACTTTTAAACACTGCTTTTCATCCTTAAACTGATGGCCAAACAGAAATAGTCAATAAATCAGTGGAAACCTACTTGAGATGCTATACTTCTGATTATCCTAAACTGTGGGTTAAATGGGTCTATATAGCTGAGTACTGGTACAACACTACTACCCATTCATCCATAAAAATGACACCCTTTAAGGCTCTCTATGGATACGAACCACCAAAATTGAACCACTACCTAACATCCAAATAGGACAAACCAGAGCTACAACAACTACTTAAGAAAAGAGATGAGGTGGTTCATACTTTAAAGAAAAACTATTTGCATGTTCAAAATAGGATGAAGCAAAATACAGGCCTAAAAAGAATCGACAAACATTATGAGATGGGAGATTTGGTTTACCTAAAATTACAGCCCTATCGACAACAAAGTGTAGTCAGAAGAAGGAATCAAAAGATCACTCCTCGATTTTATGGGCCCTACAAAATCATAGAAAAAGTGGGGTCAGTGGCATATAAATTGAAATTACCAGAGGGGAGTGAAATCCATCCCGTGTTTCATGTCTCTCAATTAAAACTCAAAATTAAGGATGAGGAAAAGTTGTTACCAGAATTACCTCTCACCGATGCGTATGGAAGATTAAAGCCCGTTCCAGTATAGATCTTTGCAATTAGAAATAGATCCAGGGGTAAGAGAAGCTGGGAAGAAGTGTTAGTTCGTTGGAGTGGTCAAATGAAAGAAGATGCTACATGGAAAAATTTAAAGAGGATGCTAAATATTTATAATGATTTTGAGGGCAAGATCCATCTCAAGGGGAAGGGAATTTGTAGTGATTCTGTGGCTGAATCCCTAATTAATAGCAAGACGATCGAGATGCGGTGAGAACCATAAATCACCATTGATGGCAGCTAAAGAAGAGAGAGAGGTGTGGATATTTATTTGTCATTTCTGTTTAATTTGTGTTTATTTTCGTATTTGTCTGAACTGTAGGATTAGTTGTGTTGTTTTAATCTCAGTCGTTAGATATAAACGACTGTGTATTTATTGGACAATCCATATGAGGCCACACCACATCTGATCAACGGTCTGGATTACAACGGTTACTTAATTGCAGTAACCACCCACCACTCCCACTTTCAGTTAATTTCAATTCAGTATAAATACTCTCTGAATGTAACAGTTTAGGGCTATCTATGAAAAAATGTGCTATTTACGTTAACTATTATTTTTGTTATCAAATACGATCTGAACCTTAACACTATCTAAATGGCATAATTGCCCGATGACAAAGAGAATGAAAAGTGATAGAAGAAACGCAAACGTCAAAGTGAAACGCGTGTAGATAATTTAGTGATATGTTTGTAAAGGAAATCGGAACCTGGAAACGAGACACCCATTTTTTCGGAAATGAAAATGAAATTTCTAATTACTACGGATTTGAACTCCCCTAAATCTGAAAGACTGGAATCAGTTAACAAGAAATCCCTTGTTTATTATAGTAGCAGTTATGCTGCATCATATGTTCCACCAGGTAACACAAAAACTTTACTCAAGAACAAGAACTGGAAGAAATGAAATAAAGACATCTTTCAATTCATGTGAAACTAGAGAAAGGGAAATATATGTGCCCTTACAAAATCTCTATTCAGAAAACTCTACCAGAATGGCATGGCTAAGATTACGTATAAAAAGATTTACTTGAAAGATGTAATAACTCAAATCATATCTTCTTTAAGGTTTTTTTGTGTGTAACGGTCTTGCTATTGCAGTATTACCCTTCTCGTGACATTACGTCAATGATTCTCCTGAGTCGTGCACATTAACTAAGAAAGCATAAACAGTAATACACACAAGGAGAAGCACTAGAAGAAACGAAATCAGATTTTCTTGAAATAACAGTGAAAAAAAGGATAATGCTTTTGTCAAAACCTATCCTCCTAAATCTAATGCAGCAACAGACTCAAATAACCAGAATGTCGATAAACTATATCCATCTTTGCATTTACATTGATTATAATTTTTCCATAACCTCTACTGCCAAAAATAAAAAAACATCCCTAAACAATCACCACATATAAACTCTATATACTTAAGGTTCCACACATTAATATTGAAAATGTAATATTAAATACAACTCGACAGAGATCAACCCAAACCCCAAAACGTACAAAAGAAACTTCATTTTATAAATCATTATACAAGGTAAACGAACGAAAAGGAAACTGGATTTGTTCGACCTCAAGCTACTGAAATTACTATGCCTTGACAGTCAGAACCAATATACAGAAATCACTATCAGAATGACATGGCTATCAATATTTGCAATGACAGTGCCAACACAGCCATATCATCTATTAAGCAAATTCTGTATCAAAGTCCTGAAATTCCAATATTACCCTTTTTAAGGCATACGCCGATGGCTCCCGTGTGAATCTGCACTGCTAGAAGGAGAAGCGTGGATGTTGTATTCTCCCGTGTGTTCGCTGCTTGTGAACTCATTGCTAGACATGACGGTGTTTCCCCTTGGCCTGGCCCTCCTAATGCCCGTGCCATAAGAATCGTAGTCTGAGCTTCCACTCGAGCCAAACATGGCACTGTGGCCTGGTCGCACCCCGTCGTTCAAGTCTTCCAAGTTTGCATCTCCTTCTAGGGCACGTACAACCTGGTCCACGATCGGTTTAAGTATGCTAGTTCTCAATAAATGGCTTAAATGGTAGCAGATTTTAAGCTCAACGTATTCACTTCTTGAGTTATGCTTATAAGTTGTTATGGATTTGGTGGGAAATTTTCACTTTAGCTTCCTATATTTTGCACGAATATTGATTTAGTAACACGAGTTTACCAAATTTTGATTTTGTGACCTATGTTATTAAAATGATTGATTAGGTGACCTTTTTGACTTCACACGTTTTAAATAATTATAATTCAGCCAACATAGTTTAGAAATTAATTGAAAAAACCACAGATTTGTTAAAAATGACAATGTTAACTCTTTTACAGTTTCTTTTAAAAAACACATTTTCCAATAACCAATTTTTTTTATAATTTTTTTCAAGAAAATAGGTATTTCTTTGGGCAAAAAAGTTGTTTATTCTGATTAAAAAATATTACATATTTTTTTCACTTTGCCAATAAAATTATGTCTCAAACATATTTTTTTTAAATTGTTTACTCAATAGAAATTTTAATATATATATAAGAAAAAACTTTGCAGGAAAAATTTCTTGAATTCAAAATTCTCCCAATGATTCAATAGCTTGTGAATAGTATATTTTAATTTTAATTTTTTGCAAAGATGTGAAATATACTGATCAACTTTTTAAAAGAACTACTAGTTTATATAAACACTACAAAAGTAAATTTATTTTATTTTAAAATTTATTTTATTCGCTAAGGATTTTGTTTAATACAGATTTTTTTTTTTCCAAATTATTTCAACAAAATTGCTTGCTTTCTTCAATTTTTTGCAAAGAGGTGAGACATAGTGTTATCGGTAAAAGGGAAAAACTTTAAGTAATCTTTTTTGATCATGATATGTAACTTTTGTTTTGAGAAAAACTCCCACTTTCTTGTTTGAAAAAATATTTATTTTAAAGAAAAATTGGTCATCTAAAAACGTGTTTTTTTAAACAGTTAATTTTGTCACTTTTAACAAATGAGTGGCTATTTTATTAATTTTTAAACTATAGGGCTGGATTGTAATTGTATAAAACTTATGAAGTTAAATAGGTTATTAAATCAAAATTTTGTAAAGTCATGTCACTAAATCAATACTCGTAGGGCACAAAAGTGAAAATTTTCCGGATTTGGTTGGTCAGCTTAAGAAAAAGGTGAATTAATTTTAGGTTCTCTGGCTAACAAATCATTTAAATTTTAGGCATGATGAACCCAACTTTTTTCTTAGTTCGAAATAAGCGATATTATTTACGAAAACGTTGCAACCAACAAGCTTTATCTTTTTCCTTGTTAGTTTACTCTTCTCAGGGAATGTGGGATATGCTAGGGAGTCATGCCTAAGTTAAATGGAAGTGAAAAGGGAATATAATGTTTACCAAGAGAACATGTTACAATTACATGAATTTAAACATTTTTTGTTGTAATATTCTTGGGTAAAGCAGTTCTAAAAGTACTTCTAAACATGAGATGCTTAAATTGTTTTAGAACAGTTCCTCCAAGATTCTAGAAACTCTTTCCCAATCATAGATATTAGATACTACGTCAAGGAAAAGTAGAAAAAGTTCAAATGTGAAAAAAGCTCCATAAAAATTTCCTCACACGTCATCATATTGAAATGGACATTTTCCTAGTATTTATTAAGTGAAGTAGAAGTATGATTTTAGGAAACCAAAATTTGAAGATCACGGTTACTTAATGTACTTTGTATTTTGTAAAATCATGCATAAAGCAGTTGTGCCAATGGAATAAATTTCTTGACTTAATATTGTTTTCTTTTGACAAATAATAGGTTTATAAATCATGGTACCTGGCTCATCCTGGGGCGTCTCCTAGCAGAATGCCTGATACAAGCAGCTGCACAAGCTACCATGCACAACATTTCTTGATGATTATAGTTGTCGCCCAACTTTGGATCTACAAGCTCCTCATAGCTTCCACCCTCTGTCACTTGCACCAATATTGGCCTAGCCTGTTTGTGCCACAAAACAAGAAATTTTGTTTAGAGGCATTTTCAGTTTTCCACAACACAAACATCTATTCAGATTTGTTATGGGGCAACGGATCCATGCTGAGATACAAACATTGTTTGGTCATATCTCATGGGATCCATTGTCTCATAGTAAAACCTGTATATAATTTGTATATGGATCTTATATAACATAATATTGCCGCAATAGTTAAAGACACTGGAAAATATTTTCCTGAAAAATTTAGTCATCTCAAGAACTTCTTATTTTTAAGTTCTTATACTCTTTTAAGTTTATGAAATTTGATGCTGTACATGTTACTTAGTAGAACAGAGACAGAAGCCACAAAAAGACATGTTTTCCTAAATAAGAGTAGGGTTTTTTTTATCATCTCGGAAACTTGAAAGATATATACCCATTCGACTAAGCTGTCATCATCTCCAGTGAGATCCACAGGGCGTTTTCCGGTAATTAGTTCCAACAACACTACTCCAAAAGAATAAACATCAGATTTCTCTGTTAGCTTGCCACTCGATGCGTACTCAGGAGCCAAGTACCTGCATATTAGCATGTTAGTCCTATCAAAAGTCTTTATTTGGTAGTGATTTCAAAATCTTTATTGAGTTGATTGTTTAAAGAGAGCTTAATCAGTAGCTTATTCCTACCTTTTCTGTCTCCTTTTTGTTCTAAGTTTCTAACTATATCAATCTGGTCCCTAATTTTAAGCCTCATAAGCACAGGGGCACAACCAGGATTGGCAATCTGGGTTGCAAATTGCAAAGTATTATTTTCTGGGGTTGCAAAACTCACCGTTCATAGATTTATTCAAAAAAAAATTAACAGAAAAAATAGCATGTTCGTAAATTATGAGGTTGTGAAGGCACCCCTTTGACTGGCTACCCTTCTCATAAGTAGCGTTTTCGGAAAGTGTAGTTACATGGCTAATTGTCTTTTTTCCTTGAATTTTTTTTGACCTGGCTAATTTATTTTAGTTAACTAATTAACTCCTTTAAGGGGACTTTCTTTACTTGGAGAAGTGAGGTTGGTATAAACAGTTTATGCTGAGATTTTTTTTCCCATGTAGTACAAAATAAATCGACCAAAAAACTAGACAAAGATGGTATGAAACCAGGAAATAAGCAGAATCTAGCAATAAACAAATTCTTTTTCGCTCAGTTTTTCTTTTTTGCTTCCATTTAACTTGGCTATAGAAAAAGAATGGTACTTATAACTTACCCAAAGGTTCCCATGATACGAGTAGACACATGAGTGTTGGTATCATTCGAGAGCTTAGCCAATCCAAAATCTGCCACCTGAATAAATTAGGTGACAAAAAGGTATGGTCCTATAAGAATTCAAATCAATGCTAAAATGTTTTTCTCGTTTAATTTGATAACAAACCAACATTATATATGTGGAAATACTACCAATCTACTGGATTTTAGAAGTGCATTTTCGATAATTACCTTTGCTTCGAAGTTATTATCAAGGAGAATGTTTGCAGCTTTGATGTCTCGGTGGATAATGCGAGGGTGGCCTACAAATAGAACATAAATTTTTGAAAAGGGAAAACCATTCCGTATAACATCCAAAGCAAACAACATGTCGTAATACAGGCAAACGGAGAGAAATAGAGAGAATGATTTCTTACAATCTTCATGAAGGTAGGCAAAGCCCTTAGCTGATCCCAGTGCAATTTTCAGCCTTGTGGGGAAGTCCATGGAAGGCTGATCCTTTCCTACATTTTTCACAATTCTTGCATAAGATAGTGGCTTATGAAAGGCACAAACTATACTATGAAGCACATCAGGTGAACTGTAGTTAGTTTTGCAAAGAGTTGTGGAATTTAAACTTGTAAATTTTAAATTTATAATAAAAGCAGACAGAAAACTTCATTGATCAACAACAAGACTATTTTCACTCCGAGAATGCTCCTTCACATAAAAAGAAAAGGCTCTAACCCAGGGAGATTATTCACAGAAATAAAATGATAACTTAAACTTCGAAGTCTAACTTAGAATCATAATGCAATGAAACTTTACTTATTATTGAGTTTGAGTTTAAACTTCCTCAACATAAAGTACAACCAATTATCATGCTTGTATGCTGATAAGTCACCAAGTTTTTATTAAAGAAAATGACTAATAATAGCCTGGAGCATGCTATTTTACACTAGTTTTATGACACACAAAAGGTGGATTTTATCGATAGGTTTTGCTTACAAATTGCTATGACAACTTCATTTCATTGTTGCAAAATGAATCATCACTATATAGTATATAGAGTTTATGTTTAAACATAATAACATCATCAAATTAATCAAATCCTAATCAATTACGATTATATCAATAGGTAAGAAAAATTTGAAGCAAAACAAATACCATAAAGATGATGTTCGAGAGAGCTATTGGACACAAACTCGTAAACCAGCATCCTCTGAGCATCTGAGATACAGTACCCCACTAATGACACCAAATGCTTGTGATGAACACGGCTGATAATATCCACCTCTGCTTGAAATTCCCTCTCTCCTTGCCCACTACCTGACTTCAAGCTCTTCACTGCGATCTCTTTCCCGTTTGGCAAAACCCCTTTGTGTACGTATCCAAAGCCTCCTTGCCCCAACAAGTTCTCCTGTTAAAGATGATGAAAATAACAAATTACTACCGCACAGCATAACTATCCCTCTAATAGCTTATTAAACTTCTGCATTGTGTTGTAATCGAGAGTTTTGAAGTCTTTGGGTCTGTTATAAGGTATAAAGTTGCTTAATGACATTAATGTATCCATGTAAGATATTGGTTTTAAATCATGGCTAAATGTACCCTTAGCTGACATATTCACCGTATTCACCAATCTAATGTACAATATATGTGTGTTTTGCAGGACCATTGCTGACAAGATTAGCAGTCCAAATCTAACATTTATATAGTTGCACAATTAGTCTGCAAGGCCAAAGCAGTTCTTTTTTATGGGGACACAATGTAATAAAAGTAGAGTGCTATGTAACAGATCAAGCTCCAACAAACTTTGTACTTTCGCCCGTTATTTTGATAATGATAAGCCGATTTACTTGGGAATACTAGAAGAAGGTAACAGTAAAGCAACAATTTATGTTGCTACACTATTGCTAAATTTCAACAGGTCGTATTGTATCATACAAACTGTCGCTATACTTATGTTTTTTTTTTGTGGAGAAAAGAAATAAAATGCTAATGTAGTACCTTGGTGAATCCTGAGGTGGCTGCAGCAAGGTCTTCATAACTAAATGTGCTCTGGTTGAACCCGAGAGAAAGAGAGGGGTGTGGAGGAGGGAGTGGTGCTGCACCGAAGGTCCCTATCTCGCTGCTGATCATTCCTGGTGGAGGGGGTGGAGGAGCAGCCCCAGACCATGCACCGGAGGAGTACTGGCTTGGCGGTTGAGGTACCTTCACCGCATGGTCCTTGTTCCCCCAGTTTCCGCTGCTGTTGTAGTAACCGTTACCTGCTTGTGGGACCCATGTAAATATCTGTACGTATATATGTGCATGTGCATGTGTAAATTGTACACTAGCAGTCCAATTTTATGAAATTTTTGTTTACTATTTCGAATTTTAATTTTATTTTGTGACGTTTACCAGGGACGGTTTTTGGGTTAGGTGCAAGAGGTACGGGCCTAAAATCCCCAAGAACCGGTTATTTTCAGACCCCCAATTTTTATGAAAAAAGTAAATATATAGAGTTACAGTTCATATATTTGTTATGAAATCATCAGTAGGCGAGTGGTTAGGTTTGAGAACAAAAGTTTCTCTGCTCCCGTTGATGCATGTTGAATCATGCTATTTACTTTTTTTTGTTTAATACATATGTATTCCACTAAACATCGTTATAGTTTGAAGTAAACTAACTTCTAGTCTAATATATTACATCTTTTTGAAAAAAACCTGTTTTTATAAAATATAATAGATTTGATCCTCATTTCTAAAAAAAAAAAAAAAATACGAAGAAAAAATCCCCTTATTTTTGGTGGCCTACAGTTCCCTAAACTCTCGAATCGACCTGACGTTTACAAATATCATTCTCAAATTTTAAGCAATAAATTGACTCTGAACAACATCTGCTTTGGCGAGTCCAAATCTTCTATCTCTATTCTCTATCCTCTTCCGTGCCCTCTTGCTTATTTTATCTAAAAAAAATTCTAAAAATTTTGAAAAAACTTGTACAATTACTATAATATATATATCAATGCATTCGAATATTTTTTTTTTTTTTTAAATCCACACACAATTTATTTTGAAATAATTGTATAAATTAGTGTAAATTAAATATTAAATCTTAAAAAAATTGTCTAAAACAATATTATGCCCAAATGTTTTAAATTTTGAATACAATATAATATAAAAACTTATAAATTTACGGAACAACTTGTGAAAATTTAAAATTTGAGTGAAAATAATCAATGAAACACGGAAGAAGATAGAAAATAGGGTGCTTCGCCACATTGCACAATTTCACTAATAATTACTATTACTGTATCTCCGAAAATTGTACAGTAATTGGATATTATTGTTATTTATACCATATATTTTTATAAGTAGAATACTAGATACAACTTGCCTGGCTTACATGTCTGCCAGGCTCATACGACTATTTAAATATAATAATAACAGTTAAATAATAATTTAACGGGTAATCAAACATCAAACCTGTGGTAAGTAAAGTTTTTTGATCAAAAAATCATTTTGTTTCGTGTATGAGTAGTAACTGGTCCCTTTTGTTCCTAATTAATTGTATTTTACGAAATTACGTGTAATTTTGACCGGCTTACATGTATCAAAATTGTCGAAATAAATTTTTTTAAAACTAAATCATATAATTTAATGTTTGAACTATATGATTAACTTTTGAAATTTTTTATTCCGACAATTTTGATACAAGTTATTGATCGTTCAAAATTACACATAATTTGATAATGTATGATTAATTGGAATAGATGGAGTAGTAGTAAATTAGACATTACCAATAGTCCAGTACCCGATGAAATGTTACCAAGTTTTACCTTAGTTTATTTACCTGTGTTAAACTTGAGTTATAGTTCTATTTTTAGACGTAAATTGATGTTACAATTATAAGGCAGTGTAAATTGAGAAATTCACAGCCAAGTACAAATATCATTAATGGTTTGTTGGCGAGATATATATATTATTTAGTACATTTTTGGCACAAATATATCAATCTTATCAAATGCTGATAAATATCTTCATGTTACATAATATATCCTTTTTCAATGTTCTGATTTTGTCATGAGAAAATTATATCGCTGTTCTTTGTATTCTTGCAACTTCTCTTGATTGAATTACGTTTTGCACTGTGAATGAAAAGAAATTCTTTCCTGAACTTAAAATCTTGTAATGATGTTTATATATACTTGCCGAAATAGTTAAACAAAATTAAACCGCACCTCCGATTTCATTAGAGTGAGGGTTGTCCATGAAGAAATCCATTTGTCCATGCTCCTTGTTCCTCTTCTTCTTCCTACAACACGCCATTAAGCACACGATCACGAGAAGGAGCAGGAGTCCGCCCCCGACGGACGCCCCTGCTATCAATGCCGTCTTGCTACTCAGCGTCACGGACGAAGTAGTCGTAGATCCGCTGATCGCAGGTGGTGGTGGTGGCGCCTGCCATGAGTTGGAGCTTCCGCTACTGGGTGGTGGTGGAGGAGGAGGCGACGAGTTTGAGCTGTCTGACGAGGATGTTGGAGGAGGCGGCGGAGGAGACTTGTCTGATGAGGACGAGGAATCATCGTCGCTTGGGGGTGGCGGTGGAGATGAGTTTGAGGAGTCGTCGGACGGAGGGGGAGGAGAGGAAGAAGAGGAGGAGGAGTCTGAAGGTGGTGGCGGGGACTCAGAGGATGGAGGTGGTGGAGACGAATCGGAGGACTCCGAGGAGGAGGAGTCCGAAGGTGGTGGTGGCGACGTTGACGTAGAGTTTGCATCATCTTTTGCAACTGTGTCCAAGTAAGCTTGGTAGTCGGTGTCAGTGGTGCCGTCTTGCGACGAAGACATTTTCGACGGGTTCGAGCAGGGTGTTGGTTGTCACTCTGCCCCGTCCTCCGCCTTCTTAGCCCTACAATGTTTTAAGAAACCGAGATTTTAGTAACTAGTTCAACTAATAGAATCCGATTAAATAAATGATTAGATGTTGAAACAAGGTGTCTACGGCGATTGTCAAAACGAGGATTCGGCTAAAAAAATGTCGGATTTTTCCAACCAAAGAGGTGCCGAAATTCATCCTAATTGTAACGTAAATGAAACATTAGTTCCAATTTGATCATAAATTTCAAAACGTGTTATGAGATACACGAGTTGCTATGACAATCGCTAACAAACGCCAAAACATGATATAATTACCTGACAAAATGAAACTGAGAGATTAGATTAAATTCTCATTTACAAAAAACACATTACCAAAGTAGATGAAAGAAGAACATGAAAGACAAAATCTCATGTTTCTATTCATCATTTTCTTGCCATTGTTCAAGAGAGACAAAAATATATCTCACCTTAACTGGTTATGACCAAATTCTTTCCAACCAAATGTAAAAATGAAAGAATTAAACTAAGTCCTGCATGTAAAACTCATTCATTTGGCTAATGAAGAATGATAATAAATATGCCAATGAGATGTTTAATCTCCTGGCATTATTTCCCCTACTTCTTGTGAACAATGTGTTTATATATACAATTATATATCTATTAAAAAAGATATATTTACCTTTCGAGAGGGCAATGAGGATTGTCAAAGAAAGAGGAAGGGGAGGCTAAGAGGTTGCATGGTAATATGTTTTTAATAGGGAAAAGACTAGCCGTTCTTCAATGCCTATATAAAAGGAACTTTTAGTCATTCTTATACATCCTCTTTTTTTGGTCTTCTTTTTCCTATTTTTGGATTTTTAATTGTCAATCATTCTATTCAAAGGGCATCACTTTCATTGCACAAAACTTCAATCGTAGTTTCCTTTTTCTAGGAATTATAAACTGAAAATAGGATACGGATTTGACTAATGTGTCTGTATTTTGTATTCATGGAAAAAGCAAATGCACACCCTAACCGCATACCCATAATTTTAAAAATTATAATATTTTTAATTTTTAACCAATGTGTCTGTGTTTTGTATTCATGGAAAAAGCAAATGCAGACCCTAACAGCACACCCATAATTTTAAAAATTATAATATTTTTAATTTTTAACCATGTGTTTTAAATAAAATATATTAAAAATTATTGTAATATATTATTGGACTCTTGGGCTTATACTTTATGAGCCCAAGTGCGCTTGTAACCCTACCCCTCTATCTATATAAAGAGGGTTAGGGGTCTTGTATTTTACATTCATTCAGATATTCATTCATAATAAAACGATATTGTTCTCCCCTCTCTCTACTTCTGTCTCCCTAAATACGTAGCTAATAGTTGTATTACAGCACGTTATCAGCACCTTGCTCATGGAGATTGAAGTATTTGCTTGGAGATTTTTGGTAAACGCATATCTATAAACCTTGAGGTTTATCCTGGTTTTTTTAGGATTTTGTTATATCGACCTTTATCAACATATCGTCTGAAAGGTACATAAATTCTAAACCCTATAAAGCATTGCTAATACTGTCCAATACACGTTAATAGTAATAAGAGTAACATACTATCCCATGTTATGGATTCAATGGAACTACGTATGAAAAGAATTGTATGTATGAAGATTATGTTTAACTAGCATGAGTTAAATATTTTTTGTATGTTAAATAAAACAGTGCAACCTACATAAGTTGATCTCGAATAACATAATAGCATACTGGGATTTTGAAATTGTCTTAAAATATTACTGTTAGTGATTGTGTAATATGGATATTGCAATATATATGTTTGTATAATCATGCCATGTAAATAAATAAATCATCATGCATGTACTGTGATGGAATTGATAGTATATAAACCTGTAGAATCAAACCTATTACTTTCAGAAGAAATAGGACCAGTTTTGAAACATGCTAAAACTTGTGGGCTGACTTAGTAATAATGTTGTAAGAGAATACTTAGTAACGGTAAGTTTACTGATATTATGCTACGGTCCCTATAGTTTAACCCTATACACAGAATAGTATACAAGTTCAAATATGTCTAATATATGGTCAATGCATGCGATCTTGGAACTTATTAATGTAATTAGTCAATTATCATGAGTTAATATTTGATTCCTTTCATGATATAATGAATCTTGTGAATTACCATGTATGTAACTTGCGTGTATATTGTAAATTGGTAAATAAAATATATTACGTACATAAATAATTTAGTTACCATGTATAGAACTTACACATATAGCAATAGAATAATTAAATATTGAGTAATATATTACTTAGTGTAAATTGGTAAATTAAGATTGTGCTAATATGTACTACCATGCTACTGCTATATTATTTAATTATGCAAGCAGGTATGATCTATGTATTTATTTACTGCCATGTACACTTGTATAAAATATGGTAATTTGCGAAATCATATATTTTCACATTTAAGTTGGAAAAATTATGAACCTTCCCCAACTAGGCTCACCTATATGGATACGATGTCTAGAAAAGATATAGGCGGAAGTCGATATCCTAATGAGATCGGGTTTTAAGTGGCATTCGTGCCCCTCACCCTCATCGTCTTTCCTGGTCGTTTTTCAAGTAGAGCTACCGAAAGGGGTTGACTAAATAATAATTTCCCCGAGTGTGTTTATATAGTGATGTATGTTTCGCCGAATTATTGTTTCAGTATAGACCCGTCGTTCGATCAATGAGAGCCGATTCACATGAGAAGCAAAACTAATGTTTTCGAACCTGTCGTTTCGAAAAAAAAGTTTGTGCTTGTGCAAACCATAAACATATAAACAGTCGTTTTATATAATAAATAATCCAGAACTCTCAACACATGTTGGATGCCATCTATGATGAGAAAATCGCAAAACATACTTGCGAAATGACTGTTTAGACGTTGATTTTATTCCGTCACCATATGTTAGTCACCCTGATGTGTGAAAATATGATGCCCAATTTTTTTTTGGATGCCATCTTTGATGAGTAAAATACGAGTTTGTTGTTACCCTCATGATGAATGCTAAGGCGTTGATTTTATTCCGCCGCCACATTTGAGACGTGATGACGTCTATGGTGGACAAATGTCTGAAATTGACATATTGGAGCAATCCTTCACCAAAATACTAGCTTGGAAATTGTATTCCATAAGCAGTATCGTGAATTTATATTCACCATGTTCATTTATCGCCCATCTGTTATTGGATAAGAAAATTACCCTGGTGAGTAGTTTTAATCCTATTGGGTCAATGGCGAATTGTTTGCTCGATATTAATGCTCTTCATGTATATTTTTTTTCCACGAATCGAGAACTGAGACAAGTGTTATTTGTCTCGAACTGTTGCGATCCCGATGAATCGCTTAGCCAAGAGAGATTTTAGACAATCGTCAAAATTCGAAAACTTGTGGCTCCAAGACAGTAATTGAAAGGAACAATATCGCCCGTTGTCACAAAGTAAGAGATAATGCTCAATGAGGCAACTCTATGCTATAAAGACAAAGGTCATGCACGGTTACTCCTTAAATAGTTCACAACTATTATAAACGTGGAAAAATCGATGCTAATGTGGTTAAAGTTAATTGAAAGAAAACTCTTGAGACCCCCGATTTTGTGGCTCAAATGAGTTTGATACCTTTCTTTATTGATTTTGATAAATCATTGAGCCATTTTTTCGCTCATCTGGATTATGTTTTTCCATTTGGATTATGATTTTTCCATTTGAACATACTTTTTTATTATGGTTTACCTGTTTACGAAATTTCTCGAAATAATTTAAAGTGTTTTGAGCAAATTCCTTTGACAAATGTGACCAAACTTTAAATTATGAAATTTTAGGCAATACTTGTGGGGTAGTTGATTTTTTTTGAAAATAGTGGGTAACAATGTACCGCATGATATGCGAAAGTGACATCGCTAAGACTGTTCTCTCTGTCGTTAGGGGGAGATTTGCACGTTACCGTTGATAAGGAACGACGTGAAGTAGCATGGCATAACCCACTCAGTCTTAGCTTGATCCTCAAAACTGCACTTAGTGATAAGTAAGTGCTAGACTCCCTCAAGTCTAACTAAATGTCAAACGCATTTAATGACTTTATGAGATGTCATGAGATCATTTATACCTGCTGCAAAATGCTTGCAAGGATAGATGTCCCTGTTGGACGCCGTGTTCCTGTCGTAACACGTTGCTTTGGCCGAACCCACCAAGCAAAGGATGCTGCCGTTGGCCGTCAGTCTGTCGTCCTTCCCAACATATGAGGAAGTTGACCGGCTCTTAATTCGTTCAGCCCCAGAGGTGGTGAACTGAAACTCGTTTGTCGCACGAGATTATAAAGGATCAAGGAGATGTGTGATTTCCTCCTCATCCTAAGAATCTCGAAATATCTGTCGATCATGATATCTTAGAGGATATTGAAGCGAAACGACACTGTCATTGATTACTTGTTCATATATTCAGTGACGACTGATAATATGAACAAATTATGACAGAGAACCATGTACCATTGACTGAAGTCAACGTAGAATAGACTGGACTAATGGAAACTTGCAATCCAAGTAGACTCCTTAACGAAAGTGTGTTCGGACATGTAGCTCCAACACCACCAATGTTAAACGAGTTCGTTTATTTGGTTATTCGTAAGGAAAATTGATGAGAATTATGAGATTGTAAAATGTTCGCCTACTAGCGCAAGGCTTCTCTCACACCTTGGAATTGATTACGAGATGGTTGATTTCCTCGTAATGGACATTATAATAGTCCCCTACTTTACCAGTTTAGTAGTTTCTGAAAAACTGATCATGCAGCCATGAATGTGGTCACGGTTTTATTTCTATGGGGATTTAGACAAAGAGATATAGATGAAGGTCCCTGTGTGACTTCATACGCTTTAATCAAGTAGTTCCTGACCACGGAACACGGTCTCAATTAAATGAGACGTTCACTATATGGATTAATATAATCCGAACGGATGTGATATACCGCCTAAGTGAGTACTTGATCAGCTTGGGATACTTGAACAAGTATTATGCCCTTGCGTGTTTTATTATGCGATCCACTTTTGGATTTGCCTTCGAGATGAAGGATCTTGGGAAGAAACGGTAGTGACTCGGCCTAATGATCGAGTCCCGTAAATATTGCATCTAAGTCCATGATTCAGACTACACCTAGAAGGTGTTATGACGTTTTAGTCATCATGACACTAAGTCGTCAGATTCTCCCATGATCGTTGGATCACTAGACATTGATATAGACCAAGTCCGTCCCTGATGAGACGATGAAGAGATATTGAACCATCATGTTCATATCTAAAGTACAATAAGCGCATCATTGTACTTGGTCTAATGTGCTATGACGAACATCTCGTATGCTGTGAATGGTATAGCTCGACACAGCAACGCGCTAACACGCTGCCATCGAAATGGCACTAAAGACACATTCCCTTACCTTATGGTAATTTTGGAAGTGGGATAGTTAATCCCATTTGCGTCATCGAGTGTACATACCCCCTTCGGTACTCGAATTAACGCAACCCTTTTTCGGTTATACCGATGCCGGTTACTTATCAGACCCGCATAAGGGATATTCCTAACATGGTCTGTCTTTACCATTACGAATAAGGCAATATCTTGGAGGTCTTGGAATGACTCCAAATGAATCACTCTGATCTACTCGTGCTCTATGAGACGACTAGAGAGTGTATATGGCTTCGAGCTCATATTAGCCATATTTGAATTACATATGCTTTGTCTCACGATCCAGATAAAACACTTGTCTTATTTGAGGACAACTTGTTGTTATTGATCAAGAGAGACATGACTAGATTATGTTATTTAGCATTTCTTGCCGAAATAAATCTTCACATATGAAGTATAAGAGCATCCTGTCGAATGCTCGGTTTATTCCATGTTATATTTTCTTGCATACAGTAGTAAATGAGGCATCCAGTCGAATGCTCGTACTCTTTATTCGAATATGAAATCATTGCACCCAGTCGTTTGCAAATGAGGGGGAGCATCCAGGTGAATGCTTATTGCACTAATTACTACTTAGTCGAAATCCTCGCACCCTGTCGTGTGCAAGTGAGGGTGAGCATCCAGTCGCATGTTTATTTACTCTTTTTGTCCTTAGACCAAGGTTTTTTCCCACTGGGTTTTCCTTGGTAAGGTTTTTAACGAGACACGTTCCCATCATACCTCACTTAAGATTGCCGAAATTAGGGGGAGTATCATGTTGTATACTTCTTACCACTGTGTACTCTTTTGTCATTCGACTAGAGGTTTTTTCCACTGTGTTTACTCTAGTAAGGTTTTGATGAGGCACCTGTTTTGTGGTTGATCCCCTACTACTACCACTGTTGCACTCTTTTTCCTTCGATCAGAGATTTTCCCATTGGGTTTGCTCCGGCAAGGTTTTGATGAGGCACACTGTTTTGTGGTTAGTTAATTACATAGAATTTCGGCCTATATCATTCGGCTACACAGTTTCTTCTAGGTACCGGTTTTGTTCCACACTGGTTTTTCCGTCCCTAAGGTTTTTATGTGTTTAGCACTGCGAATGAACTCGACTCAGATCGACTGTATGAAGACGAAGAATTCAAAACGTCCAAAGGGAGAGTGTTGTAAGATATTGTTGGACTCTTGGGCTTATACTTTATGGGCCCAAGTGGGCTTGTAACCCTACCCCTCTATCTATATAAAGAGGGTTAGGGGTCTTTTATTTTACATTCATTCAGATATTCATTCATAATAAAGACGATACTGTTCTCCGCTCTATCTACTTTTGTCTCCCTAAATACGTAGCTAATAGTTGTATTACAACAAAAATGATGATTTGGCATCCCATTTTTTATTGGGGCAATGGTAAAAAGGTCTCAATCAAGGTCAAATACTTCTAAAAACTACTATCTCAAACTATTTGTTCCATTTAGTTACTATTTTCTATTTTTGGGTATAATTTCTAAAAAAAATTTCTCTTTTCTAATGTAAAAACCACCATACTCCACTCAAATTTCTTTCCTCAACTAGAGTTCGTACCTATACTCCGACCCAGCACTTATCCATGGGTTGGCGGTGACGGTGGTGGTTCGTCAAAACTCCGGTGGACCGCCGCCATCGCCGCCAACCTCGACTCAAAAAATTCAAAAAAAACAGAAATTTAATACAAAATCGTGAAAAATTTTCATATACAATACGAAAGTATGCATAAACAAACATGAAAATATGCATAATTAATACGAAAAAGTGCATACACATCCAAAAAACGTATACAAAATGCGGAAAAAGTGCATCCATAATTCAAAAAATTGCATACACATCTAGAAAAATGCATACACAATGCGAAAAAAAAGGTATAAACAATACAAAAAATGCATATATATTCAGAAAAATGTATATAAAATACAAAAAAGTGGGTAAACCGTGCAAAAATGTGTATACATAATAAAAAAAGGTTCATAAACAATCGCAGAAATGTGCATAAATAATCAAAAAAATATGCATACACAATAACGGAAAGATGCATACAAATACAAAATAATTGCATACACAATCTTCAACCTCCACTCAAAAAAATTTAAAAAAAAAAAAAAAACTCAAAGTAAAATAATCGAGAAAAATGCATATACAATCCAAAAAAGGTACATACACAATCGGAAAAATATACATACACAATGCAAAAAATGTGGATACACAATCTCCTATCTCCACTCAAAAAAATCAAAAAAAAAAAAGTGTATACACTATGTAGAAAGTGCATACACAATCCACAAAACTGCTTACACAATTAAGAAAAGTATATAAACATCCAAAAAAAGTGCATACATAATCCGAAATGCATACACAATCGAGTAAATTGCATATACAATCGAGAAAATCGCATACACAATGATACACAATCCATAAAAAAGCATACACAATCGGAAAAGTGTATACACAATCCCAAAAAATGAATAAACAATCTGAAAAAGTGTAAGCATATCCATGAAATTACATACACAATGCAAAAAGTGCTCACAATCCGGGAAAAATGCATAAATATCCACGAAAGTGCATAGAAAATCCCGAAAAGTGCATACATATCTACAAAATTATACACACATTACAAAATAGTGCATACACATCCAAAATAGTGCATACATAATTTTTTAAATTTATTAAATTTTTATGATTTTTTTGAATTTTTTGAATTTTTTTTAGTTGGGTTGGCGGTGGTGGCTCGCCAGAGCTCCGACGGACCATCACCGTTGCCGTCAACCCATAGGCAAGTGGTGGATCGGAGGTATATATATAAACTTTTAGTTGAGAAAATAGAGAGTTAAAGTAGAGTGTGATGATTTTTAGATAAAAAAAGTATGAGGTAAATGTAATGAAAAGTTTAGTAATGTGTTTTTTAAAATAAGGTTTAAAAAATAGTAATTTTTTGATATTTTTTTTTATTTCATTTAATTTAATAGTTGATATAGATTTTGGTAACACTCGTAGATCATTCCTGCCTTCGCCTTTCATGTTTGTAGTTTCATTCAAAATTGTAGGTTGTACTCCTATATCAATTTTTGCGCCTTCTGTTTTAAAGAAATTATTTTACAATCATTCATGCTGGTATCGTGTCATTTACGACCAGGATAACGGTTTATAATCAGAAAAATAATAATTAGAGATTAGGTTAGTTATATGCACGTTTCTGAATGTTGGAGGACTATCTATGTCAGTTTTTTATTAGAGTAATTGAGCGACCATATACTAATAAATACATACATATATATATTGTATATCCAATATTTAGTGTAATTCATGAAATTCTACGAATCACTGCCTAGATTATACAATGATGATTGAACCCCAGTACAAAAAATACTTAAATAGCGACGGGATTAGTTAATGTATTTTTTGTTACGAGCTTATTAGCGACGGTTTTTGTGACGGTTTTGTGACAGTTTAGTAAATTTGTGACAGATTTGTGATAACTTTTTAAATTAGTGACAGACTTGTAACAGATTTTTACTCTCATTAAATCAAATATTATTTTGTAGTGATGGAACTCATATATAGTTTATAAATATACATGGCTTTATTATGCATGACTTGATTATGTTTGTCAAACGTGATTCTCTTTTATATTTTAAGTACCCTTCGTCATTCTTTTGAAACTAAGAGGATCAAATAGAAATTTGAAACTAACTCGCTAAAACCTGTCTATAATAATACTCTATATATAAATAACATATCTACAGTTATAAACAATCACGGTCTCAACTCGATTCAGCTATAAATAAGAATAAAGAATTTATTGTCACATTTCGTGAAATTTTTAAGTCTCGTTAGTTATAATATCACCTCCATATAATAATAAATAATATTTAATTTTAAAAAAATTACATTAAATTTAGGATGAAGTAAAATATTTATGTAAATTAGTTTGAGGCGATGACTTGATTTTGTATGTTGCACGTACATAATAACTCATCGACATGGATATCTTATTATTGAACCCAGAATAATTACAACTTATCAACTATAGATTGAATTTGCGGTCGATACCATTTGAAACTATATATTTAAAAGTCAGTACATTTTTCAAACTAGTTATTGCAAATGCCTCACGGGCAGGGGCGAAGCCAGGATGTGTAAATGGGGGGTGCCAAAATATACCAAAAAAAAAAGCAAATTAAAATAATAATTTTTCATACTCACCCATAATCTATATACCCCATTTAAGTGTTGTTGAACAAATACCAAAGCATAAACACAAAAATTATTGCAAATAACTAACATGATACCTGATAAAATCAAAAGAAATGAACCCGACGGCTGCTCGCATTCGCAAATGCATCAATGATAGTTTCCGTGCTAAATTTTGAAGCAATATCTTTCTCAATATACATCATCATACAATCTTCAAGATAATCGGCTTCCATTTTATTACGAATACTAGTTTTGATAATATTCATAGCTGAAAATGATCTTTCTGCGGTGGCGGTAGAAACGGGAAGAGTAAGCACGAGAACTACAATTCTATAAACAAGCTGATATGTTGTAGATCATTTTGTTTCTACCAACCATTGACAAAGCTCGGAAATCGATGATAAATTCTTGTATTCAGGAAGAGAAATAACACAATTCTCGTAATGTCGAAGTTCCAATTTCAAGTTACTTTTCTCAAACTCCGTAAAGTCCTCCGGATAAAATTTGTCAACAAGTAGACAAATATCATCAATTTTGAATATTGAAGAGTGACAATTAGGATTCAAAGTAGAAATAAGAACTAACAATTCCATTACTTGCTCATCAAAGCGACGATTTAGTTCTTGAATTTGAGAATCTATAGAACGATAGAAAATATCAACTCTATAGCGGTCAAGTACTGAAAAGTTATCACGAGTGGGATCATACCTCGAAGAATATTTTGCATTCAAGTTTGGGATATCAATGTTGCGTGATTCACAAAAGAGTTTGACGGTAGCAACCAAATCATCGAATTCATCATCTCTAAGATTTTGAAGAAGGCTTTTAGTAGATAAAACCATTGAAGTAGCCTTAAGAATGTCTTGAGTTTTAGATTGCAAAGCTAGACAAAGAGAATTCGTGATTCCTAACATTGACTTCATAAAATGAAGTATAAAGACAAATTCAAAGGAAGTTAATGCCTTATGTGTTGAACGAGCTTCTCCCTTTAGAGAAGTAGGTCCATCTTCATAAATATTAAGTAAAACCATGCAAGCAGCACTATACATTTTTATCAAGCTAGAAACAGACTTTAGGTGAGAACTCCAGCGAGTATCACCAGGTCGTTGCAGATTACCAATTTGATTTAATCCTCTTCCAGTCTCAAGCTCTTCAATGGAAATTAAGAAAGCAATATCATCGGCATGGGCATCTTTCAACTCATCATTTCTCTTGCATGATGCACTAACAATATTCACGATCCGAAACAATTTAGCAAAAAATCGGTCGACTGGAAGCACTTCTTTTGCTGATGCCACTAATGCTAATTGTAATCGATGTGCGAAGCAGTGAACATAATAAGCATATGGGCAATCACTTAATATCAAAGCTTGTAGTCCATGAAACTCACCGTGCATGTTACTTGCACCGTCAAATCCTTGTCCCCGAATATTCCGAATATCGAGATTGTGGTGATTGAGAACTGGGCATATGCTATCTTTTAGTGTCACTGCCATAGTGTTGGGAACATGAACAATACCAAAAAAATGCTCCCGTAAAACACCATTTTTATCAATAAATCTTATAACTACTGCCATCTGCTCCTTTTTTGACGCATCTCGAGCTTCGTCCACTATAATGCAGAATTTAGCATGTCCAATTTCTTCTCGAATCGCCTCTTTCACTTTTATAGAAAAGATATGTAAAATTTCTTTTTGAATATCAGACGACTTGTAAGTGGCATTCTTTGGAACATTTATCAATGCTTTGGTGGCTTCTTCATTATATGATGCTAATAAATCATAAAACTCAAGGAAATTACCACGGTTGTTCGAACCAAGTCAATAGAAATTTTTAAGCGAATGCGATTGTTAAAAACTTGTTCGGCAGAAAATTTTACAATCACCCTTTCAATATTTTGAGTTGGGTTTTGTATTTCCTTCCATTTATGTTCAGCGGTTCGATGACAAGAATCGGAATTAACACCTTCATGCAAACGAAAAGAACAAGTTTTCCCGCTATTGACCTTCCTCCAACCATCAAAACCTTCAACAACAAATGCACTATGTCCTGCAAAACTAGACCCATCCGGAGGCGCAAAAAGGAAACAAGGAAAACAGAAAGCCTTGTTCTTGGCCACTGAATATTCCAACCACGAAAATAAAGCAAACCACGGAGCTTGAAATCTTCAAGGACGATCCTTGGCGGATGCAAGAGTATACGGATATTTTTTTCCTAAATCGGGACGATTTGGACCATGTAGAGTTATGTACGCCCTACGAACTTCGTCACGCCTATTAACAGGATACTTCCAAATTTTTCTACGTAATCCAGGATCACGCTCTAGCGAATTAATATCAAATTCTAATGTGTCGATTCTTTGAATTTTTGTTGGAGGACTAGGCGTATCGATTGTCACGTGATCAACACTACTACCAACATTCTCTTCCGTCGGAGAAACATTAGCTCTCTTAAAGAACGAATTTATTTTAGGTGTTTTTCCCATTTTATACTCGATAAAAATATTAGCGATGCCAGATCTGCAGATTAAAACTCTAAGAGTTAATAGCCTTTTTTTTTCCCTTTAAGTATTTTAATCAAACACCTGGTGCAACATAACATCAATACATATAATAAAAAGAAGCATATTAAAGGAAAAAATAAATAGAAGAGTATACCTTGCTGAGCCAGAAGGATAGAATTGTTGATGTTTTTTTAATTAAATCTAACCCCAATCAATGCGGTGCACAGCAGCACAGAGGAGTGGAGTTTTTCTTTTTTTAATTTTGTTTTTTATTTTGATACACACGCTGACACGCACGAAGAGAAGTGTTGTTGATGTTATTTTTTTTTTTAATTAAATCTTAAAGAGTGCAATATCAAAGAAAAATATAATTGGGTCTTTCGGCCTAAATTTAATTATTGTGTTTTGGGTTCAAACATTAGCTATAAATATATGTACAAGTAACATATTTTTATGTGGGTGCCAAATCTACACCTAAAAAGAAATTGTACTAAAAAAAAATTGCGTCACTTGTGATTTCTAAAATTATGGGGTGCCGTGGCACCCGATCGTCCCCACTTAGCTTCCCCCTGCTCACGGGTGTTATGTCACATTTCAATAATATTTTTGTTCATAAGTTACTACTTTCATAAATTTTTTAAAGTATGTCAATTCACAAAACGAATACCGAAACCGAACCGATTTTCAAAGATTGGTTCCGTTGTACCGTACCGTAATGTCGGTATACCAAACTTTTGGTACCGACTTGATTGGTTCGGTTCGAAAATCGGTCGGTTGATATAAATCGGTACAAAAGGCCACCCCTACATTTGACCCAATAAAAGTTTGATCAAAACCAAAACCATTGACCGGTTTTCGACGTTTACCATCGATCTCCAGAGTTGACCGTCGGTATTCGGCGTTGATCCCGGAATTCCGGAATTCCAGTGTTTACTGATGTTGACCAAAATAAAATAAAAGTAAAAAACTCAAAAAAATATCTAAAAATATCAAAAAAATTAGAAAATAAAAAAAATAAGAAATGGAAAAAAATTAAAAATTCAATAAAAAAATCCAAGAAATTATTCTTTTATAAAAATACAAAAGAAAAAAAATAATTTTTTTGACAATCAAATACAATTTTTTTGACTGTCTAATACAATTTTTTTGATAATTTAAAATAACTTTTTGGCAATCTAATACAATTTTTGACCATTGACCGGACTCCGGCGTTAACTTCCAGATTCTGTCGTTAACCAAAAAATAAAAAAACTCAAAAAAAAATGATTAAAAAAATCCAAAAAAAAATGTAAAATTTGGAAAAAAGTTTTAAAATTCTTTAAAAAATCCAAAAATTGTTTTTTTTTTTAAATCCAAAAATAAAAACAAATACAATTTTTTTTTTTTTACAATTAATACATTTTTTTAACATGACAATGTAATGTAATTTTTGTCACTATCTAATACAAATTTTTTAACAATGTGATACAAAAATTTTGACAATGTAATACAAAAAAATTGACAATCTAATACAATTTTTTAACAATCTAATACAATTTTTTTTTGACAATTTAATACAATATTTTTGATATTCTAATATCCAAAAATTGACAATCCACAATCTAATACAAAATATTTGAAAATCTAATACAAAATATTTGACAATCTAATACAATTTTTTTTTGACAATCTAATACCATATTTTTAACAATCTAATATTAGAAAATTGACAGTCCAATACAAATTTTTTTACTTTCTAATACAAATTTTTGACAATATAATATATTTTTTTATGTAATATAATACAACATTTTTGACAATTTAATACAAAAAAATTAACAATCTAATACAATTTTTTTGACAATCTAATACAGTTTTTTTACAATCTAATAGAACATTTTTGACAATGTAACAAAAAATTAGTCAATCTAATGTAAATTTTTTACAATCCAATACAATTTTTTTTTTAAAAATCTAATAAGATTTTTTAGACAATCAAATACTAAAAATTTGACAACGTAATACAAAAAATTTGACAGCGTGAGGGGCAAGACGGTGACGACGTGAGCTCGACGGAGAAGATGAGTCGTCGAAAATGAGTCGTCTGACAATGACGACGTCTCCGCGCCCAGAGGAGTATGATGTCGATGATGATGTCATCACCATTCCCTGCACCCATATATATATATATATATATATATAGTGGAGAGAAAGAGTGATCCAGGGGAGAGAGAGTCGTCGTCGTAGTTTGTCGCCGTCGCTTAGAGTTTTGACAGTTGTTGCTGCGATATAGGGAAAATAGAAACATATGTCCAATGTCACCGGAAATCCTCCGGGGTTTAGCGGCGTAAATTCGTCCCTCTCCACCGTTCTCCGATGAGAGGCAGATCAGATAGACATATCTGGGATTACAGTTAGTGAGAGAGTAAAATGTGATAATGGGTGATAATAGATTTAGATCCGTTCATTTTTTATTTTTTTTTATAGTGGTACTAAACTACAATTAAATATCTTTGAAAAGGTATCTGGTTCCAATTAAAAAAAAAATTAGTACTAAAATTTAATAAATATTTTAAGGTGGTACCGACCTCCAATTAATACTTAATGATGTTTGAAGTTTATTGACATGAAATATTTTGTATTTCTATAATTTGGGTTATCTTTTTCTGTTTTCTATATTTGTTAACTAAAATTTCATAGATTTATTTGTATGTTGATATATATCATGTACATGTATCTTATTTAATTTAAATACTTATGATTTTTTTTTAATTTTATATATTTTTATATAAAACCTCACATTCGGCCTATACTAATAATTTTTCTTAGGTCCAAGGATATGGGTGTATAAAAGTTTTAATGTATAAATATTCAAGGACGTTACGAAAATTGATTAACTGGTCAACTAGAAATTATTTGCTTAGACAGTCTATCTGGTTAACACAAAGTGACAAAACATTTTTTAAAAAAAAATAGACGCCAGAAGTAAAGTCCATACTAAAGTACAGTAAGACCTCTATAAATTAATAATGTTGAAAACATAATTTTTTATTAATTTAGATATGTATTAATTAACCAATGAATTAATAATTATTATTTTTTAAAATGCTTTTTATCGATTCGAAGAATATACTCATTCGTAAAATATACTCATTATAAATTAGTGTAGTAAATACTCGTTAAACTCGTTAGTAAAGTTAAATGCACTATTTCGGTTACTAACATATAAATTTTGTTATACATTAAACCGTATAACAAACTAATAATAGACATTAGATACATAAAATACCTATAATTGGTTTCATGTACATTAAGTATCATTAAATAAAATAGTACAACTCATTGTTTAATAGCGTATAGAATCAGGGGCTAATTTAGAGGGGGTCAAGGAAGGCCTCCGTCACACCGAAAATTTTAAAAACGATTTTTTTATAGGAAAATTTTCAAAAAAATTAGTTTATATATATTAATAGCCCCCTATAAGTTATATAATCATGTTTAGCTGATATGGTAATGTTACCTAAAATTGAATAAGAGATTCTTGTTCGATTATTTACCATCTCAACTTATTCTTTTTTATTCCTTTCATATTCATTTAGTTACATGAGGGGATATGAACAGTTTACTACCCTGTATTTTATCAAAAATTCAATTTTCTCACATATTCTCTACTTTGTTCATTTTAGGGCCCTCTACAATATCAATTCATTCAATTTTGTATCTCATCCGTCAATTTTTTCACAAAATAGACGACACGTGTCTGCACGTGACTAAATTCTATTAACGTCTTTTAATGACAAGGGTATTTTGGTCATTTATAACATAAGTCCAATAAAAAAAAAAAAAAAAAAAGACAATGGACAGAATAATATATTTTTCTATTTTCGGTTCATCCCAATTATTACCAAACATAAACCTAACTCATAAAAGTAGCAAAAGTTAGTCGTGTGCAGGCACGTGTCATCCATTTTGTGAATGAATTGATGGATGAGGTACAAAATTGAGTGGATTTATATTGTACATGGTCCTAAAATGAACAAAATAGAGTAGATGGGAGAAAATTAAGTTTTTGGTAAAGTAAAAGGTAGTAAACTGCTCATATCCCGTTACATGAGTAACATTTCGTTGCTCATTATTTTCAATAACATCCTTATATTTATATCTTTTTTCTTAAAATGTACAAATACTCTTCGAATACTTCAATTTAATGTTAGCAACAAAAAAAAATTGATAATTTTAAATTTACTGTATTTTTTACAATTACCAACTCGTTTTTTTTTTTAACCTTCAAAATAGACTTTTAAACTCAGTTTTTGATTATTTTAAACGTTGTTTTTCTTAAAATTCTAGTAACAATTTTTTTATACCCCCATCACAACGATATCATCCTAGTTCCGCCCCTGTATAGAATTATTTATAATTTTTTGATACAGTTGAAAAACATAATTAGATTTAAATTTTAAGAAAAATCAAATGAATATAGAGTTATATTCTACTAAATCATTCTAGTAATGTTAGTCATTTTAAATAGTGTAATTATTAATTTATAATTTTGTTGGGACCAAATATTTATATAAGTATCTTTTAAAAAATTATTATCTTATTAATTTATCAAAATTGATAATTTTTAACACTGGAACAAGTCGGGACTGGAGAAAAATATTATTTTAGAGAAATTATTAATTTATCGTGTATTAATTTACCGAGGTTCTACCGTAAAGTATATTGTAACTTCCAAAAAAAAAAAGTAGGAGTATATTGTACATGCATATATCATGTGTCTGATTTTACTTCCTCCGTTCCACATTATATTCTATACATGTTGTATACGAAATCACATGCAACTTTTATCGGTAAATAACTCGTATACAAATAATTGAAATAATTTTTTTTTTAATTCTATCATAGTTTAACAATTTAACTATGTAGAAAAAAAATTAAAAATTTTCATTTTGACAATTTAGTTATATATTTAAATTCGATCAAATTTACACATGTTTTGGTATAGAACGGGGGATGGATGAAGTATTATTTATATATATATTAGTCAATCCCAAGCACTCTGGATGCCTTCCCAAAAAGTATAGGACCAATAATTTAAACTAAATACTATCCGATTTTTTTATGACTAGTGGCTCAATTAATAAAATTTCGTAGTTCATTTAACAAAAGTTAGTTGAATACACTATTTTTTTTTTCCATTGTCATATTCCAGTTGTAGTTTTGGTTTCATAAAAAAATCCATCACTTGGTAGTTTGGTACTGAATGGATTTTTCCTTTCAAAGAACTACCTTACCTAAGATATTCGGCGGACAACACTGACGTCGCAACTCGCAAGTAAGAGTCGGCAGAGATCATCTGGATGCCAGTGTTAATTGTATCACCAATTTCTTTGATATTTTGGTAAATATGAGTTCCTTTGTTATAGTTGACAATAGCGTCTGTTGCTTTATGGCATGAGGTTTAATTCATCTGTACACCAGGGGCAAAAAAATTGTTTATATTATATCTTTTGAATATTTGTGCTGCTCGATATGTCTTTGCATGATATAATTTGTGTAATCTCTCTGGCAATTATTTGCTTTCAACTACATAGCTTCAAGTTTTCCGAGGTATGCAAGTATATATTTAATTTTTTGAGTTGCATGTTAATAATTGATATATTGTTAGAAGATAGGAGTATTACTCTTATATGTTCCAACCCATTCCACCCAATGTTTTAAATAACATTATCGTTAGTATAGTGTTTTTTCGAAAGAAACGGTAAAAGCGTAAATAATGTTGCCACATAGCGTTTTGCGATGTAATTTTTTTTTTGTGCCTAAATACATATAAATATAGAATTAAATTCATAACATCTAATAAAAATTAACTAAATATATATAAAAAGTTGTAACTAATAATCACAAAATGATTGTAGTTGAGATGTCAGAGCATTTACTTTGTTTGCAAGAGTTTTGATGTTTGATTCTGTTTAGCCT
This sequence comes from Primula veris, assembly GCA_963682055.1. Taxonomy (NCBI): domain Eukaryota; kingdom Viridiplantae; phylum Streptophyta; class Magnoliopsida; order Ericales; family Primulaceae; genus Primula; species Primula veris. Next base: position 11,070,205 of record OY821745.1, on the reverse strand, counting down.
CCAATAATTTCATTAAAATTTTGACAATAATAATAATAATAATAATAATAATTTGGACTGCACACGCTATAGCGTAAACAACGTTCCTATAGCGCGAATTTAACGTTTTTCCATCCAAATAGCGGTTTATCATCACTATTTTGCGAATTATAGCACGCTTTTTAAAACAATGATTCTACCTGTAAAAGAAGACCTCTTCGACGGATACTTTAGCTTAAACGTACACAAATCCGCCTCGTTATGGTAACCTAACTCAATAGCACCGAAAGAAAAATGAGAAAATATAGTAGCAGATTAGTTGTCGGTAATTCTGAATGCCTAATGCTATCTCAACTTGTCATTAGTGTTTGTTAAAGCTAATAGAATTGTTTTTTGTGCAAAATCTGCAAATCAGTTGACAATCCGTTAAGAATATATGTACGAGTAACTTATAATAAGATATGGTTTACAAGGCAATTTTGAGAAGAAACCTATTTGAATATGAACAACTTGCAAAATTGTATATGGAGTAAAAAAGATTGCAGGAGTTTGGGTAAAAAGTCCATAAACTAAAACGAGTCCAATCTTGCTAATATCATCATCAAGAGGTCATCTAGAAGAAAAAAACATATTTGAGTTTCATAAGAGACTCCAAAATAAGACCGATTTACCAGTCCCAACTAATGATCAAGTTACATATAGAAGAAAAACCAACAACACTAATTCCATGCCATTGACAAACATTGGCAGTTTACAGCTTACAACAATAACCATAATACTAACTATATACTCGCTACTGTTCCAACGGATGCAGCTATTTTGTTACATTGCTAGTTTTGTCTGGGTTAATAGGCCTAGCCGAAAACCCCATTGTTGTACTAGGAGGAACAAAAGTGCTCGAAGGAGTTGATGACATCATTGGCCTCAACATTGGCGGTCTTTGAGAAGGCATCATCATATTCATACCTGTCGAATAATAAGAAGAAAATAAATTTCTCATTGATAATAATTGAGGCTTATGTAATCAATTCCTAGTGTAAAATAAATTTGTCTAAACCAAAAGATTCTAACATATAAAATCAAACATAAGCAAAATCTTGAAATATCTCAACCATACCCATTGGTGGCCTTGCAGCTGAGCTAGCGAAACCCATTGCAACTCTATTGATAGGCAAATTAGACTGTTGTTGCTGTTGTTGTTGTTGTTGTTGTGTTGGTCTAGTCGATGATCCGAAACGGGTGGCTATGATCTGAGCTCGCTCTTGATAGAGCCTCTGTTTGGACCTTTCCATTTGCTCTCTCACTCTCATCACAGAGATGTCCATGTCGTTGAAGAAAGCTAACTTGGTTTCTAACTTGTGTAACTGCAAAATAAATATCATAAGTAATCAACAGATTTGGTTGTGAAAGAAATGCAAGTCAGGAATGAGAAGCCAAGACACAAACATGAGAAAATTTCAAATTTGTGCATGCTTGAATACAAGGGGGAAGAAAATCTGATAATCAGAACAGTATGTAGAAAACCATGAAGAGTCTTAATATGATCCACGTGAGTAACTGGATTTTTTTTGATTTATTAGGTAGCAAGCTTACAGAATCTAGTTTCCCTACAAAATTTTGCATAAAGATTCAGGATCTTGCTTTCCTGGCAAAGTTCTAGAACTTATCATTTTGGGGTCTTTCAGTAAGTGTTTGCAAAGGATATAAAACAAGATGCATTTAAAACATCCAAAGTAGTAACAAGACATTAAATGACAGTCCTAATATGATCCCTGTTTGTGTATGCACGAAAACTTTCTGAATTATAATCGCGCAAGCTAGCAACATAATCTAGTTTCCCTACGAAATTTTGGCAACAATTAGATCCATAATCTAGATTTCATACAAGGTACCAAAGTGTTTGGTAAAAATCGTAATCATATAAACAGGAAAAGAGAATCAAGACACGACATGAAAGTCCTAATATGATCCCAATGTGGATGTATGCAAAATAATTTCCAAAACCATAAGATAGCAATTTTAGAATCTAGTTTTCCTGAAATTTTTTGACAACAATGAGTTCCAGAATCTAGCTTCATAACAAGCTACCAAATAAATTAAATTATTCTGGCAAAAAGCTTTATCACACAACAGCAAAAGGTGAACCTAAAAACTGATCATCCAAACACACACCTAGACCAACCTTAATATATGAGCGCTCCAAATTCAGGAACTTACCTGTTTCTCAATCAACAATGTAGCTAGCTGGCGAATTTGATCTTCTTCCTGGTCCGCAAGAAGCTTTGCTTTGACTGCAGCTGCAGAAATTGCAGTGACTGCAACACGCTTTAGCTTATCAATGTTCGGTTCATCCTTGATTTTTTCAGGGTGGTTCTCAATTTTATTATCTTTTGACTTATCATCCCCTGGTTAAAGCAAAAAATAATGAACATGTAAATGCATCGCACAAACAACTAAACTGTCAAAGTTCAATCCATCCGACCGAACTAAGATTTTCCTGTCCGGCACTCTTTCATTTCACAAATGGTTAATTTTAGAAGTGGTTACGTAATTTGGGAATATTTTATATTTGGTCTCATTATTTTAGTTGCAACAATGTTGATCCTCGTTATTTGATTAACTTTCACTGACGGTTACCATATTTTCAATTAATACAGTATTGGTCCCCACAGATTCAGTTAGTTACAGCGGTGGTCCCCTCCTATGGACACCAATAGTGTCATACATTAGGACCACTTGTATAACCTAATTAAATAAGGGGACTATTACTGGAACTTACTCAAACTAATGAGATCAATAGTGTTTCAACAGAAATTGTGAAGATCAAATAGAAACTATACCTTAAGTATGGGAGCATTAGCTTTGCATTTAAAACTATGTGGATGTCATTGAAATTTTGATCCAAAGTAAGAGAATTATTACCCTTTCAAATACAAACTTTTATGGGGCATAGGATTGCAGAACAATTTGGGAAGGAACGTTAACGAGACCTATCATTAGGGGCCTAGGGGATCCAATCACTCTGGTCACAATACTTATCTGTGCAAGAACATTTACTTGGTGACAGTTGATTTAATATATAATCAAATTACAAAAGCTTTTTGTCCATACAAATTCTAAATTATTGAGATCTCTTAAGCCAGTAGAGCGAAAATTCCTCAAACGTTCAGATTCAATTAGATCTACTCTTCCAACAGATACAAAACTACCCCAAAGTATGTTAGAAACCAAGTTATAACTTTAAAAGATAAATCCCTATATATATAGCAGCCAACTTGGGGAACTGGTCAAACACTTCACGACAAATGAAATTTAAAATATAAAGAGCAGAGGTGGCAAACTGAATTGGTAAAGCTCTGGTATATTTACAACTTCCCAATTTTACCCTCATCTCAAATTTATTACACAGGGTTTACAAGTTAGAATAAAATGAATTCAAGCCCCTAATGCTCACAGCCTACGCTTCTCTCATCCCAAATTTCTCCCATCGTCTCACCCATCAACTGGCCAAACCCACTCACCAATTTCAAAACCTTCACACTCTCTCCATGTTCCTAAGTTAAAACATTGTCGTCCCACATATCATCTCATATTACGGGTAGTGGATCATTAGTCATTACTAACATTATTCAACTCCCTGTGCGTCATCAGCACTGCGACGGACCGCAAGTTTAATTTTTTGGTTTATTTTCTGCTTTTAACTTTTTCCATGAAACACTTTGATTTGATTTTAGATTAAGTGTGTCTAATTTTCCCTTTGATCTTTGATACTGTGACTCAAAATTGCACATATCACGCACAAGATGCTTGTTGGTTTACGTCTATACTTCAAAAAGAATAAAATTACATCCAAATTAAGTAAATGCTTATTCAAGTAAATGAACCTGATGCAATCGGCTACTCACCTTCTTTCATTTCTGAGGGAAGTGCACCAGGAGCTGCATTTTCTTTCTGCTCTGTATGTTGAGAAAGCTCTTCTTCCTTATTACCTGGTTCCTCTACTGAACCTATAGGGATCTCTACCCTCTCATTCAGATTATTTGAATTATTTCCAACTAAAACCTTTGCCGACTCTGATTTATCAGCTTCCTTATCAACTGGAACTGTTAGAGAACTCGGATGGGACCCTGTTTTAGGTGCCAAGTCATCCATTTTTTTTGCATTTTCAGTGTCTTGATCTTTACGGGAATCTGACTTTTCTGATTCAGCTGAATTTAATTTCTTTCTTGTCTTTGACTTCCCTTTCTTTACGGATTTAGGAGAACTAGGGGCTACTTTTTCACTGCCAACAGCATCTTTGTCTTTTTCTTTTTCGGTGTTCTTGTCATTTGTTACATCAACATTTTCAGATGCTGAAACAGAATTCTCCTGCTTCTGATTATCTTTATTCTTCTCCTCATCCTTCCCAGCATCCATCTCCACTGATTCCGCCACAGCACTGCACATTTTGATCTCCAAAAACTTAGACAACATACTTCCAAGCTGCTCATCGTAAAATATTTGCAGGAATAAAGAAATCCTGTAAAATGTTTACATGGAATTCTTTTGCTTCCAGCTTGCTTTCCAGGTATTTGGCATAATGGAAATTTCTTTGCAATTTTTTTTATTTTTCTCACTCCTTTGATCTTACACAAAGTTTAAAGGATACAAAAAATAATTTAATGCATTTTTACTTCTTCCCAAAAGAAGATATATTTGAAAATAAAACATAATCAAAATAAAATAAAATCGTAACATCATATATATTTGAAAACTATCATGAAAATTTAAGAAGCTTATGGATCTAAGATGTAAACCAAGGATTGGTAGTTTTTTTTTTAATACGAAAGATATCTTTTATCCATCTAGGTTCTTTTAAAAGAAATTGGATTAAGAAAAGATATAACTTGTAAACTTAACTTTTTTGTATATTATATTAGTATTACTTTAAACACTCAAAAAAAAAAAACTCCGACTTCTACCTATCTAGTAACTATAATATAGTACTCCGTATATTTTTGTTATATAGTAATGTTAGTTTATATTCATGTTTGTTGATATTCAAGTGGAAAATATAAAACTTATACTATCAAATATAGAGAGAAATAAGGGAAAGAATAGATAAAAGGCTACTTATATCAAATATAGAGAGAATAAGGGAAAGAATAGATAAACTGCTAAAGTTACGAGTTATCTATTTGAATGAGAATATAATATATACATATAAATGAAATTATATCGTGCATTTTCGTAGCGTTGTTGATTTCAACAAGTCAAGGAAAACGTTTCCTATGAAATTTTGTGGGTAATCATTTCCCCCACTTTTACATTAGATCTCATAAAACTTTTGCTTCCATGTATATATTCCATATTTACATCTTACCTAGTTTTACGGGAAAATAATTTACTCCCCACTGTTTTACTTTGAAACAAACAGAGCCTATGTTTCACGATTATAGACAGTTGTCTTGTTCCTACAAACCTTGTAATATGTGTTTCTTCCATGTTTACTTCTTTCCATAAGAGTAGAGGTTTGTTTACAAATTCTCTTATAAATATATATAAACGAAATAGAAATCATCAAGATGCAAAATGTTCAATGATGTAAAAATTAAAAAAGGAAAGAAACAATTCAGATGAGTTGGCTAGCAATTCCTAAACAATTAAGTCCTAAGAAACGAAACAACAAAAGTAGCATTCATGTATCACTTAGGGAACTAGGTCTAAAATTGCTCCCCCCATTCCTCATTGTTTGTCCATTATTACATTTAGAAAATAGGAAGTTTCAAATGCGTGTTTATGTTTAAAAATCAAATTAAAAATGGAGGATGTTGCCAAATTTACCCTTTGTTTTATACTGGACAAATCAAATAAGAGGTATAGTAGCAAATTTAAGAACGGGCAAAGCATTAGTAGCATGGTTTTTTTTTAGATTACTCTCCGAAATATGGACAAAGCAAATGGAATGGAGGGAGTAATAAATTGCCACAGCAAAGAATTCCAGGAGATATGCTTGGTAAAATCTGATGCGTTAAAAATACAGAACACATACTACACCCTCAACTTTTAAGTCAATGAAATCCCACCACATTTCCAAATATGGTTTTAGAACTAGATAATAAACATCGAGTGAATTAATAAGGACTAGAATGAGAAATTCAGAAATACTAACAAATATGTTTCTGATATTTTTTAAACATTAAAACAAACTTCACGATGGAATAAAACAAATAGAATAATACTCTAAATGAGTCGAAGTTAAAGAGCTTTAAGGTGAAACCGTTGATATTGGAAAAATAAGAAACAAAATGACCATTCAACCACCTATTTTAAGCATATTAACAATTTTGGATTAATACCTGTCAACTTCTGTTGGGGTTTTTTTGTCACCGGGAGGATCTTCAAGAATAAAACAGTGTCTTGCAGCAAGATGAACAGTGGATAACTTATCCTCAATGCATTTCAAAGAATTATGTGTAGTTGCAGTAACAACATTTGGTTCAGCCAATCTTACCAGAAAAGCTGCCTGCGGGAGGGGAAATTAACATATACGGTTAAAAACATTTTAACCAAAAAATGGATTGAACACGACACCAACTAGCATTGCTGAAAAATAATCCCTTCATTCCGAATTGTTTGTATTGTATGGAAAGAAACGGAATTCATAGGAGCATCATGATAGCTGTGAATTCAATATTTTTTTGCCCTTCTTTTTAATTATTGCCTTACTTTTGATGTTTGAAAAATGTACAATAGTAAAACATTATAAAACTGTTGTTTTAGGAAAGTGAACGAAAACTTGGGACATCTCAAAATAGAATAGTGCCCTAACAAAATGGGACGAAGGGAATATAAAGCTACAATGCATGTATGTACATTTTTGCACATACTTGTATAACAAGTAAGCACCAAGTGAAACATTTTCATCTGCTCTTGGAACGTGCTGCTCATGAACAAGAAAGACGACTCGACTAGAAAGAGAATAACGTTTGAAAAGCAATGTACCATTTGGTCAAGTTGCAACTTTTTTCAGAAGGCAATATATAAGAAAACAATGTGCCTCATGAATTTTTTGCTTTAAAAAGCAATGCCCAACATGCATGCCATTTTTCTTAAACTCTTTATGGTTTTAGGCATGTGACCATAGTGATTTTTAACCTTTCAAAAACTTTAACATAATGACTTACTCGATTTGTTTTTGATACTACAAAATTTTGAGTCAGGCAACAACAAGATAAAGCTTATTAACATCTGCTATAATGTAAGAACTTAACAAAACTTTAATCTTAACAGAATTCATTTCAAAAATCATCAGGATGTAATTGTATAAGTACACAAAACCAATATCTAAAATTCAGATTATATAGTATCGTGAATTTGTCATTTTGGAATATAAGCTGTGTAACTAACCAATGCCATGACAGGATTTCCAGCTTCAGCAAATGAAAATTGGCCACCTGGTGTTATATCAGAACCGACCACTTCAAATGCCTCATTGAGTGCTTTCAAAGCAATATTTTCATTTACATCCTCACCAACTTTGTTTTCACTAACATCTTTAGATACTGAAATCTCCATCTGGTCATCTTTTATCTCACCGTTTGTCATCTCCCCCGCATCTTTCGAGGCATTTGCTTCATTTTCAGTTTTAATCAAGCCAATATCTTCTTTGTTGGTAGTTTCATTTTCATCATCACGGTTCATAACGGACTCCTCAATAGGCATTTGAACAAAATGCAATATACACTGAGCTTTTGTTTTAGTCGCAACATGGTCGGCGATTTCGTTCCAGTTTTCACTAAAAAGTTCCAAAGCTTCTAGAAGGAGGAGTGTCTCTTGATCTGTCCATTTTCCACCACTTACACCAGCAGCCTCAGCAGGTTCCATGAGAATGAAATCTCCAGGGGACATATCCTCAAATTTCCCACTACTGAAGCATTCGGTACATAAATCGTAATCCGCCTAAAAACACCCAAAAAAAAAAAAGACACGGATATGAAACCACTTATGTTAACTTGGTTAAACTTCTAATTTAGACGAGTTATGTCTTGCCTATCGGTTTTTCTGAATCATAAATCACCTGAACACAAAGGAATCACAAAATAATACTATCCATAGAAGTATAAAAACAAGACACAGAAATGATTTCACTAGTCATGCTAACTTAGTTGACCCTTCAATTTAGACTCACTATATATGACTACCTTCCAGCTATTCTGAATCGTAATCCAACTGACCACAAAAGAACCAGAAAACTATATCTTTGTTTCAAAAGTCCCCGTCTTTCTCCTACTAGGCCCCAGGCCTTGGTCTAGTGCCATGATTAGTACCAGACGCTTTGATATGGGGTCAAACCCGGTTCAACACGGGTCAAACTGGTCAGAATAGGTTTTTTTTATAGAAAAACTTATGAATACGCAGTCCAAAAAACACGTTAGATCAAGATTTGCACTTCAAATTTGTTTTTAAATACATCTTTATGTTCGATCGTACATACATTTTATCATAACTTATTTTGAATTCTTTATAGTATTCGATTGTAAATACATCTTTAGGTTGTTAATTAAATTTACAACATATATATCAAACGAGAATAAAAAAATAGTTAAAATATGGTTTTCCCGCTTAGGTCCCAGCTATTCGACTAGGCTCCTAGGGCCACTTCCCGCCTTTTGTCGTCTAGCGACTTTTGAAACCTTGACTAAAATAAGTAACAATACATGAATATGATTTCACTCGTTGCGTTAACTTAGTCAACCTTTGAATGTCTCTATAGACTCCAGATATATATTTCTGATCAATAGTGCAACTTAATTACTTAGTATGCAACCATCTTTCCCTGGCTTCTGCCAATGTTGTTCCATAGACTCCATCATATACACATATTTGTTATATTGACAAACATTACTTTGTCAATAGTATCCTAGATATGAAAAACGACGTAACTGCAATGAAAATTTAAAACTAGTTTCTGCAAATATGATCAGTGCCCCTCAGAATTCCCAACGTTCCAGTTTAATTCTGCACCAACGCCCAAACCCAAAAAAACATAAAAAAAAACTGCACATGCTTCAAGCACACATTCGGTTAAATAGTCTATATTCAAATATTTGAAACAGGGTGCTGTTTTCCAACAGTCAAATATACCATAGTTAAAAAGGGGGAAAACCCTACGAAACAACGGACCTGAATCTGGCAGTGATAGCGCTTTCGAGAGCAGTCAGCTGAGCAAGAATTGCAGTGATATTCAGGTTCCTCTTGCCTCACCAATTCTTCCACAACGGTAGACTCGGGTAACAATCTAGACGGTGCAACTGGTATAATTACATTATCTTTAACAGCAACTGGCACACGTGACTCTTCTCTTTCAAAACGATACAAAATGTCAACCATAGAATTAGTTTTTTCTGTTAACTCTGTTTTTTCTGTCAACTCTGTTTTCTCTGTTTTTTCGTCAACATTATTAGCCGAAGCATCGTTTTCAGGAAAAGGATGGTAGTTAATCAAACCCCAATGGTCTAGAAATTCCATCACTTCTTGTCTGGCATCCATTTCTCCGACCGAAAGCTCTGATAAATCTTTCATTTCAATTGGTGTATTAGGGTCTGTGTGGAATTTTCTCATTATCCAGTCACGTATTTCCATGTATATTTCCGGAGTTCTGTTCTTGGACTTGCCGTTGAAGAAAGACGTCAGTGTTCGGTTTTCCACTGGATGAATGTTTGTCCAAGAAAACCAACCTGTAAACATAAGAGGGAAAAAGGAGACGAGTTTTAAATCGAGAATACTCAGTTTAAGAATTTCCGTATTCCCAAAACAAAACCTTATTCCAGTACAACTGAGATTTGTTAGTTCAATGTGAAGTAACGTCACATTCTTAAGCAATTACATATCATCATATACTTTACCTAACCAAACTCTAGTAAAACTAGTACTAGTATTCTCTTGTAACGCAAGCCATCCTGGTGTAGCAACATGAAATATGCTATGCTGTGTCGTTGTGGTTTATCTCAATTGAGGACTTCTCATACATTATATAAAACAACATGAAGATTCTAAGTACGGAAAATTGATCAAGAAAGAAACTTATTTTCCTGATGTAAAGGGAAGTAACTCCAATCATTTCCTGATGTAAAGGGAAATAACTCCAATCATTGCAATATTTTGCCTCCTCACATTAAAATTAAGATATATCTACATCACATGCCATCTTTATGCCCAACCCATAATAAACTATTTCGTAGTCATAAAATAGCTAAAGAGGGTATGACAATAGGTATTCAAATGTCAGAGCAGTGTAAAGTAACCCATTGTACTTAGAAACTGCAAATAAACAATTATTTACTTCAGACTTTTCAATTTCCATCCAATTTTGAAATGATATAATTCTGTAGTTTCTATAGATCGTCTTGGATTGATGAATTATACACACCACAAAGTAGCATTGCAACATTCAATGAAGAGAAATCAATTCTCTACATATGCTTTACGAAAGAAGTACACAGATTCCCATTAACAGAAGCGTTCGGTGCCAACTGGCTTCAGCAATTTTCAGACGTAAAGAAATTTAAAAAAAAAATTAACGTGCAAGAGACCAGCGAGCCCAAGTTATACCATTTCAAAATTGGACGGTAGTGTCAGTTACAAAATTCAGACTGTACGCATTAATCAACCATGAAAGATAAAGCACACGATGATACTTTAGAAGATATGATACCTTGGTTACTTCACACAAAAACAAAGTAGATAAGAGACAGCCAAAGTCCCTACCTTTCTTCTCAACACCCAACGAATGCTCGAGAATTCTAAGTATGCATTATAATATCCTTCCAACTGCCAATAGATAATGAACTAAACAGTTCTAATTTTCAAAGACCAACTTAATAAAATAAATGGGAAGCCAAGAAATGTGCAAATTAGAAGACCTATTTATAAATAAGTCAAGAGGGTAATCTTCTTTCACTTTTAACCATATAAATTGGCAAATATGACACGAGAGAGCAAAGATTGCCCCACCCTGATACTTAATCACCCTATAAATAGAAGAAAAAAATATAACCGCTAAACTTGATCAATATACAGGGGAAAAAGATAGCCACAGTCTACTATTTTCTCTTAAAGATCCAACTAATACTCGAGAAATCTAAAGAATGAATTTCAATCTCCTCATTGCACCATTGACTAATTAACAAAACAGTTCGGATTACTAAAACAACATCAAATTAAACCAATAGAAAACTACCAAATGTGCAAATTTAAGACCTATTTTACTATTTATCATAAATCAAGAGAATAACTGATAATATCAAATCTTTCTTGCGAAAATGAACTTTAAACAAGATGTCTCAGGAATCAAACGAAAATTTAAATTTCTGGTTTTTGGACATTTTTTTAATACCATTTTTGGTCTTAAAAGTTGCTTTTTAAAAGCTAAATAACAACCTTCATTGATTTTCAACCACTGTTAGCCTCTTGACATATGCTAAAACAAGTCTAGTAAACTAAACATTACTCCAATCACATATGTATGTATCTATCTATACATATATATATACACTAGTAACCAGCACCCACGCGATGCATGTGCGGCGCCCAATTAAGTGTCACGTGTAGCGGATATGAATAAAAAAAATATAAAAATAAAGAGACAATAGATAAATTTAAAAAATTGCAAGGGTTTGATGAAGTGACGAAATATTTGTTTATATAGATCAGGAGGATTACTTGGTATTGAACGGAAGTTATCATGCGAGAGAGGGAAAGAGGGGAGATGAGAGAAACGTGAACTTTGGCATTGGCAGTTTACTGTTGTTGGTTTTGGATGATATTGTAATTATCAAAAAGCTTTGGGGTTTTTAAAAAAAAATTGTGATGACTTTGACAGCCTAAAAAATAACTACCTTTTTCGCCCTTCCCTTATAATAATAGTATAGATATATATGAGCTCACCAGCATGAGTAGGAACTACATGAGCATTCTGATCCCGCGCCCTAACAAAAACAAAGTAAGTAAAAGACGGCCAAAGTCCCTACCTTTCTTTTCAACGAACAACAAATGCTCGAGAAATCTAAGTATGTGTTGTAGTAACTTCGAAAGCCAATTGATAATGAACTAAACAGTTCTTATTTTCAAAAACCAACTCAATTAAACAAATGGAAAGCCCCACCCTGATACTTAATCACCTATAAATAGGAAAAAATAAATAACTCCTAAACTTAATCACCCTATATATAGGGGAAAAAATATAACCACAGACTACTATTTTTCTTCAAAATCCAACTTAATCTCAAGAAGCCTAAGAATTAATCACGGTCTCTTCAAAAGCCGGTAGATTAACGAAGTAAAAGTTTTCATTCCTAAAAGAAACAAACTCAATTAAACTAATGGAAAAACTACAAATTGTGCAGATTTAGGATCTGTTTTTTATGAAACAAGAAGGTAATCTTCTTCCACTCTCTAGTCATATATATTGGGCTATTGGCAATATGGCACAGGAGAGCAAAGAGGGCTCTCCACCCTGACACTTAATCACCCTAAAAATAGGAAATTAAGGATAACCACAGTCTCCACTATTTCTCTTCAAAATCCAACTAATGCTCAAGAAATATAAAGAATGAATTTGAACTCTTCATTAGCACCAGAGACTAATTAAGGAGACATTTATTAAAGCAATATCAATTAAACCGACGGAAAACTACAAAATGTGCAAATTAGAAGACTTATATCACAAAACAAGGGGATAAATGATAATCTTCTTTCACCTTTATCATATAAATTACCCACCATTTTATATCATATAACTTGCCAATATGACACGAGAGGCAATATAGCCCCGCCTTGATACTTAATCACCCTATAAATAGGAAAAAGGTATACTCCTAAACTTAAACCCCCTATATATAGGAAAAAAGCTAACCATAGTCACTACTATTTCTCTTCAAAATCCAACCAATGCTCGAGAAATCTAAAAAATGAATTTAATCTCCTTATTAGCACCATAGACTAATTAACAAAACAGTTCTAATTATTAAAACAACATCAGATTAAACCAACGAAAAAGTACCAAATTTCTAAATTAGAAGACCTGTGTCCTATTTATCATAACTCAAGAGGATAAATGATGATAGGGGGTGGCACTTTCAGTACAAGTGACTAAGGCTCTGTTTGGCAACAAAACTTTCTTGTCAAAATAAGCTATAAACAAGCTGTTTCAAAAATCCAACGAAAATCTAGATTTCTGATTTTTGGATTTTTTAAGCATTTTTTCCCTTAAAAATTTGCTATTTAAAAGCTTAGTAACAACCTTCATTGATTTTGATGGTAACAAATCTGTCCCCAAACAGAGAGCATAAGGCTAATCAGAAACCACTATTAGCCTCTTGACAGTTGCTAAAACAAGTCTGGCAAACTAAACACAACTCCAATCACATATGTATATTTGTATCTATCTATACATACATATATATATATATATAAATGAGCTCACCCGCATGAGTAGGAACAACATGAGCATTCCGATCCTGCGCCCTCAACATAACTCCAAGCACATATGTATGTATCTACTTTTTATTTTTTGGCCTAAAATTCTACTTTTTCTGTTGCCAAACAGAGAGCATAAGGCTAAATCAGAAACCAATATTAGCCTCTTACAGCTGCTAAAACAAGTCTTGTAAACAAACTAAACATAACTCCAATCACATATATCTTACTATTACTATATGTGAACACCCTTATAACCTGTTAATTAATCAACAATTATTTGCAGAAAAAAAAAACCTGTTAATTAATCAAATTACCAAAATACTTTTAATTCAAAAAAAAAATGCTCAGCAATGAACCGTAACCAATAAATAAACCGTTCCCTCTACTACTCTGCCTTCTTACCACTCTCTAACTCTCTCTTTTCCAGAGTAATATTGACGATTCTCTCTCTCTCTCTCTCTCTCTCTCTCTCTCTCTCTATATATATATATATATATATATATATATATATATATATATATATCGTTTAATCTTTAGTAGGAGTATTTATTTTCATCGAAGATTCTACACTCTCCCCTACAGGCTACAGGTAGTCTTTTATTGGGTTTTTTTTTAGTATTATGTAAAACTATTTAATTGTGAGTTTTTCGATTAATCAAATGTTGATTTTGCAAACGGGTTACATATTTTTTTTTTGCACTCCGATCCCGCGCCCTAATATTGTTTTCAATTAATTGTGAGTTTTTCAATTAATCAAATGTTGATATAAATATATATAGATATATAAATGAGCTCACCAGCATGAGTAGGAACGACATGAACACCCCGATCCCTCCCTCTAACCGCCTCGTACTCCGCCTCCACCTTCCCCTCCACGGCCTCCATATCCACCTCCTCCCCCACCGCCGCCACGTCATCACCACCCCCAACCCCAACATCCACCGTCACCGCCTCTTCCTTCACCGTCTCCTCCTTCACCGCCGGAGAAGGAGGCGCCGGAGACTGACGAGTCCTTTGGATCTCCTCCGCGGCTGCAGCAGCGGCGGTGGTGGCGGCAGCGGCGGCTCTCTCGCGAGCGTGACGCTTGGTCGCCGGAGGGGCGGAGGAGGAGGCGGGGTTCTTCCTCTTTCCGCCGCGCCGTCGTGGAGGATTGGCGGAGGCGGAGGGATCCTGAGGCGGCGGAGGTTGGGCGGCGGTGGTGGTGCTCGTCATTTCCGTCTTCTTCTCCGTTTTCTTCTCCATCTCCATTTTCGAGGGTTTGGGGATTGGAAAGGTTTCTCTCTCTAAATGTATAAGTATATGTATCTATATCTATGTGAGTGTATATAGGATACTTGCACACTCACTTGAGTGGTTTAATTTTGTGCTGTTTTTACTTTTACTCCCTCCTTTCCAATTTATGAATACAGTACCCGAATCCATCTATATTACCGAATTTGGCTCTACGAAACTTCGCATGCGACAGGAACCTGACGGTATGTGTGGTATATTCGACTAAGCACATGTTACTAACCACTTGGTCAGATTTGAGTTTATTTGATACTCCTGATTTTATACCTATTTTTTAAATTTGAGTTTATTTAAATAAAAAAAATTAAAAGGGCAAGTATATATATATATAATTTACCTAACAAATTGGTTTTATTTATGGAAATTGAACTTATCGATTGAAACAGCCACATATGAAAACATTAACTAATAATTTGGAATAAAGGTTGTACTGTACTAGCTTACACTGATAATTGAGGTCACACATTTTAAGTTGCACTACTTCAATTTTGCAGTAGCTAACTTACACGGCTATTGAGGTCACATGTTTTATGTTACATTATTTATACGGTTAGGGGTGTACATTAACAGATTCCACAGATCAAACCTACCGTTTAAAATAACGATTTAATTGACACGGTATGTGGTTTTAAGTAGTTTGGGAACCGAACCGGAAAGATAGTTATTATTTACATATATATATATATATATATAGGGGAGGATCTATACACACATAAAAAAAACATATTATCTTTACACATCAATCACAACCCTCCATTTACTAACTTTTAATGGTCAAGATTAGTTCATCTAATAATAAGAATAAACACATAATCTTGACCATTAAAAGTTAGTAAATGGAAGGTTGTGATTGATGTGTAAAGATAATGTGTTTTTTTATGTGTGTACGGATCCTTCCTCATATATAAATATTATATATATATATGAATTTTTATATGACGCTTACTTGATTGATATATTTATTAAAGTATATATTTTGTTGTATGACGTACTACTCGAATATAATAAAGATATAAGTATACTGGTAAACGATACTCACGCGTTGCGTGTGAGACGTTATAAATTGTGATGATGATACAGATGTAGAATAAAATAAAAATATAAGATATAAGAAAAAAAAATGATATAGATTGTGATGATAATACAAATATTTAGAGAGAAAAAATATATGATATAAGAAATTTTGTATGGTTGAAAAGGTAGAAAGAGTGTAATTAGTTTTTATTTTTTATAAAAGTAGTTAATATGTTAATTAAGAAAAAAATATATCAGTATTTTTGAAAAAAAAATAGCTAAATTACACAGTTTAGCTTTATTTGACTTGACTTAACTTATTATAATAGAATGATAGGAAGAGGGGACATGAAACCTTATTGATTGAACGAGTCAAATATAATGAACCTCTAACCCTCTTTTTGTAGGGATAGAAAATGACGCATTGGTGACACAAAAAATTTGTTTGATTATCATTTTATTATAATAAATCAACCTAAATCAAATGAGTCTGCACAATTTAGCTATTTTTTTTTCCAAAAATACCTCTATACATTTATATTAATTACAATAATACCATATTCGTATAAAAATATAAAAAGTAAAAACTAATAAAATTATTTATCCATTTTTAACAACCAAACATTCTTTTAAAAATTAAACTATGTTTTTTTTTATTATCTACAGATTTATATCATAACTATACTTATTTTATATAATATATTAGATTACACGTCACATACGTAACGTGAGGTCGGTACATCAAAGGACACAAAACGATTGTATTTAAAAAGTGATACTAGGGGTATCAACATTTGCTTCTTGGGGTGATCTACTAAATGTCAAAATAACTTTTTTACACATAATAGCATATTCTAGTATTATAAAATCTATATATTATGACAGTCTTCACCTATCATTGGGTTATGTCATACTTTCAATGACTCGTTGACTATTTAAAAGTCACAACATTAAAGTTACTAGAAATAACAATCACTCTATGATTACTCCTAAATATTGTATTTTATTGTTATTCTATATTGTTTTAATAACTAGATAATAAAATATGTTACAACATCTGCATTTGTTTCCCTAAATTAATACTTCATTCGTTTCTAAACAAATGTCCCCTATAAAAATACGTACAATTTCGACCGATATTTTTTTCATATTTAGATTGCCGGAAAAAATTATTTCAAAAGTTAATCACGTAGTTTATGGTTAGACTTATATGATGAAATTTTCAATTTTTTCATTTCGATAATTTTGATATGAAAATTTTTATGGTCAAAATTGAATGTATCGTAGGGGATATTTAATAATAATAAACTATCATGATATCCACATTTTTATGGTTGTAATATTGTTATGATTATTAAAATATAAAAAAAAATAAAAAATAAGTAATGTATGGTTATTATAAGAAAATTAATAAATAAGCTGTAATTTTGTGTAAATGTAAACGGTTACTTAAAATGTATAAAATGTGTTAGGTTTGAGGAAATGGTTGAGGTATCGGTGCACATGCTCTTAAGTGTTACTATGTAATTTAAAATTTTGTACACTTTTAACTTGTTTTTGTATTATAATTGCAGAAATAAAGAGATCAGTTTTGACACAATATAAAATATTGAGCTGAACATTACAAATTTCGATAAAAAAAAATTGATTCAGTATTTCAGCAATGACTTGAGCTACAGAAGTCCAAAACTTATGATCTTAATATTTTGGGAAATCTAAAAGAATATACTACAACTTTTATATATTTTTTTTGCAAAACCTATCAATAAAATGATCAGAAGTGAGCTACAAGATTCATGATTTAAATATACAATTCGTCAAGAGTGATGCTAGACACACAACTTACACACAACTTGCACACAACTCTCACAATTTCCTGGTTAATGAAAGACATATGTATCCCTCCAAATGTACATAAAACACAATCTATATTTTGATAAACCAAAATATAAATATTCAACATAATAAAAACCAACCTACTAAAAACCCAAATAAAAATATAGTAGAACCCTAGTTGAGACTAACCTAAATTTAAATATTAATTAAAAATAAGAAAAATTATTAAATCTGGTATTACTAATATATATATATATATATATATATATATATATATATATATATAAACCCAACCTACTAAAAACCCAAATAAAAATATAGTAGAACCCTAGTTGAAACTATCCTAAATTTAAATATTAATTAAAAATAAGAAAAATTATTAAATCTGGTATTACTAATATATATATATATATATATATATATATATATATATATATATATAACTCACACACTCCATACATGTATATTTGGAGGAATAAAAATGTATTTTTTAACAAAAATATATTATTATACATGTAAGGGAGTGTATAATACATGTAAGTGAGTGTGTAATAAAATGACAAATTTGTGTGAATATTTTTTTCTATTGGTCAAAAAGTGAATTATATGAGAGAAAAAGCTACTGATCAAGACTCATACATTTATATTGTTTCATGTCATTTTGAAACAATATCTACGTAATAACGGATTGAAGAACAAAAGTCTACTTTTGTATTTACTATTACTTGTTTAGAAATGTAAAAAACATGGTAATGTTTTATCTTTAAAAACCCCATTTTTCTACCATACACCACACTCATGATTTCACCATTAGCAACTCTTTGTATCAACATTCGTATCCACGTCTCTGCCCCCTTTCAAGTCTTCATTATTAAAGATGTCCTCTTTATTGTTGTGTATTTGTATTTTATTATGTTAGTTTAACTTTAATCAACCGTTGTTTTCTTATTAAAGTGTTTGTTTTAATGATGATTAAGTGTTTTTAAACATATATCTTTTATTCATTTACATATTGATACGAAATAATTTTATCAATAATGATGGTTGCTTATACTTAACAAAAGTTTATTGTTATTATGAGTTCATAAAGTTTTGACTAATTGTCGATAAAATTACTTTGGACACATTTGATACTTAGTAAGAAAACTCTATAATTTTCAAGCTAGTTTAATATTGTTATAAAATAAACATAGTTCATGTTCTATTATTTACCGTCATTCATTTGTAAAAATTAGACTATTTTTACAAGTGTGCAACTTTTAAAAAGTAATCATTAATTCAAGTGTTTGAATTTCAATAGAAGTGGTTGTTAATTTATCCCGTTAATACTTTGTTTTCTTTCGCAACACTTTCATGTAGAGGTAGCTTTAGTGAATTTCTTGTGCACAATATAACTGAGTTCTTCCGAAAAAATTATACTCAACTATCATTTAAGCTTGACTGCGTTTTCAAGACAGACAATAAGACACTTAAGTAATACCCCAGTATAATTTAACTTGTTACTTTTAGTTTTCTGCTACACACTTAATTCTATATGATAATAACATCCAAAAATCAAAATCTAACTACTATCAACAGTTAATGAAAATTATTAGTTAGTGTTACGACAATATTTTTTTTTTAAAGAGATAATCCAATAGCATATAAATTTGATATTATTTAGAAAGAGATTATCAATCTAATCACATACTAAGCTCAATGATTAATATACTCTCTCCGTCTCCTTTTAAGTTCGTTACTTTTTAAGAGTATTAAATTTTAAGACATCAAGTATCAATAATGCTTTTATAAATAGTATAATTAAAGTTAATGCGGGTAACTTATTTTCAAAAAACCGTTGTTGTTATATCCATGAATGGTAAGTGTACTAAATTTTTATGTTTATTTCCTTAAATGTTATTTTTTTTTTAGAGATTATATAAAAGGGTAAGAGAGTAAATTTGTTACTTTATAATTACCAAATTGAGAAAACGGACACTTATTTAGGGACATGCCAATAAAAAATAATAGACACTTATTTAGGGACGGAGATATTACATGCTAATAGAACATAATTGGAGTTATTGAAAAACAAAATTGCATTTGACAATTTAGTGGCATATTAAGCTCAATAATTGTTACAAAAACATCAAATTGGTTACTGACAGTTTAATAGGCAGCCTAATAACATATCGATGATAATATATGTGAAAGTTAACAAACTACACCCTACAAACTTATTACAATAAAAAAATGACAAATAGACGTTATATTAGACAACCATTAAGGGATTTTACTACACATAACAACAAAAGAATAGAAGTATCAAAGTTTAGAAAGAGAAGAGTTTCACTATAATAGCAAGTATTTTGAGTAAAAAACACCAAAAGTTTTTTTTTTTTAAATGCCTAAAAATTAACTCTTTAGTCGGTGCACCAGATTAGAGATATGTAATAACACTTGCAGATTGTTTCGAGAGTGAATAATCTATCAATTTCGTCACTTTTAGAGATAGTTGGCGGTTTATGATAATGCGTTAGTGGATCAGGAACAGTTGGAACAGTTTCATCGTAGAAGAGAGAAATACAGAGAGGGAAACGATTTCTGATGAGATGAAAGACACATTATTCACTATAAAACGAGAATAATTTTATAATTCGCCATAAGATAACGATTTGTAACCGTATTAGAGCGACTTATCTTGTTAGAGTATCCACAATAGTTGTGTTAACTTTATGTTGTTAACTAGTGACACATCATCATTTAAAAAGCTATTAAATGACACATATGCATATTAAGTTAAACACCCACATTAGTTTTAATTTTAACAATGTTATCTATTTTAATTAAAAATTAAATATTCAAAATATAGTAGTTATCTGGGTTTTTTTTCCAGCAACCATACATTACCGTCAAATTTCAGCGCCAAATTTGAGAAAAGATAGAATTTTAGAAATATGAAAATAAATTATTTATTTTCAACGTATTTTTATAAATAAAGGGCTGGGTAACAAATCATGGGTTGAATGATTATGTGAATATTGCTACACTGGTTTAAATATATTGCTGATATACAGGTTAGTAATTGTATTTCTTTCAACATTTTGTTATTTTTTGTAATTGATATGTTATCAAACGATTTAGTGATATATTTTCAGATTGAAATTGAAAATGGATTTCTTTGATTGTAGTCTAGAGATAGAAAAGTAGAGTATGTTAGAGATAGAAAATATATGCGTGATAAATATGAGGATGAGTCAGTTTTTTTTTGCCATGTCATCGAGTACTAACACTTAAAAAGATTGTTATCTTTAACAATCTTTTTAAATATTATAAAGTTAACACACACTTTAACACATCTAATGGAGAGACAAAATTTTATTATTAACTAATATTTTTAGTTAACACACACTTTAACACAATAGATAGATGCTCTTAGTGGCTTGTATTCCACATAATCATTTTATTGTCTAATAAAAATAATTAATAACTTAAAAGAAATAAATTAGTCCTACTATTAAATTAAAAATGTCGTATAACATAAAATTTGGCCTAAGTTATAAATAAACACACGCTCAGAGACGGGGTCTAATCCGGTTTTATCACATCTCTCTCTCTCTCTCTCTCTCTAACTTTGAGCTGCAGGGATGGTAACATCTGCCATTTCAGCTACTCTAACCTTGCCACTCACTTCTTCCAGGTATTTATTCTTTCTCTCCATTTATTAATTATCATTAACATATTATTCAACCTTAAAATTCTGTTTCATACATATGCAGGAATATATCTCGATCGATACCATTCGCCTTGCCAGGTCAAACTTATTCACACGGTAATACTTTCTCGTATTATATTATCAGTCCTCTTAGTTTTCATTAAGTTCATTTTGGTCTTTCTGTTTTCAATTTCGCCAGTATTGACCAGTGGATGTTTGTTAATAAGACGGGACGGGTTCTTCAATTTGACGATTGTACTGAATACGTTATTAAACATGGATTATTTTACTAAGTGAATAGAATTTTGTCGGTGCTTAATGCACAATCTGTACTTTCCTGGGTTATGTAAGCAGTCCTCTTAGTTTTGATTAAGTTCAGTTTGGTCCCTCTTTCTTCAATTTCACCAGTAATGACCAGTGGATGTTTGTTAATATGACGAGTTGGGTTCTTGAATCTGACAATTGTACTAAATACACCATCCGTACTTTCCCATATTAGATAATCGTTTTTCTTTAGTTTCAATTGTATTCAATTTGGTCCTGTTAGTTTGAATTGCACCAGCAACTGTATTAGTAGGGCAGAATACGATGAAATACTCCTTCGGTTTTTATTTAATTGTCCTTTACGAAACTACTTGCAATATTTTGACCGACCAGTAACTTGTACAAAATTTTGCGGAAATGAAAATTTTCAAAAGTTTATCATATAGTTTAACATTTTAAACTATATGGTTAACCTTTGAAGATTTGATTCTCGGCAATTTAGAAATGAGTTTTTTGTTGGTCAAAATTGCACGTGGTTTCGTATAGGACAATTAAAATGGGATAGAGGGAATATTTATTTTGAAAAATATATATGAAATTTTGTCATTATGGGAGCTGTCGCTCCTTCTGGGTAGCACCTAGGCTGTACCCTGAAAACATTTCCGAAGGTTTTGAAAAAGTGACATTGTTGATCCCTTTGATGGACATAAAATCATCTAAAAGACTAAAATCCTTTTGTGGCTTTAAGTATAAGCAAGTAATGTGGGGAAGTTTGGCATTTTTCAGTTATAAAAAGTAAAAAGGCCGATAGTTAAAGTGGACCAACCGATCGCAGTTGAACATAGAGGGGATGAAACACAAGAAAAGAAAGAGAATAAAAGCTGCAAAAGAACAAATCCTAAATGATGAAATAATAGCAATTGCTCATGTTTGGTTTATTTGGAAATTTAAACTAGTATTCTACAACCAAATAGGTAGTCATTCCCTTTCTTCACAAAAGGAAACACTGATGTTCAATAAGTAGGTTCAATGGGACTAAATTTATCTCTTTTACGGTATCTAAAGTCATTAGTGTTAAATTGTCTATGTCCGACCAAATAGGCAAATATAATTAAGGTCCAAACTGTAGTGACCAAGTTTATTACTGTAACTCACCTTATTTTCTGCAGTCGTTAGTTTTTGTGGTATCAAAGTTTTCTAATTTTTATATGCAACTAAGCTATGAACTCAAGTTGAGGCGGTTTACTTGCCTGCACATGTAAATGGAAGATGGGTTTTAATTGTGAAGTGCTAAATGTTGAAGTCATTTACAGGTTTATCAGCAAAAAAACATGATCTTTCTTTAAAACTCGACGAACATGAAATTCGGGGGAAAAATGATCATAGGTAGGTGTTTTCTTTCATCTCTGTAATTATCACATCACACATTATGATCTTGCTCGGCACTAGCCTTTTCAACTGTTTGCAACTCGTTTTTTTGGTTAAAAACACTACTTAGGAAAAACAAACAAGAAAAAAACTCGAGTCGAAAATCTGCAGCAGGGTGTTCAGTGTGATACTAAATATGCAAAGACAATTTCGTTGCCCTTCAATTGATTTTGGTACTTTAAAAATGTTTCTTTTTGTTCTATTAGTTTTTCTATACCATTACTGTACATGGCGCCAATTTCATGTTGAACAATACGTTTATATAGTGGTCTTTTTTGTAAAATAACCTTTTATAAGAACAGGAAAAAGAGTTAATTCTTCCATGGCTTTTCCTTTTCAATTTTTAGCCTTTTCAGCAAAGAGCTAGCTCTTTTTGAGTAAATAAACTTGTGTTCCAAGTACAGTAGTTTTAAAGCAAAGGGCAAAAACCTTTCTTAAGAAGCAGGTGCCAAACGTTCTTTATTGCTTATAAGATAAACAGGAATACAGATACACAAGGAGACTTCTTTCGGTCTCAGAAGAAGATAGTTATGTATCTCGATTCTCAGCAAAATATAGCGTGTTCCATATATATGTATTTATTATTATATATATATATCTTTTATTTGTTCCTGTAATTAATGGACTTCTAATATTTCATGTTATCTTTTGTTCGCAAACAGTATGGGTCCAATAATGGCTAAAAGGGGTGATAACCCACCAATGATGCCAGCTGTTATGACACCTGGAGGGCCCATGGATCTTTCATCAGTTTTATTTAGGAATCGCATTATATTTATTGGGCAACCGGTAAACTCACAAGTCGCTCAAAGAGTAATATCACAGCTTGTGACCCTAGCGACTATAGATGACAATGCAGATATTCTGGTGTGGTATATCATAATTTCTTTCTGTTTTCATTGAATCAAATCTTTTTATGTTCTAAGTATTTTTTTAGCAAATTTATCTGTTGTATCAGATATATCTGAATTGCCCTGGTGGGAGCACATACTCTGTCTTGGCAATCTATGACTGCATGTCTTGGGTAAGTATATGAAGACCGTTTACTTTTTTACTTGTGTTTCTTTTGTTTTTACTTTGGTCATGTTATGTTGCAGCTTTTAAGCCCAGCCTTTTTCCTTTTTCTATGAAAGCTTAACAATATTTGGTTGGTGTGAAAGTTGAACGACATTTGGTTGGTCAGTTCTTATTGGTTTTCTGGCCTGAAAAAGCTTGGAGCATTTGACTGAGTTAACCTAGTTTTTGTTTTCTTTTCTGGGGAAAAATACAGCTTATTTTCATAGAGTTGCGAGGCACCCCCTTATTTGTTCTAGGGGTGGGACCGGTTCTATACGGTTCGGTTTTGAAGAAAACCGGAACCAAACCGAAAATAATTTCGGTTTCGGTTCGGTTTGGCTATTTTCAAAGATAAAACCGTACCGTACCGAACTGGTATTTTCGGTTCGGTTTCGGTTCGAACCGGTTTTTCGGTTTGAAACGATTTTTTGATAAATATTCAAAAGTCAAAAAGCCAAAATGATTTATATTTAAAAGTTAAAAATTAATCTTATGATATATATAGTAAATAAATATTTATGTGAACAAAATTAAGGATTATTAATAAAAAAATTTTATCAATTGTTTCAAAATATAATTTTCTACGAATAAAAAGTGAATAATATAATTTATTTTTCCTATTCATGTTAGACGCATATACCTTATTAGTTGTTACGTTTATATAACTTTTACAATTTAAAACAATGGAATAATATAAAAATAGAATTCTCACTCGTAATTTTTTTTTTTTACTTTTCTTCCATATACGTGAAATAAGTAAGATTTTACTTGAAACACCAAACATAATTATTTATAAATAAAAGTGTATAAAAGTATATTTTTAATCGGTTTATTTTCGGTTTTCATTTTTTTTTCCGGTTTTCGGTTTTTTTCCGGTTTTCGGTTCGGTTCGGTTTTTTTTGGTACCAAAACTATATACCGAAACCAAACCGGACTTTTGTTTCGGTTTCGGTTCCGGTTTCGGTTTTTTATAAACAAAACCGAACCAAACGGTTTTTTCCGGTTCGGCTCGGTTTTTGGGTAAAAAATCCCACCCCTAGTTTGTTCAGTTATTTCTTCTCTTATTAGTTGAAGTAGTAAAATGGAACCATAGATTAATGTTGCATTAGAGTTGTATAAGCTTGGAACCAAAGAGTCTATCTCCCGTCGTGAGTGTTTTTAAACTTTCTTGTTTTGGTAAAGGTTATAGAAATGCAGCAGGAAAAATGATATATTAGTCACAATCACAAACTGGGCTGCTAATTACAGATAAGTCGTAGATTACGAATTAAAAAAAACTGTAAATTGTTTCTGAAGCTTTTTACTTCATTCCGATCTTTTCGTTTTTAAACTCTTTCCATCGAAAATATTCCTTCCATCATCCAAGAAGATCTGTTTTATATCTTTGTATTTTTGTCCTATTTTTGTTGTTATTGTGAATCTACTTGTAATATTTGCCTGTTTACAGATAAAACCCAAGGTTGGCACAGTATGCTTTGGAGTTGCTGCAAGCCAAGGAGCACTTCTTCTTGCCGGTGGAGAGAAGGGAATGCGTTACTCTATGCCAAATTCTAGAATTATGATTCATCAGCCACAGAGTGGGTGCGGGGTAAGTTATGAAGTTTTTTATAAACTGGAGTTGTTAGTATATCTCGTTTTGTTACCCCATGCACATGTTTAGTTTTTCAGTGTATTAAAAAGCAAGAACTTTGTCTAAATCGTTTTTGCAAGAGCTATGCTGAAAGTGTAGACGTAAGCTTTATCATGTAAAAAGCGGGAAAGCGAGCTCTTTTATTTTTTGAGCTTTGAATCAAGCTGTTTTGCTTCAAAGCGAAAATGTTGATATATATATATATATATATATGTATATATAAACTTCGGTTTCTAATATGATCAAATATATGATGTCAATTTGTTTTTACATCTTTTTTTGGGGTTGACCCTTGTTAAAGGCGTTGGTTTTATTAGATACTATGGAGCAATGGAGAATCACAATCTATGTACTGGGCTACCTTTGTGTATTTGTAAACAATCCTTACCACCTTTAAACTGTTTTCTTCTCACAATTCAGTATTTCAGCTATCCGTTTGAAAATTTGAATTGTTAAAGTTGGAAGTACTATTTCCCCCCCTGAATATGAGCTAAATTTCATTGTTCCCTCCTTTATTGTTCAAGTCAGGTTTTTTGTACAATTCCACATATTTTACACTATGATTCTTCTACTGTATAACTGCTCAAGTAAAAGACGCTTTTGTGTTTCTAATGACTCTATTATCATGTACATATATGTTTTGAGTACAAAAGTGTTAAACTAGTTCTCTGCTATAACACACACACTGTTTTTTTTTAAATGTCTTTCACAAATATTTTGAAGCACCTCATCTCAAAAGGAGATGAAAGAAGTTAATAAACGTATATTAGCTATTGATGTGTGCTATTGGCAGCTTTACATGCATATCTCTGTGTGGACGTTCTTGGTTTTAACACAATCGAATCTTGATACTTGTAGGGACATGTAGAAGATGTGAGACGACAAGTTAATGAAGCAGTTCAATCTCGGCATGTCAGTTTCTGGTCCCTATTTCCTTACTTTTTTTTATAGACCTTCTTGTTGGATATAGTGCGTCTGCTTGTTTTATTGTTTGCTGATTTGCACAAAACAAATGGAAATGCCGCTATTCATGAAGCATTATATTTACCTTGTTTTATAAATTTGGAATTTCACATTAGCTAAACATTGAAGGGTTTTGAGAAATGGCGAATCATTGAAATAATGTTATCATCTTCTACTCATTTGGTATCTCCACTCATTTGGTATCCAATTATAAAGTCTGTCTCATTTGTCATAACTCATAAACTTCGAGCAGAAAACCTAATACTAATAATTATTTATATGGAAATGCCAAATCTCTATGATCTTATCTACTTTTCATTTGATGTCAAATTCATAAATCTGATCAATTGAAATCATTCTGTCTTACTGAGAAATTCGGGTTGAGGCCTTTTTTGCATACCAAAGGGCTGGAATTGGTTTTGTTGATGCGGACTATGAAAAAATGATATACCAGAAACAAGTTTTGACTTGATTTATGTTAATCGTTTATTGGGACCTGTTGGTGTGGTGTATGTTAATGATAATATGTAATGAAACAAGTGTCCTGTAATATGTAAGATACTGTAGTACTATAAAAGATGAAAGACTTATTTAGGTTTCACATCCTGTCTGTTATATAGTCCATATTGTCTTCTTCAATTTCAACTAGGTCAACCCAGACTGTAAGTATCAGATAGTGAGCATTTTCTTCTGAACATTAGGTTGGTAACTTGCTTGGCATATCAATTTTCTCCTTTTCTGTTTTGCGGATTTACAGAAAATTGACAGAATGTATTCGGCATTCACCGGGCAGTCTCTAGAGAAAGTTCAACAGTACACCGAGAGAGACAGGTTCTTGTCTGTTTCAGAGGTAAGGTTCCTCTATATTGTTAGGTTTTCACCATGGATTATTTATCTGTAAAGCATTTCACTCAAGCATGCACTTTTTGGGTTGCAAAATAATGGGTGAAATGTTAAAAAGTGCCAAGGCAAGAAATAAGAACATTGATTTCCATAGGAAAGAGATAAGAACATAGATTTCCAAAGAAAAGAAATAAGAGCCTAACATCTGTGCAGAGACTACCTTTAGGAATCAAGTAATGTAATGTTACACCCTTGACAAAATCAATATTAGATATGCCCACTTCGTTCAAATGCTCTACAACTTATAAGCAAAAAAAGTCAATAACCAAAAAGATGAGCTTAAAAGCTGCAACCAAAGAAGCCCAGAAATTAACTTTGTTCTTCTTGGAATATTTAGGAGAAGACTGGAAGCACTTTAAAACAAAGTGCATGTACCAAGATAATCCAACGTGATATTTCCCATATTTTAGTTTGGCAGTTGATTTTTATTGTTTTCACTGCGGATCAACATTATTCTGCTACTTTAAACGAGTGATCACTGGCTTTAAAAGGCGTTTTCCTTTTCTTGTAGGCTATTGAGTTTGGTCTAATTGATGGAGTATTGGAAACAGAATTCTAGAGACCCAGAGTCATCACAGAGTCATCACTGTTCATTTGGAGTCTCCGATATGTAGGGACATAATGTGGAAGTGATGTTTGGCATTGGTTTGCCCTTTAATTAATCCTTTCTCTGTCTGCTCAAAATGTATTAGACAAAAATATCAGAAATGTAACTTTGTAGATTTATCTAAGAATTGAATTTCTCCAGATGTTGTGTTAAGAATTCATCGGTACCACAACTTTACAAAAATGTTTATTACCAGAAAAAAGTTCAGTTGCTAGAAATAGAAATCAAGAGTAGAAAACTTACCCATTGAAGTGTAACGATCAAAAAATTCTACCATTGTGAAGGATGATGTGAGAATCTTTTGATCATTGGGGTGATCACAAGCTTAATAGTTTTGGTATTGGGGTGATCACATTATATATGAGATTTTAATTAGTTCGATCATATGACTCCTCCACTTGAATGTGCAAATACACATCTGCATGGTTAACCAGAAAAAACTTGATGATTAAAAAAAATGACATGAATTTATCACGATGAAGCATACTTTATTGTTTAGGGGTCTGAAAATTACAAGGTGCCAGACTGCTAGTGAATGTAGATTATACAGGAGCGACACGTAACTCGTGTAAGATTATGTAGATAAATCTTTTATACGTTCAAGTGTTAACTAGGGTCACTAGATGTTAGTAGTTTTTTGGGTGAATATTACTAATTAATAGTCTATATACTGTATGTAACTTTATTTTTCAAATATTATTAAGTGTTACGATTAAGAATGAGAAATTGTCTGCTTCAGAAAAGAAAAAGAAAAAAGGACACTGAAAATTGAAATCTGTAATAGTTATGCATGTACAGTAATAATATTCTGACTGCTTATTTTTGGTTCAGAAGCATTGAGATGAATTTTAGAAAATTATTTATAATGGTGATAACTTATAGCAGTACTGATAAGCTAGTGATTACTTGCCCATAAGAACTAAGTATCATATGCCAAACAAATGGCTACACTTTTCTTGGAAGCTAAAATCTGTGTGGTAATATTGGAGATTTGGAGTACACAGTTTTATTAATTTTTGTGGCGCAGGCGTAAACTGTGATACAGTTTGCACCTTATTATAGTTTATACACCTAAAATGTTGGCCGAGATTCAAGTTGTGTACATTAAATTTTTTATTGGAGCTTTATTTATATCACTAAAGAAAGTTAGATATTGATTTAGGTAATTATTTACCTAAACGATATTTACTTATCATATTTGAACATCATTTAATATTAACAAAAATATTATTATTGTTGTGAGTCTTATTAGCTCAGTATATATATTATATAGGAGACATAGAGAGAACATAGAGAGAGGGAACAGTAGGTCTTTTATTAATCAGAATGTATCAATACAAGTGACCCTAACCTTCTTTATATACTTAGAGGTTAGGGTTATACAAGCTAGAAAGCCCAACTTAGGCCCACTATGAGTAAGGCCCAATAGTCCAATAATAACCTACAACACTCCCCCTTTGGACGTCTTGAATTCTTCATCTTCATGCAGTCGATCTGAGTCGAGTTCATTCGCAGTGCTAAATACATAAAAACCTTAGCGACGGAAAACCCAGTGTGGGATAAAACCGGTACCTAGGAGAAACTGTGTAGCCGAATGATATAGGCCGGAATATCATGTAAGTAACTAACCACAAAACAGTGTGCCTCATCAAAACCATGACAGAGCAAACCCAATGGGAAAATCTCTGATCGAAGGAAAAAAAGTGCAACAGTGGTAGTAGTAGGGGATCAACCACAAAACAGGTGCCTCATCAAAACCTTGCTAGAGTAAACCCAGTGGGAAAAACCTCTAGTCGAAGGACAAAAGAGTACACAGTGGTAAGAAGTATACAACCGGATACTCCCCATAATTTCGGCAATCTTAAGTGAGATATGATGGGAACGTGTCTCGCTAAAAACCTTGCCAAGGAAAACCCAGTGGGAAAAAACCTTGGTCTAAGGACAAAAAAAGAGTACACGAGCATGCGACTGGATGCTCCCCCTCACTTGCACACGACAGGGTGCGAGAATTTCGACTAAGTAGTAATTAGTGCAATAAGCATTCATCTGGATGCTCCCTCTCACTTGCACACGACTGGGTGCAAAGATTTCATATTTGAATAAAGAGCACGAGCATTCGACTGGATGCCTCATTTACTTACACATGACTGTATGCAAGAAAATATAGCGTGGAATAAACCGAGCATTCGACAGGATGCTCTTAAACTTCATATGTGAAGATTTATTTCGGCAAGAAATGCTAAATAGCATAATCTAGTCATGTCTCTCTTGATCGATAACAACAAGTTGTCCTCAAATAAGACAAGTGTTTTATCTGGATTGTGAGACAGAGCATATGTAATTCAAATATGGCTAATACGAGCTCGAAGCCATATACACTCTCTAGTCGTCTCATAGAGCACGAGTAGATCAGAGTGATTCGTTTGGAGTCATTCCAAGACCTCCAATATATTGCCTTATTCCTAATGGTAAAGACAGACCATGTTAGGAATATCCCTTATGCGGGTTTGATAAGTAACCGGCATCGGTATAACCGAAAAAAGGGTTGCGCTAATTCGAGTACCGAAGGGGGTAGGTACACTCGATGACGCAAATGGGATAAGACAAACCCTCATCCACAGTTACCTTAAGGTAATGAGAAAATGTCTTTTATGCCATTTCGATGGCAGCGTGTTAGCGCGATGCTGTGTCGAGCTATACCATTCACAGCAGACAAGATGTTCGTCCTAGTACATTAGACCAAGTACAATGATGCGCTTATTGTACTTAGATATGAACATCATGGTTCGATATCTCTTTGTCGTCTCATCAGGGACGGACCGGGTCTATATCAATGTCTAGTGATCGAACGATCATGGGAGAATCTGACGACTTAGCGTCATAATGACTAAAACGTCATAACACCTTCTGGGTGTAGTCTGAATCATGGACTTAGATTCAATCTTTATGGGACTCGATCATCAGGCCGAGTCACTACCGTGTCTTCCCAAGATCCTTCATCTCGAAGGCAAATCCAAAAAAAATGGATCGCGTAATAAAACACGCAAGGGCATAATACTTGTTCAAGTATCCCAAGCTAATCAAGTACTCACTTAGGCGGGTATACCACATCCGCTCGGATTATATTAATCCATATAGTGAACGTCTCATTTAATTGAGATCGTGTTCCGTGGTCAGGAACTACTTGATTAAAGCATATGAAGTCACACAGGGACCTTCATCTATATCTCTTTGTCTAAATTCTCATAGAGATAAAACAGTGACCACAATCACATGCTGCATAATCAGTTTTTGGGAAACTACTAAACTGATAAAGTAGGGGACCGTTATAACGTCCATTAAGAGGAAATCAACCATCTCGTAATCAATTCGAAGATGTGAGAGAAGCCTTGCGCTACTAGGCTAGCATTCTACAATCTCATTATTCTCATCACTTTTCCTTACGAATAACCAAATAAACGAACTCGTTTCACATTGGTGGTGTTGGAGCTACAGGTCCGAACACACTTTTGCTAAGGAGTCTACTTGGATTATAAGTTTTCATTAGTCCAGTCTATTCTCCGTTGACTTCAGGCAACGGTACATGGTTCTCTGTCATAATTTGTTCATATTATCAGTCGTCACCGAATATATGAACAAGTAATCAATGACAGTCCCGTTTCGCTTCAATATCGTCTAAGATATCATGATCGACAGATATTTCGAGATTTTTAGGATGAGGAGGAAATCACACATCTCCTTGCTCCTTTATAATCTCGTGCGACAAACGAGTTTCAGTTCACCACCTCTGGGGCTGAACGAATTAAGAACCGGTCAACTTCCTCGTATCTTAGGAAGGACGACAGACTGATGGCCGACGACAGCGTCCTTTGCTTGGCGGGTTTGGCCAAAGCAACGTGTTACGACATGAACACGGCGTCCGACAGGGACGTCTATCCTTGCAAGCATTTTGCAGCAGGTATAAATGATCTCGTGACATCTCATAAAGTCATTAAATGCGTCTGGCATTTAGTTAGATTTGAGGGAGTCTATGCACTTACTTATCACTAAGTGCAGTTTTGGGAATCAAGCTAAGACTGAGTGGGTTATGCCACGTTACTTCACGTCGTTTCTTATCAACGGTAACGTGCAAATCTCCCCCTAACGACGGGGAGAACAGTCTTAGCGATGTCACTTTCGCATATCATGCGGTAAAGAGATCGCTTGCCAAGGTTACTCTAATCAAATGATAGGTATGGGATTCATAATCGACTTATGTCCCCTTCAGAGGTCCATATTTTGAACGCTATAGCGGCTCAATCAAAATATTAATTAAGCACTCCAAACACGCGTTAATATGAGACTTCTGGCTCATAACCAGTAACCAGCTGGTACGCAAATGGTGTTTGAGTGTCTATGGGCCTCATGACGGACCAATGCAGCAAAATAGCATAACCCCACACGGAAATATAAATCTTGGTGCGCAAGACCAAGAAATGCGTGCAATCATTTGCAGTCGCATCATCAAACTTTCCGTGAGTTCATTTGGGTCTGAACATAATCGACAGGATGTTCAATTTGAATTTCCAAACTCAAGTAATTCAAATCGAAATTTTGATTTTTTACTCTTCGGAATTATCAAGTCAACTAGACTTTTCAGGATAATCCGGATCATGAGCCATCAACTTAATGGTAGGGGTAAAAGTTTGGAAAGTGCTGCATTTATGTGGACAACATTAAAATGTGACCATATTGTCGATGCATCAACCATAACCATATATATTTATGGTCCGTCTTATGGTTGGATAAGTCCACAATAACTCCTTCAATTCTTTACCAGAATTCTACGAGTTCATTTTGTGATCTGTACACATACTAGTCCTTCAAAGTAAGCATTAGTGGCATGAATTTCGGATTAATCACGAAATATATTCTCAAAGAGAATCCAAATGCGATGCGATTATAAATCAAGCATTTCTTTTGACCCGAGAATATCTCATCCGGTCAATGCCACAATATCAAAATGCTCTTATCAATCAACGACAGGCGAATGATAGTACAGACAATCATGTCTTAGCATCTCAATCATTTATCATTTCGACGACAGGCGAAATGATAAGGTAACTTTAAATGCTTTTTAAAAAATATGGTAGCAACCACTTGAAAGACATTTCAACTCCTCTAAAATACGCTTTTGGTCGTATTAATGGAGGCTATGTAAAGAAATTTTAATTTTTTCATGAGCTATTACCAGTTAACACTGGTTTTCTCGAATATTTTATAACTCAAAAAGGTACGACAGGACCTACATGAGTATAACACCTCATATTTGACAAATCAATTTGGCTTTACCAAAGATTTCGATTTTGGAACAACAGGTCCAGAATCGTTGTCACTGAGTACTCTTTTAGGTAAATAGTTGGTGAAATTATGTGGTACACTGTTACCCACTATTTCCAAGAAATCAACTACCCCACAAGTATTGCCTAAAATTTCATAATTTAAAGTTTGGCCACATTTGTCAAAGGAATTTGCTCAAAGCACTTTAAATTATTTCGAGAAATTTCGTAAACAGGCAAACCATAATCCAAAAGTATGGTCCAAATGGAAAAATAATAATCCAAATGGAAAACATAATCCAGATGAGCGAAAAAATGGCTCAATGATTTATCAAAATCAATAAAGAAAGGTCCCAAACTCATTTGAGCCACAAAACCGGGGGTCTCAAGAGTTTCCTTTCAATTAGCTTTAACCACATTAGCATCAGTTTTTTCACCTTTGTAATAGTTTTGAACTATTTAAGGAGTAACCATGCATGACCTTTGTCTTTATAGCATAGAGTTGCCTCATTGAGCATTATCTCTTGCTTTGTGACAACGGGCCATATTGTTCCTTTCAATTTACTGTCTTGAAGCCACAGGTTTTTGATTTTGACGATTGTCTAAAATCTCATTTGGCTAGGCGATTCATCGGGATCGCGACAGTTCGAGACAAATAACACTTGTCTCGGTTCTCGATTCGTGGAAAAAAATGTACACGAAGAGCATTAATATCAGGCAAACAATTCGCCATTGACCCAATAGGATTAAAACTACTCACCGGGGTAATTTTCTTATCCAATAACAGATGGGCGATAAAGGAACATGGTGAATATAAATTCACGATACTGCTTATGGAATACAATTTCCAAGCTAGTATTTTTGGTGAAGGATTGCTCCAATATGTCAATTTCAGACATTTGTTCACCATAGACGTCATCATGTCTCAAATGTGGCGGCGGAATAAAACAACGCTTTAGCATTCATCTCGAGGGTAACAACAAACTCGTGTTTTACTCATCAAAGATGGCATCCAAAAAAAAATTTGGGCATCACATTTTCACACATCAGGGTGACTAACATGTGGTGACAGATAACATCAACGTCTAAACAGTCATTTCGCAAGTATGTTTTGCGATTTTTCTCATCATAGATGGCATCCAACATGTGTTGGGAGTTCTGGATTATTTATCATATAAAACGACTGGTTTATATGTTTATGGTTTGCACAAGCACAAACTTTTTTTTTCGAAACGACAGGTTCGAAAACATTAGTTTTGCTTTTCATGTGAATCGGTTCTCATTGATCGAACGACGGGTCGATACTGAAACACCAATTCAGCGAAACATACATCACTATATAAACACACTCGGGGAAATTATTATTTAGTCAACCCCTTTCGGTAGCTCTATTTGAACACGACCAGGAAAGACGGTGAGGGGGGTGGGCACGAATGCCTCTTAAAAACCGACCTCATTAGGAGAACGACTTCCGCCTTTATCTTTCCTAGACATCGTATCCAAATAGGTGAGCCTATTTGGGGAAGATTCATAATTTTTCCAACTTAAATGTGAATATATACGATTCTCGCTTTTTATATATGGCAATAATATTAACAATATAGACAATATCTATCTAGATTAACCACATATTTTAGGATCTATCTAATCATGCAGTAGATTTGGTGTTATAAACAAATCAATTTAAGATTATCAATCAATCCATATTTGATATACCCATAACAATATAATTTATAATTCCATGTCCACGGATTACTGCCATGAAAAGTTTTCGTTTTACTATTGTTATTATTGAACATACCAGTGAAGTAATATACATGCGCGTACAAATTCCAATCACCTTAAGGTTTTGTTATTGAATTAATACCTCTATATTACTAAGATACTATATGCAGTACGTCATGATCAAGTATCATGATACTAATATTCAATCATATACTTAGTAGGAGTATTCAATATTCAATATATGGCAGTTACGTTCATATTTATATTAATTATCATAATCAATACATACACACAGCATAGTATATTCAACCAATACAATTTTATACTGGCATGCAATTCTTCACAAATTAATAATCGTTATCATGCTGTTTGGAAAAAAATTGTACCGTACTCCTGATATTTTGGGAAGACCGTCAGAAAAAAAACTTTAAAGTTTGGCCGTACGTTTTTTTATAACCCAATTTTCGAAATTAAAACTCTGCTTTTCGAACAAATACACCAATGTCTGTGCTTTTATCCAAAATCTTCAATATTCGCGAGCGTATATACTATTCTCTGCGAGCAAAGAGCTGATAACGTGTTGTGAGTCTTATTAGCTCAGTATATATATTATATAGGAGACATAGAGAGAACATAGAGAGAGGGAACAGTAGGTCTTTTATTAATCAGAATGTATCAATACAAGGGACCCTAACTTTCTTTATATACTAGAGGTTAGGGTTATACAAGTTAGAAAGCTCAACTTAGGCCCACTATGAGTAAAACCCAATAGTCCAATAATAACCTATAACAATTATCGTATTTTATAAGGTAATCATTTACACCTTAACATTTGTTCGGGGCACATGTTATCATTTTCCTGTTTTGTTACTGAATCTAGACCTAATTACGAATATTTATTAAGTTATTGTTAAATCGATATGTTAAAAGTATTTTCCGCCTTAGTTTTCGGATAATTGTTACATCAACCTATACGATATTATCATATTAATCAGTTAAAGGCACCTCCCTCAGTTAAAACTTAAGGAGGATCAGGTGTTTTAATTCGACATCTATATAGAGTCTGAAATTGTAATATACAATTTTATGGACTCCAACGATCTCAAAAACAATTTTTTTTTATAAAAAAGGTAAGAGATTAATGTAAAAATTAGCAGACTATATTTATCTTGAGTTGTACCAAAGTCAACTAATTCAATACGTTTGTATATATAGAAGTGGCAATTTAATGATACCGTGTGCTACCAATTTCGCTGGTGCAATGAGGTTTTGAAAATAAGATCAACTTATTAAAGTCTTCACCCCGTAAATCCCGACCAGATCCGTGTCCTCATCCGCACCCGACTCGAAATTGCTCGACCCAAAAACGCCGGGTTTTGTCCTGACCCGACAAACTTCGGGATCGGATGACAATTTTGATTTCGTCGGATGTCCCGACCCGACCCGAATTTTCAATTAACTTTTTTATTTTATTTTATATAACATGATTTTTTATTTTATTTCAAAACTAAAATGTATATTAACTGTGATGATGGAAATCGAATCTTATACCTCTAACATGTAATGTAAACACTCTACCGTATAAATTACAACTCTTTTTGTTTCAAATATTAGTTATTTAGATATGTATAATACAAATTTTTAGTTTTGAATATATGAGACTATTAAAATAAAAACTATACTTAGATTAAAAAGTTATATTGTTATTTCAAAAAAGATAAATGATCATTATTTTTCGATTATAAAAATTATACTGAAAATGTATCTCATTTATTATGATAATTGTTGTTTGTGTGAATAAAATTAAATACTAAAATAATCTGATAAAAAATGTATTAATTATTTTTATTTACTCAATTGCTTTTAGTTTCACACTATTTTTTCTACTATATGTTAATTTCTTTTTGCATTTCTTAGTTAAGAGTGTTATTTTCAACCTATGATTATGATCTGTGTTAATAACATGTTTAGACAAATAGTGTATGAAAAATTATTACTTCTCAAATAAAATTTGTTAATAAAAAAATGATCTCGTCGTAAAATAAAAAAGATATGCGGAAGATTCGGGATAAAGCTATCCCGACCCTACAGGATCCCGAAAAAGTCGGACCCGACTTTTGTCGGGTCGGATTTTTTTTTTCAATTTAAAAAATAATCGGATCGGAATACGAGTTAAGTGTCTACGGGTCGGGTCTCAACCCTAACCCATCCCCAGTTTTGACTATTAAATTTGGGTGTGATGTTGCCTATTAGACCGTGTTTACACCATATGTGTGCAGCCTTAAATATGTGAAGCCTTAATCTTGTCTAATATTCCGGATTAAGACTTATCGGTAAAGTAAAGCCACGTACTAATCTGTATATTACGTGCAATGATGTTCACTCAGGTTTTATCTGCCATGAGGTCAACCGTGTGAAGCCAGACATTTTGGTTGTTGGCAGCAGGGGCCTTGGCCCTTTCCAGAAGGTTTTCGTTGGTGCTGTGAGTGACTTTTGCGTTAAGCATTGCGAGTGTCCCGTCATCACGATCAAGCGCAAAGCCAATGAAGCTCCACAGGCCCCAATTCAAGATCGAATTTAATTATGTCCCTACCACAAGCAAATTTCTTTTGAATATCTGGTACTAGTCGTGTTTGTAGATGGGAGTGTAAATGTAAAACTTGGGTTCTAATGTATTGCTTTGGAGTAGCAAGACACTAGAAATATGCTCCAGTCGATTATCATCCTTACAGAAAGTAGTGCATGGATGTGGTTTGTCTCCGCTGTCTCGTGAAGCTACTGATCGGTGAAGCATGTGTGTGAATTGTGTAAATTTAGTGATGCGTGTAGAGTTTTATAGTTTATTCTCTTATGTTTCAAGTTCTCAATAACATCTTCTTGTTTATTCCTTTTAAAAACTTATTTATTATATATCCTGGTTCCAAATTTAGGTATTAGTCACAATGAAAGTTTTCCCATTATTTTTGTAGTAATAATATAAAGTTTTTGTAGTAACAAGTTTTTCCAAATTTAGGCAATACCCCTACTTTTCTTTAAAAAAAAACTAATATCATTTCACGCAATCTAAAGAATTTGAATGTAACATCAGTATATCTTATTAGCAGAGGATTTCGATAACCAAAGAATGGAAAAAACCAAAGCATACACTGTTTTTCCTTGTTCTCCAAGGTATTCATCAACATATGCTCTTATTTGCTTTTTACATTTGAATTCCCATCATATTATCATCCCCTTAATATAGCAAACATTATTAGTATCTCCTTTTCCCATTTTTCCTCTTCAACCCAAAATTAAATTACAATGTCGTATTTCAACATGGTCAATTAGCATGGTTAGCGGCGTCTTCCTTTTCTTTAAGTTCTTTTGCAGTCGTTCTCCAGTTAAAGAACGTTCCAAACAATTGTCCGAGATCTTCAAGAGTTCTGTTTCTTGTTTCTGGGAGCAATGTGTAACAGAATAGCCATGCGATGATGGCGAATCCCATGTAAAGATAGAAGGCCCCGCCTATGGTTATTGCATCAGATAGAGACAAAAATGTCATGGATACAGTACCGCTCATCACACGATTGACGGCAACACCGAGGCCCATAGCCTGGGAACGCAATCTTAGAGGGAAAATCTCTGAGCTGTAGACCCACACAATTGGTCCCATACCAATGGAGAAAGTAGCAACATAGGCCATAACTGAAACCACTGCCAAGACCACTGCCCAAGCCACTTTTGTATGCGAATGCTCGATGACTGTCAAACATGTGGAGAGGGTAAATAGAGAGATAATCATACCGCCAAGGCTGGTTAGCAGAAGTGGTCTGCGTCCAAAACGGTCCAAGAAAAAGGTGGCAATAAGAATGAAGAGGGTCTTGATGATGCCAACAGCCACGGTAGCGAGAAGCTTGTGTGTTTTGCTTGTTATTCCTGCTTTCTCGAATATCTTGGGGCTGTATAGGACAACAGCATCTATTCCAGAAATCTGCTGGAAGAAGTGGATTCCGATTCCAGCGATGACAATGTGGAGGACAACAGGAGTTGGGGAAATGAGAAGCTCTCTCCATACGCCCTCACCGTGGCTGTGCTTGGGTACTTCACAAATCTCATCATCGCAATCTAGCGAGATGCCTGCCGCACCTTTGATATCTGCAAGCCTTTCAAGGGCTTCCTCTTTAGATTCTGAGGTCTTGAAGAGGACTTTCTTGGCATCGCCTAGACGGCCTTGTAGGACTAACCAACGTGGTGACTCTGGCATAGAAAGGACTCCGATAGCTAGTAAGACTGACGGAATTGCCCCAATTCCGAGCATGATTCTCCATCCCAAATGCTCAGGTAGACCAGCGAAGGCAACGTTTGATACATATCCAAGCAAGATACCTATGACACAATGGGAAAAGAAGTTTCAGGAAAGACTAACAAAAAAGCAGAATATTGTAAAATGGAAATTTCTTGCTAAATGAGAAACTTACCAAGATTGATGAAGACCTCAGGGAAGGAAGTGAGGAACCCTCGGGAAGAAGCCGGAGACACCTCAGCAGTGTAGACAGGGGCAATCATGAGGGCATATCCAACACCAATTCCAGCAACAAAGCGGCCAGCCATGAGCCATGCGTAGGTTGGTGCAAATCCCATAAAGAGGGAACCGAAGAAGAAAAACACTGCGGCAAGGACAATAGTGTATCGGCGACCAATCCAATCGGATGTCCTTCCAGCGGCAGCAGAACCGAGGAGGGAATAGATATTCAAGATTCCCATAAGGATCTCGAGCTGGACATCATTAAGCTTCAGGTCGTCTTTGATGAAGATTCCCGCACCACTCATTACCCCAATGTCTGCAAAACAAGTTAATTTTATGTTTGCCATCTTATAACTTATTAAAAAAACGTAACCTATAAAATTACTACGCTAGAAAATAAGTTTTTTTCTTCTTCTTCAGGTTCAGGTCCTAATCATCTATAACATAAGTTGGATACAATTGTAGACCAGAACTCTTACGCTAATATTTCTTATAAATTTGACTTCTGGTCTTAAAATGTACGTAGAAGCCTTACTGCATGAACGAATATAGTATTTCCTCCTAAACCATTCTGGACAATTACTTAATTACTTGCATAGACAGATAAATATAATTCCTTTTGAATTGATGAACATCAAAATGAAAATTATAAGGCCTAAACATGGTGATGAATTTCACATGGTACATATCATGTATTTCCGAAAGTTTATCGATAATTTTTTTATATAAAGGAAACATTGAGTGCTATAACATTTCATGAAATTGATGAATGATTTTGAAAGTCAAAATGAAAATTCTGATGTCTTTAAATGATGATGAGTTTCATTTTATACAACCAACACGAAACTGAATGCATAACTTGGCATAATTGTTTGAAGAACTCACCATAACCCAAAATGATAGAATTCATAGACGCTAAGATAGCGCATGCAAAGGCAAACTTGCTCTTTTTAGGTCTGGCATGAGGATCGATTGCTTTGCCGAAAACACCATTCCCTTCGCTTGCCATTTCTTAGATACAGAGAGAAAAGGAGGCAATGCAGAGGGGAGAATTAGAGAGGAATGGGAATTCAAATGGTTAATACCAGGCATAGGTTTATTTATAGAGGATGGATAGGATAAAAATAGAAGTTCCAAAAAAGAGCTTAAAATACCATCCGGATATAGACTGACCATCAACCTCATTCCTCGGGATAAAGTTCACCATTTATGGTAATTATCGAACCAAGTGGATAGGTGTTTGTTTTTTTCTAGATCACTTTTATTTATTTTGAAGATAGAAATAATTGCAACTTGCAAGGATGCTTTATTAATTAGTATTATTGAATAAGCTTGAGAGGGGATAAAATCTGGATAATGAGTTAATCATAAGGAATGATACTCTGGTTTTATCAACATTAAGAAGACTGGTTTGGAATTTTGGTTTATTAATAATCTATTTGATTGACAAGCGGCAGTGCAAAATTGTAACGACTCTCGTTCAGTTCTCACTTTATATCAAATCACAACGTGCGATATTCTCTTCTAGTTTTTTACTTTCAGAACGGTCTCATTCATTTCTCTCTTTAGCCAAGTAGGAGGAATGCAGCGAATGCTCCATGGATGAGTCGAGGCGTGCCTGACCTTGCTAGACAACACGACTTAAAATAGGAAATTATGAGCTTATTTCTTGCCTTTTACTATAGGCTGACTTCTGTCATGTATTTATTTATTAAATCGTCAATAAATTTAAACCGGCTTTACATTAAAATGTAAATTTTTTCCTTTACTTGTAATCTGTTATAAATTTAGAATCAATGTGTCTGGATTTTGTAAATGACACGGATTTATTCATTCTTTAGAAAGGAATAATGAAATATGCACACCATTGCAAAAGCACATTGTCATAGACAATAAAATTAAATTGATGAGAGAAACACTGTTATGAAAAAAGACTTACAGAGAGATAGTGTGCGTTTCATCCTAGCCGCTGGTATGGCAAACTCATCTATGAAGGAGAGATCAGAAGCCCCTTACAACAGCACAATCCCCAACTTATATCCCCCGATCAACCCTCAGTAAAAAAAAAAGAAGAGAAAATGATGAAAAAGTACATATAAGTGGTACTTAATTATTAAAAACCCGGATCTTAAAACACTTTTAAAGAT
Organism: Primula veris; assembly: GCA_963682055.1. Taxonomy (NCBI): domain Eukaryota; kingdom Viridiplantae; phylum Streptophyta; class Magnoliopsida; order Ericales; family Primulaceae; genus Primula; species Primula veris. The sequence continues at coordinate 11,028,386 of OY821745.1, read as the reverse complement.
TAGTACACATGCTACATGATACTACTACATAAATATGAGTAATGAAGAAATCGGAAATGAGAGTAAAATTGAAGGCAAAACTTAATGGTTGGAAATGATCAGGTTTTGGTGATAGCACTTGTAGATTCTGTTTGATGCCAAATTGCTTCCTCAAAACCACTGATAAAAAAGCCTGTAAAGTCTTCCCGATTTAATTTAAACTCCTTAGAGTTTTAATGTTAAAATAAATCATTAAAAAGGATATTGTTTGGCTTATCTTGGTGTATAAATGATTTGTTTTAATATAGTCAGTTCAGTTTATAGCTTTGATGTTGTATTTGCTTTGAAGCCTTGGATTCTTTTTCTTAGCTAGCATCTTGGCTATGTAAGGCCAACTCTTCTTTCTTTTATAGTATTTTTACCTTCCCAAAAAAAAAACTTTCGGTAAATTACAACTAAAAGCCAATTGCCTTATTGGTGTTGTAAATGTTAGACACATTCTTATTTGTTGTTTTCATAAATAACATTTTCAGAGATTTTGGTCAAAAAAGTATGGTTTATTGAACATTATACAATGAGAACGTTCAAATGGACGTATTGTTTTGATCCTGATGTAGAATCAGTTACTGTTCTACTATGAAATTTATGGATAACCCTACGAATCAACTATTATAATGTTCTTGGATAACCCCTACCAAAAATGTCAGCTCATTTACACAAAAATACTACTCCCCCGTTCTCGTTTAATTGTCAAATACGAAATTACGTGCAATTTTGATCAGGTTATAACTTGTATCAAAATTTTTTAAATGATTTTTTTTAAATCTAATTATAAAATTTAATACTTGAACTATATGATCAACTTTTGAAAAATTTCATTATGACAAATTTGATACAAGTTCTTAACCGATCAAAATTGCACGTAGTTTCGTAATGGACATTTAAATAATAACGGAAGGAGTAGTATTTTTTCAATTGCTAAAGTATTTGGGAAGCTGTTGATATTAAATGAACCTACTGCTAACCGCACGTATGTGTAGATAGTGACACAAGAACTAGTACAAAGCGTACCTATTGCTATTGTGAAGAAAGGGGCTTATGACATTATTACTAATATGAAGCCATCTCCATTTTTTTTCCTACTGCTACAAACAAGGACATGAAGTATCTAGCTACAAGTTTAAATAACAAGATAGTAAAGGAAAGGCAACAGGGGCAGAACCAGAAGCCAATCTTTGTGTGGACCGGAAAAAAATTTACTATTAGAATTTTAATAAAAACAAATTAAAGTACTCAAAAAACCGAATTTAAACGTCAAATGCTAACGATTAAAAAATATAGCAGATGATCATTGTGAAAAAACATAGTGCATTTAACAGATAAAAGAATTATTTAGTTTGCGATTATCAAAAGAAAAGACTCAAAAAACGTTACTTTTGTCTCTCTCTATGAAGAAAGATAAAACTGTAGGAATATATATATTATTGAATAATATGGAAATAAATAAATACCCAATCATGTGATTAGCTGAATACAAAAGAGACCACTGATAAAATGGCTATGAGCAAGAGTTGAACCAAGTATCGATCACTCATTGAATTTAAATGGTGTTACTAATTGAGCTAAGTACATGTTTATTTATTAGAGTGGACTATCAAAGCCTATAAGCTAATATTTTTTAAAATTTTTGAGGGGGAGGGGGGTTTCGCGACCCCTGGCCCCTCACTAAGTCCGCCCTTGGAAGGAAATATCAAATCACACTAAAAGTGCTCCAGAGCAAGAACAAGAAATGAATGACAGGAAAGAAGCAAGCAAATCAAATGACCATATTTCACATTAATAAAGCCTTTCAACCTCACCAGAAAAATAAAATGTACATAGAGAAATGGGGTACTACAGCATGGGTGGGTGTTACGTAAATTTGGTAAAGAGGGAAGCAAATATTCAAAATCTTCAGCAGCATTGATATTTGATTAGTTTTGAGAAAAATGAAGCTCGAACCAAGCTAGTGAAAAGTTAATAGAAATAACGCAACTAGACAATTTGGGTGTTATATAATTTTAGTCAAATGCATCAATGCATATATAAACTTTGAAATAAAAGGGAACATTCTGAAGAATCTTATTGTTATCTCAGCTATCTATGCAAAAAGTACCAAGTAAGAGAGAACCTTTGTGGAATTTCTTGAGTAATTCTAACACAAGTGATCCTTGGTAAATTGGGGAAGACTTCAATACTGTATCAAAATAAGATGATATAGTGAGTGGGTAAAATATTAACATTATATTAGATTAAAATATATTTGATGGAATAAAAAAGTGCTATAGAAGCTTTTTGTGAAAGAATTGATAACGTTTATTAATGTATCATTTACTAATCTAAAGTGTCATTTAGAGTATCTGAACAAAATTTCATCAAATCATTGATAGAGGTTAAACTTATTCATGCATCAATATCAAAGTTCTATGCATGTATCCGAACGGTTCATGACATTAAAGTAAAGATTGAACCAAACAATTTATTATTTCAACAGCAACCTGCTCAAGGAGCTGAAAAGAAAATGAAGCTCGAGTTGGGAAAGAAAAGTCGATGGAAAAGGAAAATTTCACACTGAAATAAGAAGTCAAACACCTTAAAGGGGAGTTCGAAATGACAGTAGATGTTGCTGAACAACTATTGTTCAATAAATGGCATATGGAAGCCCTTTCAAGTTGTTTATACTACGTATATAGCCTCGTATCTAGCTTTATATCTAGTATTTTGTGGCGAGCTTGATTTTCTTCCCAAGCTCGACTTAATCTCTTTCGCGTTGGCTCCGATCTTCCGGGGTGGTCAGGTATGCTCCGGCGGTCAGGTGGTCTACGTGCCTGCACAAGGAACGAACAGGGGCCCGGGGTTGTTGCCGGGTTTTCCCTCTCCAACGATCAAGTCAGTATCGATGTTAACTGAAAGTAGGAATATAATGAAGGGTGAGAGACCGGGCCGGTTACGGGTCGGTGTATCGAGTGGTACAGTCAGTGTTCATGGGGTCCAGTTTGTTTAAGCTTTATCTCTCCTCCCTCTATTTGTGCGTCCCCTCCTAAGTAGGATTAGGGGGGGTATTTATAGTGAGGTTCAGAGGTGTATTAACCCTTGGATCACTGTACTGTAAGATGTTGATCCAACGGCGTCAGAGTCATTTATGACTCTGACAAGGGTACTGTCCTTTCCCGGGGCCCACAGGAGGTGTCCTGTGATTGGGCCACGTCGGTGAAACGTTAGGAGGGTCCCCCAAGGGAGCAGCAGCATTAATTGGGGAAGCGTACTCGACACGCTTCTCCGGGCCGGCCTCTGCACGGCTCGGCCCTCCCAATCCGGGGCGTCGCATCATTCAGGGTTGATGAGGCCCGGACGGCCCGCTTTGGGGGCGTTATTGCCCCGGACGAGGGGATGCTGACATTCCCTCGCCAACAGCTCCCTGTCCGGAGTCGTTGCTAAGGACGAGGTCGGCGAGGATCTCTGGTCGTTACGGGGGCTCCGGTCATTTTGTTCTCGTGCTCGTCGGTGCAAATATGCCCATGCATGGCTGTTTTATAACACGTGTGCAACCATTCATGGATTTCTTACACGTGGACACGAGGCGCCGTCTCTGTCTCTTTGATTTCTACAACGTCATTAATGCTAAAACGGCTGGTGAGTGACATTTGGCAGATGGCCTCTACATGCTGTACACGTGGTGGACATTGATTGAGTGGCGGCGGTTATTTGTGGGAGTTCGTGCAAGGAGCCGTTGCGTCCTTTCACCTTCTGGTAAGTGTCTTTTCACCTTCCACTAGGGGCCTATAAATACCCTCAGTGAAAACCATTTTTCACTTTTTCCAACTTCTCTCTACAAGATTCCACAGCAAACATTCTCTCCCTTTCTAGCCTCAACAAATTTCACCTTCGAACACTTAAGCCATAAAAATGGTTATTAAACACGGAGCCGGCAAGGGCCCGATGGTTGCCCCTACTCCGCAACGCTTGGCCGTGATGGCCAACGCGCTCCCATTCCGGGCTATGGTCCTCGACCCGTCCCTGAGCGTTGATAGCAACGATAGCAGTATCATGGTACGGACTCACGGATCCGACCTCGAAGAGTTCCGACAACTCTGCGGGATTGGCGATGGGTTCCGTCTTCGAAGGTGTCAGAACTCCGACGAGGTGAACGGGATCGTAGCGGATCCGAAGAGCATGGTGACGCTCTCTCTCTCGTCCCTTCTGTACGGGGGCACTCATCTCCCAATCCCGGAGCTGCTGGCGGAGTTATGCGCCTGGACGCAAACTCTCCCTTGTCAGTGGCCTCTGCAAGCTCACCGGATCTGCGCCGGGATGGAGGCTCTGAACGAGCTATTGGGCTCGACTCTACCGGAGCCATTAGGGTTAAGGGAGCTGCTCGCTTGTTATGAGTTTTTACAGAGCGAGCCTAGCTCCCAAGCCAAAAGCAGGCAGCCGTACCTGAGGTGTCGGTCGCATAACCAGCTTATCTTGGGTAACTCTGATTCGAATCGGGGTTACACACAAGATGTAATCGTGGTGGAGGGTAACTGGCTCCACCGTGATGACCTGATCCTCCCAACCAGACCGGGGAGGGTCTTAAGCAACAAAGAGAACAAGGCCACGGTGGCCGCGAGTCTAAGGGGTCTTGGGGAGCCGAACGTGAGGTCGATCGAGCTGGCCTTGAACTGGTGGGGTCCGGACGGGACCGACGTAGGTGCTCGCGACGCGGAGCGCCTGTTACTATGTGGCTCCCCCACAAGCTGTAAGGGGAATGAGTTCCTCTGGCCCCCTAGGACCTTCTGTCCCGTGGGGTACTCCCGGGAACGGTGGGAGAAGGAGAAGGGTTTTGAATCCACCCTCCCACCTAAGGCCATCAAAGAAGCTGAGGCCGAGGCTGGGGTTATGCCCGTGGCGAAGAAGGCGACGAAGCCGAAGCCAAGCAGCAGGGCGAGGGCCGTGGTGATTTCCTCGTTTGCTCCTGCGTCGGCCGGGGTTATGTTTGAAACCCGGCCTGATGGTACCGTCCTCCATTATAGGGAGGGGGCGGACGGTACCCGCAGCTATATCGACCAGCATGGGAAACCGTTGCTTGATGTCCCTCCCCTAAGCTCGAGGGCACCGGACACGACGGGCTTCTTTCGTCTGGAAGATAGTTCTCCTGAGGCCCCACCTACCGGGCCAGCTTTGGGCACCTCACGGACCTTGGTGAGTCAGCTTCCCTCCTTCCATTCTTCAGCTTCACAGTTGACTAAATTTTGTAAAAAATTTTCTAACTCCTTTTCTTTATCTAAACCATGTAGGTTGTCCGTTCTGACGAGGAAGAGGAGGAGGTTGCCGCCGAGGCTGGGGGCGAGGAGGAGATTGCCGAGGCCAGAAGTGGCGAGGAGGCGGAGATTATTGAGCCCGAGGCTGGTGAGGGGGGTGTTGACAGGGTAAGGGACGAGGAGGTGGAAGAGGTGGAGTCTTTGGAGCCTGAGGCTGAGGAGGAGGAGGGGGTCGTCGGGACAAGGGACGACGAGGTGGTCGAAGTGGCTCCCCCAGATGCTAAGTCAAAGACCTTGGAGAGGTTGGGAGGTTTACTAGGGCAGGCGAGGCGTGAACGAGCCGCTCGCAAGGCCGAAGCTGACAAGAGAAAGAGGGAGGAGGCGAAGGCCCCTCGTGAGGCGAAGAAGGCCCGGACCGGGGAACCTGAGCCGAGGGAGGATGTTGCACCCATCCAGGAGCTTAGGGGGCCTGTGGTCGCTGCAGAAGAGCGAGCGGTGTCATCCGTTCAGGCGAAGGGCCCGATGCCTAGCGCTTCCGGCTCAAGCTCAGGCTCTGGCTCCCCGTTCCCAAGGATGCCTATTCAGACTCCGGAGGAGGTCAAGGCGGCAACCGGGGTTCGGAGCATTATGGAGGGCCATCCCTCTGCTGGCCTGCTTGCTCTGGCTGCGCTTCAGCAGCAGACTATCGAGGCCGACCAACGTGGTCGCGACCTTGCTTCCGCCATGACGTCGGCGATGGCCATGATCCCGCAGGTAAAACGTTGTTTTCGTTGTGCCATTGTTTTTAGTTTATTTCTTGAATTCTTGCTAAGTGTTTTTCTTTTTTCGTAGGCCTACTTGACGATGAACCAATACGTCTACCAGCAAGGGCAACTGGTGAGGTCGTGGGATTCGAAGGCTGAGGCCAATGCTAAACTGGCCGAAGACGCTCTGAAGAAGGCGGAGGTGGCCCAAAAAAGGGCGGAGAGGGCCGAGGGCCTCGTCGAGTCCTTGGAAGCTCGGCGAGCTGAGGCCGCGAAGGCCGGTGCTGAGGCCGAAGAGCGCGCCCAAGCTGCGGTGACGGCTCTGAAGGAGGTTGAAGCGAGCGTGGCTGATAAAGTGAAAGCTGCCGTCGAAGACGCTGAGGCCGGGGTGGCAGAAAAAGTAAAGGCTGCGGTTCAGGCCGCCGAGGCAGAGATGAGCGCCGCCTTGGAGCTATCGACACAGAAGGACTTTAATTCCTTCTACGTCGATGGCTGGTCTGAGGCAGCAGCTTTTATGAGGGCGGGACCGGATCATCCGGTGTGGAACATGGAAAACATTTTTGTTCCGGTCCCCTCTGCTCCCATTCCCGAGGTGGTCCCCTTAACCCCTCGAGCCCTTTCAGACGCCGATGCAGATGATGATGAGGGGGCATCTTAGGGCTTTTTGTGGTTTTTATTCTCGATGTAATTTCCTTTTTTGTACTTAGCATGTAATAGCTTTCCATTGAATGAAATGAAAAAACAATTTTGGACTTGTCTTTTATTCTTCTGTGTTTTATTTCTATACTTCCGTTGTGATTTATACATTGTATGCATGCTCCCAAATGAGTGGGCCTTAGTGCTTCGGCGTTGGGGCGCTCGTTTAATACGACTCATAACTTGTAAACCGAAGTAACACAGAAAATTTAAATGAACTGAAAAATTCAAGTAAATATGAACCGGGGTGCCGTATAGGCTCGTGTTCTGAAACACTTAGAGAATTTAAATGAACTGAAAAATTCAAGTAAATATGAACCGGGGTGCCGTATAGGCTCGTGTTCTGAAACACTTAGAGAAAATTTAAATGAACTGAAAAATCCAAGTAAATAGAACCGGGGTGCCGTATAGGCTCGTGTTCTGAAACACTTAGAGAAAATTTAAATGAACTGAAAAATCCAAGTAAATAGAACCGGGGTGCCGTATAGGCTCGTGTTCTGAAACACTTAGAGAATTTAAATGAACTGAAAAATCCAAGTAAATAGAACCGGGGTGCCGTATAGGCTCGTGTTCTGAAACACTTAGAGAATTTAAATGAACTGAAAAATTCAAGTAAACATAAGTAACAGTTTTCATTTATAAAGCCCACAGGCATAAACACATCGTCTTCTTATTTACATCAAAACGCAAAAACGGAGCCCTAAAAGCGGAGCTCTATTGATAGTACTTCCTCAGGTTGTTGACGTTCCAAGGTCGGTCGACCGGGACGTCGTTGGGAAGACGACCCAACAGGTAGGCCCCGTTCCCTACTTCACCGAGGATTCGATATGGGCCTTCCTAATTGGGGCCTAGCTTGCCGTCGGATTGTATCCTGGTGTTGTTGTTTACTCTTCGTAACACTAGGTCTTCGTCTTGGAAACGTCTGGCGTTAACTCTTTTGTTATAAGAACGCCCCAGTTCGTTTTTATATTCGGCGTTACGGATGGCCGCAACCTCCCTTCTTTCTTCGGCGTAGTCCAGCTCTAGCCCCATCATCTTTTCATTAAGACCGTTCTCCACCATGTCCGTCCTCAGAGAAGGAAGCCCGATTTCTAACGGGATGATGGCTTCCATTCCGTAAGTAAGGCTATAGGGTGTCTGTTGAGTGCCCCGTCTTCTCGTCGTTCGGTAGGCCCAAAGGACGTGATGCAGCTCTGCCGCCCATCGTCCTTTGGACTCGTCTAGCCTCTTCTTGATTCCGTCGAGCACGGTCTTGTTTGATACCTCGGCTTGTCCGTTGCATTGGGGGTATGATGGGGTCGAATAGTAGTTCTTGATGTGATACTTTGCATACATCGCTTTTAATTTGACCCCGGTGAACTGTCCCCCATTGTCCGCGACGATTGAGTAGGGGATTCCGAATCTGGTGATAACGTCTCTCCAGAGGAAACGTATCACCTCGGCTTCTGTGATTTTCGCTAAGGCCACGGCCTCCACCCACTTTGAGAAGTAATCGGTGACCATGAGGAGGAACTTCTTCCCCCCCGGGGCCACGGGGAATGGTCCGACGATATCCATGCCCCACTGCGCGAAGGGCCAGGGCGAGGTCACGCTGTTCATTTTTTGCGCCGGGGCATGGGGTATGGGTGCGTACTTCTGACACTTCTCGCACCTGAGTACGAAAGCTTTGGCGTCCTTTTGCATGAGGGGCCACCAATATCCGTGGGTCAAGGCTCGGTTGGCCAGCGATCTGCCCCCGGTATGGCTTCCACATGTTCCTTCGTGAATTTCCTCCATGACCCTCATTACCATGTCAGGGTGGACGCAGAGCAAGTAGGGGCCAGAGAACGATCTTTTATAGAGCTTGTCGTTGGGAGCTATCCAGAATCCCAGTGCCGTTCTTCTTATTTTCTCAGCCTCTTTCTTGTCATTGGGAAGATCACCGGAGCGATGGTATTCGATTATGGGGTCCATCCAGCTAGGTTCCGGCGGGAGGTCAGTCACCATGTTAATTGTTGCCCTAGCCTCGATGCTAGGCGAAGGGACGTATTCTACGGTGATGACTCTCTCTTTTTTATCACTCATGGCCGAGGCTAGGGTCGCTAGTGCATCGGCGTGCGTGTTCTCGTTTCTGCTGATGTTGACGATTTCTTGACATTCAAAGCTTTGAAGTATTCCGGATGCGATGGCCACGTAGCTTGCCATTCTTTCATCATTTGTCTGAAACTCTCCACTAATCTGGCTGCTGACCAACTGAGAGTCCGTATGCACCAGTATCTTCTTGATTCCGAGGCTTCGGGCCATTTTCAAGCCGGCGATCACGGCCTCATATTCGGCCTCGTTATTCGTGGCTCGGAAGCCAAGTTGGATTGACTTCTCGATCACATCCCCTTGGGGAGATCGGAGCACGACGCCAAGGCCGGATCCTTTCTTATTGGCGGCTCCATCCGCGTGCAAGGTCCAGGCCTCGGGGGCACGACCTGTGACGTCGGGGCATTGAGTCGTCCCAGTGAATTCTGCCACGAAGTCGGCCAGGGCCTGTCCTTTGATGGATGTTCGCGGCGCATAGCTGATGTCGTAGGCGTTCAAGTGGCAGGCCCACTTCATCATTCGTCGAGAGAGATCCCCCTTTTGGAGTATTTCTCGCACAGGCTGGTCCGTGTAGACCACAATGCTGTGTGCAGAGAAATAGTGAGCAAGTTTTCGCGAGGCCACGACGAGGGCTAGGACGAGTTTTTCCAGAGGCATATACCTTGCCTCCGCATCGAGGAGAGTTTTGCTCACGTAGTAGATAGGCCTTTGCTCCCTGTCGAGTTCCTTGATGAGGACGGCGCTGACGGCTATCTCGGACACGGCGAGGTATAGGGTAAGGACATCGCCTGGATCCGGCTTAGTTAGAAGAGGCGGACTTCCGAGATAGTCAGCCAGCTCGGTAAACGCACGCCGGCATTCATCGGTCCATTCGAATTTCTTCTGAGCTTTCAAGGCCGTAAAGAATGGCTTGCATCGGTCCCCGAACCGGGCAATAAATCGGTTGAGGGCGGCAGCCATTCCGGCTAGCTTTTGTATGTCCCTTCTCTTCTCAGGTGTTTTCAAATTTTTCAAGGCAGAGATCTGGGACGGGTTCGCTTCGATGCCGCGGTGGGTCACCATGAACCCCAGGAATTTGCCGGCGCCTACCCCGAAGGCACATTTAGAGGCATTCAGCTTCAGGTCATGCCTTCGTATTGTTTCGAACACCTCCCTTAGGTCGGATAGGTGGTCCCTCTCCTGGGTGCTTTTTACCACCATATCGTCAATATAGACCTCCATGGTTCGGCCTATGTTCTTAGAGAATATCTTGGTAACCATTCTCTGATAGGTCGCCCCGGCGTTCTTGAGTCCGAAGGGCATCACCTTGTAGCAGTAATTTCCCCTTGGGGTGATGAAGGCAGTTTTTTCTTGGTCGGCCTCCGACATAGGTATTTGATGGTAGCCGGAGCAGGCGTCCAGGAAGCTCATTCTGGCGGCCCCGGCCGTAGAGTCCACTATTTGATCGATTTTGGGCAAGGGGAAAGGATCCTTTGGACAGGCGTTGTTGAGGCTCGTATAATCGATGCACACCCTCAACTTTCCGTTCTTTTTGGGGACCACTACGGGATTGGCGAGCCATCTGGGGTAATAAATCTCCCTGATGGCCCCGGCTAGCAGAAGCTTCTCTACTTCCTCGTTTATGGCATCGGCATGCTCTGGACTGACACGGCGCCCCTTTTGCATCACGGGCTTGGCATCAGGGTTGACGTTTAATCGGTGGCAAGCGAGGTCGGAACTGATGCCTGGCATCTCGCTTGGACCCCATGCAAAATTGTCGAGGTGTTGGATAAGGAGTTCGACGAGGTCGGTGACCTCTGGTTTGGTAAGCTTCGCCCCCACCATAAAAAAGTGGTCCTCGTCATACCCCGGGATTTGGATTTTCAGCAGTCCCTCCTCCACCTTGTCTTCGGCCTCAGGCCCCATCTTTTTGTTTAGTTCCCTCAGCAGCTTAGGGTCCTCTGCCTCGATGTTCATGGCACTTTGGGCCGGCACCATCTTTTTGCCGGAATACACGGCCATGGCACAGCTGCGTGAGACTTTCTGATTTCCTGAGATGGTTTCCACACCAGAATCAGTTGGATACTTAACCTTTTGGTGTAAGGTGGAGGAGATTCCATCTACTCCATGGAGCCACGGGGCGCCCCAATATCACGTTGTAAACAGAGGGGACGTTCACCACCGTGAACTCCACGCCCATAACTTTCGTACCAGTCTTCACAGGCAAGGTTATGTTTCCTTTGGGCCGGACCGCCTCTGAGTTGAATCCGTACAGGGGAGGGACGTCGGTTTCCAACTGTTCCTCCTTGAGTCCCATCTTTCGAAAGAGGTCTTCAAAGAGTATATTGACCGACGCTCCTTGATCAACGAGGATCCGTCCTACTGCGCATAGGCCTATCTGTGCCGAGATAACGAGGGCATCAGTGTGGGGCACGTCCACCCCCACCAGGTCGAAGTCAGTGAAGCTTACATCCGGCTTGGAATTGCGCTTAAACTTTTTCCGAGGGCTTGAGCTTTCTGCGAGGCAGACGTACTGCTTCATCAATGCTTCCCGTGCTGAGGTTCTTTCAGCCCCATTCTGGATTGACCTTTTGGGCCCAGAGTGAATGACGTGACAGATCATCACCGGTGGGGGGAGGTCCCGCTGCCTCTCTTCAACCCCTTCTCCATCTCGATCGGACTCCCTCCGTGATTTGACATATTTATCCATCAGGCCATCCCGGACCCATCCCTCGAGCCTGGCCCTCAGGCCATGGCACTCGTTGGTGTGATGGCCGCGACCCCTGTGGTATTCGCAGATTTTGTCGTTAGGCCCTGGGGCCGGCTCGTTGCGTAGTGGGAGAGGCCAAGAGAAGAAAGGTTCGTTCTCAATCTTGTTAAGAAGGTCGACGAGAGGTAGGCGAAAGGTGGTGGAATAGGCAGCGCCAGACCCCGAGGCGACAGGGGTTTGATGCCCCGGTCGGGGGTCCTCTTTTCTTCTTTTAGGGGCCGGTTGTGGGTTTCTTCCCGTTCGTGGCCGCTCCATCCTTTCCGCCATGGGCCGGTTTCTTCGAGGGCTCGTTGCGACGAACCGATCCCTTGGCTGATCGATAAGGGCTACGGAACGTGTTGCCCCGGCTGACCTCATGTCCTTCTCAATGTCGATATGCTGTTTTATGAGGGACCTCAGTTGAGGAACAGAGTTGGGGGGGGTCGCGATCATCTCGTTTCGGATCCTGCTCCCGACTACCATGTTTTGCCTAAAGGCAGCTATGGCGGTAGAGTCGGGACAGTCTGCGCATTCGGCATGCTTCAGCCAAAACCGACTATCATAATTCTCGAGGGTCTCTTTAGATTGGACCCTCACTTGATAGAGTTGCTCCGGTTGGGCAGCTCTCTCTTTCAAGTTTATGAACCGGTGTGCGAAGTCATAAGCTAGGTCGTCCCAACAGTGGATAGAATTGACGGGCAGGGACTGGAACCACTTACTAGCGAGCCTTCCCAGGCTGGCGGGAAAGCACCTGCACATTAATTGGTCAAGGTGTGACCAATGGTTCATCTGATATCGGTAGTGTCGGAGATGAGCCTCTGGATCAGAGTCCGCGTTGAAGGTCTGGAGGATAGGGGCGATAAAGTTCCGGGGGGGAACACTGTATTCAATCTCGTCCGAGAACGGGGTGCTGCGGGTAGAGGCCACGATTTTCAACGCTGCCTCACCAGCTGCATCGTGCCGTCCTCGTCGGCCACGTCTCCGTGTCCGAGGTGGCTTATCTCCTCGGTCGTGACTAGATTCCGGCCGTGAGTCACGACTACCATCCTGCCAACGGAGCCAAGAATGTATACTCCGCTCGTTATCGCGGCGAGAATTTCCTTCTTGGGAATGCTCCGACTCCGCACCCCTAGCCGGCTCCCTGGGAGTCTCTAGGGGGGGTCGTCGAAGGGGTCCCAACCTGGACATCACGCTTTTAACGGAGACTGGAACCGATTTGTCTTGGCTCGCGCCTTGAACGGGCTCCAGTTCCGGCTCCATCAGCGAGGCTATCAAGGCTTTCTGGGCCGCAAGAGCGACGAGCTCTTTTTGGTGAATATCGATCATCATCTCTGTCAGCTCGGCCCGCGATCGGGGTGCGGGAGCTGTTGCGGTCAGGGGACCGGGCTCCCTGGTAGATGCGGTCCTAGGGGTCTCATCAAAAGAAAGCGTTCTTGGCATCCCAAGAACGTGGGGGGGGGGTCGAGACGATGGAGTGTCAAATCGGTTATTGCCAGACATGTTTCTTTTAAGGACGGGGGGTCGAAGCTAACGCGTTTGCAGTTTCCCACAGACGGCGCCAATTGGCGAGCTTGATTTTCTTCCCAAGCTCGACTTAATCTCTTTCGCGTTGGCTCCGATCTTCCGGGGTGGTCAGGTATGCTCCGGCGGTCAGGTGGTCTACGTGCCTGCACAAGGAACGAACAGGGGCCCGGGGTTGTTGCCGGGTTTTCCCTCTCCAACGATCAAGTCAGTATCGATGTTAACTGAAAGTAGGAATATAATGAAGGGTGAGAGACCGGGCCGGTTACGGGTCGGTGTATCGAGTGGTACAGTCAGTGTTCATGGGGTCCGGTTTGTTTAAGCTTTATCTCTCCTCCCTCTATTTGTGCGTCCCCTCCTAAGTAGGATTAGGGGGGGTATTTATAGTGAGGTTCAGAGGTGTATTAACCCTTGGATCACTGTACTGTAAGATGTTGATCCAACGGCGTCAGAGTCATTTATGACTCTGACAAGGGTACTGTCCTTTCCCGGGGCCCACAGGAGGTGTCCTGTGATTGAGCCACGTCGGTGAAACGTTAGGAGGGTCCCCCAAGGGAGCAGCAGCATTAATTGGGGAAGCGTACTCGACACGCTTCTCCGGGCCGGCCTCTGCACGGCTCGGCCCTCCCAATCCGGGGCGTCGCATCATTCAGGGTTGATGAGGCCCGGACGGCCCGCTTTGGGGGCGTTATTGCCCCGGACGAGGGGATGCTGACATTCCCTCGCCATTTTGTAAATGCAGGTGTAATCTCTGCAGCTTGTGAATCCTTGCTAATTTTGTTGAAAGTGTAAAGCAAGTGGATGATGTAATTTCTGGGTTAGGTCCCTTCCTATAAATGAAATGGGACTTACTGATTAAAAAAAAAAAGGATAGCGGTATCTGAAAACATATCCTAGGGACACCTAAAGAGCTCATGGTAATATACTTCATATTATAGACAATGTGTAAAGTAGTTATTGATGTTGTCAAAATAGATGATTGCCAAATTATTAGGTCCTCGGGGAGGACTCCAATGAATACGTATATAGAGTGCGGCACGTTTACCGAAGAGGATTTATCATGTATGAAGCGGTTTCTCACACATTACAAAGAACATAAGTTTTGTTGACCCAAATCAAGATATCAAAAATTAAAGAGTAGGAAAGCAATTAAGCTTGAACATACATTTTATACAAATAAGGAGGAAAGTGACCCTCTAAAATTTCAATATATATCAAAATACTTTCCTTCTTTGGTAATACATTGATTACATTTGACTTCCCATGCTCGCTGTAAATATACACTCATTTTCTCAACCCCTTTCTTAAAATTTTGATAGTCAATAACCCATACTTGAATCAGTTATGACATAAACCCTCGAAGTGACTCAGTATAAAGAGTCCCTAACCATAACCCAACCCGTTTGCTTTTCGTTTCTTCGTCCATGCAATTAACATACATGAGTTGCTACATAATAAATTGTCAAGTCATATTTCACAGCCTTAATGCCGGAAATCACCACTGCCGTGACCGTTAATTGCCTCCCTTTCCTTAGCCTCAATTTCTTTTGCAGTCGTTCTCCAGTTAAAGAACGTTCCAAACAATTGTCCGAGATCTTCAAGAGTTCTGTTTCGTGTTTCTGGGAGCAATGTGTAACAAAATAGCCATGCAATGATGGCAAATCCCATGTAAAGATAGAAAGCCCCACCTATGGTTATTGAATTAGATAGAGACAAAAATGTCATGGATACGGTACCGCTCATCACACGATTGACGGCAACACCGATGCCCATACCCTGGGAACGCAATCTTAGAGGAAAAATCTCTGAGCCGTAGACCCACACAATTGGTCCCATACCAATGGAGAATGTAGCGACATAGGCCATAACTGACACGACCGCCATGACCACTGCCCAAGCCACTTTTGTATGCGAATGCTCGATGACTGTCAAACATGTGGAGAGGGTAAATAGAGAGATCACCATACCCCCAAGACTAGTTAGCAGAAGTGGCCTGCGTCCAAAACGGTCCAAGAAAAAGGTGGCAATAAGTATGAAGAGGGTCTTGATGATGCCAACAGCCACGGTAGCGAGGAGCTTGTGTGTTTTGCTTGTTATTCCCGCCTTCTCGAATATCTTGGGGCTGTATAGGACAACAGCATCTATTCCAGAAATCTGCTGGAAGAAATGGATACCGATTCCAGCGATGACAATGTGGAGGACAACGGGAGTTGGGGAAATGAGAAGCTCTCTCCATACGCCCTCACCGTGGCTGTGCTTGGGTACTTCGCAAACCTCATCATCGCAATCTAGCGAGATGCCTGCCGCGCCTTTGATATCTGCAAGCCTTTCAAGGGCTTCCTCTTTAGATTCTGAGGTCTTGAAGAGGACTTTCTTGGCATCGCCTAGACGGCCTTGTAGGACTAACCAGCGTGGTGACTCTGGCATAGCAAGGACTCCGATAGCTAGTAAGACTGACGGAATTGCTCCTATTCCGAGCATGATTCGCCATCCCAAATGCTCAGGTAGACCAGAGAAGGCAACGTTTGATACATATCCAAACAAGATACCTTTATTTGACACAATGGAAAAAAATGTTTCAGGAAAGACTAACAAAAAAGCAGAATATTGTAAAATATTTCTTGCTCAATGAGAAACTTACCAATATTGATGAAGACCTCCGGGAAGGAAGTGAGGAACCCGCGGGAAGAAGCCGGAGACACTTCAGCGGTGTAGACAGGGGCAATCATGAGGGCATATCCAACACCAATTCCAGCTACAAAGCGGCCAGCCATGAGCCACGCATAGGTTGGTGCAAAGCCCATAAAAAGGGAACCAAAGAAGAAAAACACTGCGGCAAGGACAATAGTGTAACGACGACCAATCCAATCAGATGTCCTTCCAGCTGCGGCAGAGCCGAGGAGGGAATAGATATTCAAGATTCCCATAAGGATCTCGAGCTGGACATCGTTAAGCTTCAGGTCGTCTTTGATGAAGATCCCCGCACCACTCATTACCCCAATGTCTGCATAAGATAATAGATTATGATGAGTTCCAATAGATATATAGTTGAGGTTACACAGAACATGATTTATTTGACGTTGAAATTAAGATTGTTAATTCAGGTTAAAAATTAGTTTTCTTCAATCTTATATTTGCTATCTTTGAACTTATATAAAGAACGCAACTTATATAGGTTGCCACATTCGTATGTGACACACTAGATTAGCAAAAAAATAATTTTTAATGATTTAAAATAGCAGTGAATTTGTTTTTACAATTTATACTCATAACATGAAATTGAATTCTTAGCATAAACGGTCCACCAACTCACCATAACCCAATATGATAGAATTCATAGATGCTAAGATAGCGCATGCAAATGCAAACTTGTTCTTTTTTGGTCTCATCGGAGGATCAATCGCTCTTCCGAAAGCTCCATTCCCCTCACCGGCCATTGCTTAGACAGGGAAAGAGAGACCGAGATAGAGAGGGAGAGTGGAAGGAGAGGGGAGAAATAGAGAAGGATGGGAAATTTAATCTCACAACGGAGATAGATATAGAGGATAAACTGGCTAAAAATAGAAGTTCAAAAAAAGGCTTAAAATAAAAAAAGGGATAAGAATCATTGAACTAATTCCTCTCGATAAGATTTCACCAATTTTGGTATCTTTCGATCCAAGTGGGTTGCTGCTTATGTTTTCTACGTACTATTTTATATTTAGTTACTGTGAAGATATAAAATACTTACTAGATGGTTGATAAACTTAGTAATGGATAAATATGGAACATGAAATAACTATAGGGCAATTGTGTGGGATGAACATAAGCTCTTTTTCTTATCTGCATTGAGCCTGTACGGCGTGTTAATCTAGTAGAATAGAGGAATGCATGCAAAGTTTGGGTTTTGATTAATGCTAATTCTGATCTAATCAAACTAATTAGTATTATAAATTTTTTATTAGTAAAATACATTAATGAAGTACGCACTTCTTCACTCCAATATTATCATTTCAATTCATTATAAAGTTTCTCGGATCTTATATATGGTTAATTCAATTTACTTTTTCACGTGCTTCATATGTAGGGTTCTCCTACTGGTACAGAAAATAGTCATAAGGTTGTTATCTACAAAATGAAATTTATCAAACTATTTAACAAGATATGCCATATAAGGAGGTTCTGTAGTTAAGGAACGAAAGGTAGTGAGAACACAAATATACATGATTTTTTTAAAACTCAAACTTTATTACTGATATCTAAATCTTCAAACCTTTCTTCCAAAATTCAAAATTCTCTAACAAATAACTCTAAACTCCAACTCAACACGCATCACTTTCACCACTCTACCAAAATGCCAGTTTATATACACATAAATGCTAGCATTTTTTAAATTGTTAAAGTATTTGGGAAGCTGTTAAAACTAGATGAACCTACTGCTAAACTATCTAGGCCGGGTTCAACACGTATACGTGTAGAGATTGACCTAACACAAGAAGTAGAGTACAAAGCGTACATATTGGCTATGGTGAAGAAAGGGGATTTTAGCATTATTACCATTATGAAGACAACCCCAATTCATTTTTACTGCTACATGAAGTATCTAACTGCAACTTTAAAGAACAAGATAATAAAACAAAGGCAATATCAGTTCAGACTAAAAGTGCTCCAGAGTAAGAGTAAGAAATGAATGACGAAGGAAAGAAGCATGCAACCAAAATGACCAGATTTCACATTTATAAAGCCTCTCAATCTTACCAGAAAAATAATATGTACACAGAGAAATGGGGTAGTATAAGGCCTAGGTGTGTGTTAAGTAAATTTGGTAAAAAGGGAAGCAAATATTCAAAATCTTCAGCAGCATTGATATTTGATTAGTTTTGAGAAAAATGAAGCTCGAACCAAGCTAGTGAAAAGTTAATAGAAATAACGCAACTAGACAATTTGGGTGTTATATAATTTTAGTCAAATGCATCAATGCATATATAAACTTTGAAATAAAAGGGAACATTCTGAAGAAGCCTATTGTTATCTCAGCTATCTATGCAAAAAGTACCAAGTAAGAGAGAACCTTTGTGGAATTTCTTGAATAATTCTAACACAAGTGATCCTTGGTAAATTGGGGAAGACTTCAATACTGTATCAAAATAAGATGATATAGTGAGTGGGTAAAATATTAACATTATACTAGATTAAAATATATTTGATGGAATAAAAAAGTGCTATAGAAGCTTTTTGTGAAAGAATTGATAACGTTTATTAATGTATCCTTTACTAATCTAAAGTGTCATTTAGCTTCAGAAAATTTAGTAACATTCCATTAGAGAATAAACTAATTAGGTTTTGGAACTACTAGAGAGAGAAAGAGAGAGACGACTAGGGTGAAAAACCCTAGCCGTCGCAAATATGGTAGATCGAGATAAGATCTTTGATGATACCAACGCTCAGCTTATCAAACCGGATTCTCCGGTAAAGTCTTTCGTTGCTATTCTAAAGAAACAAGTCGCTAAACCTAAAATTGATTTGAAAGAAATCGGATTCTATCGAGGAGAACCAATGATTCAGTTTTCAAAGGATGAAATTTACCAGTTATTGGAACCGTTTAAATATACAATAGTAGGTAAATTTTCGCATGGTAAGCCACCGATTGAAGATATTAAAAAGGTGTTTCATACTCTTGATCTACAAGTTAATTATCAAATTTGAGTCTTAGATCACAAACATATTCTAATTAGATGTTTTCACGAAGTTGATTTTCAAAGAATATGGTTACGAAAAATCTAGTTTATTAAAGGTTTTCCTATGCACACTTTTAAATGGACGTATGATTTTGATCCGGATGTTGAAACTTCATTGACGCCTGTGTGGATATCTTTACCTAAACTGCCTATTCATCTATATAATACGTCAAGTATTTTCTCAATACCTTCAGCTTTTGGGTATCCTCTTAAGGTAGATGAACCTACTTCTAAGCTGTCTAGACATGGGTTAGCTCATATTTGTGTATAAATTGATCTAAAAAGGGAATTAATTGAAAGGGTTCGTATTGGATATGGGGGTGATGAGGGATTCTGGCAAGACTGTAGGTATGAAGATGTACCTAAGTTCTGTTATTATTGTAGTAAACAAGGGCATGAAGAAGATCATTGCCTTATAAAAATGAATGAAAGCAGGAATAAAGTTATTGAAATAAATGAAAAGGCCCCAGAACAAGGGCAAATACAACAGAAGGAAGGACAAAAAAAGTCATTGTTAAACAAAACTGTTCCACAAAAAAGTATATATAAAAGGATAGAAAGAGATAGTACTAAGGACTGGGTTAGTAGAAACTTTGGTAAAGACAGTATGGTGGTGGAAAAGCTTTCTTCAATGGTGGAAAAGACTTCTTCAGTAAATGATGCAGAGAAACCTGTAGAAAATGTGCAGCAAGTTACAACATTAGTAAATACTGGGAATGACAATCTAGTAGATAATATTATCACTATTGAGGTTAATGAAGGAAATTCTACTGATACTATAATTGAAGAATTGGAATATATTGCATAAGACAAAGATGGGGAAGAAATTGGAAGTGAAAGACAACTAATTTCAATTGCAGAATTAGTGGAAACAAATGAAGTTAGTGAAGATATTGAGCATCCAGAAATTATAGTTAATAAGTTGATTGGAAGTGTTATTAATCAAAATGAAGCTGAAGAAAACAATGTTTTTGATGATTTGAGAGAATCTAATGTACTAGAGGAATTGAATTTATCACCAAGAAATATACCTTTAGAACCTGAAGATGAAAACTGGAAAATTTGCATGTCTAATAGTGCAAAAAGATAACAGAAAAAAAGAGAGTTCAAAATAGCTGAAAAAGAGAGTATGATTCTGAGATCCTCTAATGTAGGGACAAGAAAAGTGTATAAATGATTAATGCTCTTATTTGGAATGTAAGAGTAATGGAAGGTAAAGATGCCACTAGTAGAAAACTGAAGTTATTTTGCAAGTTACATAAGCCTGTGTTATTAATATGTTTGGAACCTATGACTTGCAGTAGTAAGATTGACTTTTATAAGTATAAATTTGGGTTTGATAATGCTGTTTCTCAAGACTATAACAAAATTTGGGTGTTTTATAATATTGGTATTAATGTGGAGGTGTCTAATCAAATGGAGCAAGGTATTAACTTTGTTATCAAAGGGAGTTTTCTACTGAAGCAATTAAAATTTACTGCTGTGTATGCTAAATGTACAAGAGAAGAAAGAGTACCTTTATGGGATTGGTTGCAGCAAGAGAGTACTGATGAACCTTGGATTATTGGAGGAGACTTCAACACTGTTTCAAAAGAAGAAGATAAGATAGGAGGTCTTAATTTAAACTTGGGTGCAGCTAATGATTATATAGAATGTATTAATAATGTGAACATGGAAGAGATGAAGTTTTCTGGTTCTAGATTTACTTGGTGGAATTAGAGAAGTGATGAAGCTGCTAATTTTGAAAGAATTGATAAAGTAAGAGTTAACCAAAATTGTATAGATCTCTTTCAACATATTTCATTAGAACATTTAAACAAAGCCTCTTCAGATCACAGTCCTCTTTTAATTAGATGTAAAACTGAGTTTGATAATAATCCTAAAAGGTTTATTTTTCAGAAATTCTGGACTAAACATCAAGATTACAGCAAGGTAATATCTTCAGTTTGGGTGCCTTATTCTAGAGGTGATGCTCTATACTCTCTAGTTAATAATTTAAAAAGATCAAAGAAGGCCTTATCTGTGTGGAACAAAGAAGCTTTTGGGAATATATTCCAGAAAGTAATTGAAGCTGAAGATGTTCTCAAAATGAAAAGTATCTTTGTGAATGACCATACAATGAGCAATAAAATTGTGTTAAATAAAGCTGAAGCTAATTTGAAATACAGAATAAAAATTGAGGAGTTCTGGGGTAAAAAAGCCAATCTAAAATGGGTCAATGAAGGAGATGCTAATACCAAGTATTTTCATAGTATAGTGAAAAAAAGAAGAGCTAGAAGCTATATTAATAATATTAAAAAGGCTACAGGGGAGGTTATTACAGAGAAATTAGATATTCAAAATGAAGCTGTTGAGTATTTTAAAGGCCTATTGGATGCTAATAAAGGTGTTAAGGGATCCTATAAGAGCCTGGATATTATTTCTAAGCTTATTACAGATGTTGATAATGAAATGTTAAACAAGTTCCCTGATGAAATAGAAATTAAAGAAGCTGTGTGGGGTCTTAATAAGAACAGTGCCCCAGGTGTGGATGGTTTTACTGGTTGCTTTTTTACTTCTAATTGGGGTCTAATTGGTAAAGATGTGTGCTCTGCAATAGTCTCTTTTTTTGCTGAGAAATTACTCCCTAAAGGTATTAGTAGTACTGTTATTGCTCTCATTCCTAAAAATCAAGCCCCTAATAATTTATCAGAATATAGACCTATTAGTCTATGTACTTTTATCAACAAAGTTATCTCTAAAATTGTGGCTAAGAGGTTATCTACTATCTTGCCTTCTATTATTTCTTCTAATCAAAGTGGTTTTGTTCAGAACAGAGATATAGTGGAGAATATACTATTGGCACAAGAGTTTATTGCTACTCTTAATAAGAAAAATAGTGGGAAAAATCTGGCTATTAAGCTTGATATGAAAAAAACATATGATAAAGTCTCATGGCATTTTCTTATCTGTGTTCTAAGGAAGTTTGGGTTTTCTGAGGTATTTATTGACAGGATATGGAGAATTATATCATGCAATGGGACTTCTATTCTGGTAAATGGTGTACCTACAGGGTATTTTTTTCCTTCTAATGGGCTGAGACATGGTGACCCTATCTCATCAAGTCTTTTCATTATTTGTTCAGAAGTGTTAACTAGAAATTTAAATGCTTTAGTGGAAAAAAGAGTTGGTCTACATGGTCCTATTATAACTCATCTAGCTTTTGCAGATGACATTATTATCTGTAGTGCTGCTGATAAAAGGTCTATACTTAATGTTAAAAAAGTATTAAAAAGCTATAATGAAGATTCTGAGAAAGAAATTAGTTTGGACAAGAGTTTTGTTTATGTTTCAAAGAGTGTTGACAGAGAACTAAAGAAAGTTATTAATGAAGAGTTGCAAATAGAAGTGAAGAAGACTCCTTTTACTTATCTTGGCTGCAAGCTGTATTCTGGTCACAAAAAGTGTGTTATGTTCCATGAGCTCATCCTGAAAGTAAGGAAAAAATTAAGCAATTGGAAAAGTCAGTGGTTAAATATGGGTGGAAGACTTATTTTGATCAGATATGTTCTTCAGTCTATTCCAGTGTATACTCTATCAGCTATGAATCCTCCTAAACAGGTTATTAAAAAAATTGATCAAATTTTGGCTAAATTTTTGTGGGGATCATCTGATCAAATAAAAAAGCATCAGTGGGTTAAGTGGAAAAAAGTTTGTTGTCCAGTGGATGAAGGTGGTCTAGGATTAAGGAGCTTTACTGATATATCTAAGGCATTTGCAGCTAAATTATGGTGGAATTTCAGAACTAAAGATAGCCTGTGGTCTAAATTTTTACAAGCTAAATTTTGTAGAAGAAAGCACCCTAATTGTGTTAATAATGGGAAATGTGATAATACTTGGTCAAGAAAGTTAAAAGTGAGAAAGGAGGCTGAAAATCATATTGTTTGGTTAATAGGTGAAGGTAATATATCACTTAATCAAGATAATTGGACTGGTGAAGGACCTTTACAGAATGCTAATTTGGATAATAAGATTATGGTTTCAGATGTTATCACTAATGGTGAGTGGGATAGAGAGAAAATTGATAATATTATTCCCCAAAATTTGAGACATCTGTTTTCAAGTGGTATAAGTATAAGTAAGCTAAGAAAAGATACTCCTATTGGAAAGATTAATAAAATGGGTAATTTCAGTATAAAATCAGCTTGGGAGTTAATGAGAAACAAGAATTCTATAAACTGGATCAGCAAACTAAGTTGGGATAAAATCATACCTGTGAAGATATCTTGTTTTATCTGGAAATTCTTCAATAAAGCTCTGCCATTGGATCCTGCAATTCAAAAATTGGGAATTATGCTATCTTCTAAATGTGAATGTTGTGGATGTAATGTGGAAGATTTAGATCACTTATTCAGTAATGAGCCTATAGCTACAGAAGTGTGGAATTATTTTAATAGATTGATGGGTGTTATTAATAATTCAGAAAAAGCAAGGGAAAAATTTATTTATTGGTGGTCTCAATCAGGTACTGCTAACTCTAAGCTATATTGGAAAATTTGCAAAATCATGCCTGTGTTCATAGTTTGGGAAATTTGAAAAGCTAGATGCAGTAGTAGATTCAATAATAAACAAATGAGTGGAGCTATGATATGTGAGAATGTACACAATTTGATTACATGCTACTCCAGAAAGGATAATTGTTTTTCTTCTAATTTTGATATCAAATGTGGGATTACTGCTAATGTAAATAATATTAAAAAGATGAAAGTGGTAAAATGGTTATGTCTCCTTAAAGGTTATAATAAAATCAATATTGATGTGAGTTTTAGAAGAACCACTAATAAAAGTGGTATTGGGGGTATTATGCGAAATGATCAAGGTATATTTCTTTTAGGGTTTTATACTTCAATCAACAGTAATTCTGGGTTTGAATCTGAGATGAAATCACTATTATTGGGTGTTCAAATTGTTGAGGATTCCAATATATTATTTGAATCAGATTGCCTACATTTGGTGAATATTATACAAGAGAAGAGTAATTGTCCTTGGGATTTAATGTATTTTATGGATCAAATAAAACAGCAATTCAGAATTCGTGAATTAAAAATTATGCATATAGAAAGAGAAGGTAATAAGGGAGCAGATCACTTGGCGAATTTAGGGTGCGAAGAAGACCCAATTATTTCGAATTGTTTAAAAGACTTCTCAGATTATCTCAAGGGTGTAATAATCACTGAAGCTCAGGAAATTCCTTACTTAAGAATCAAATGAATTTTGAGGGTTTTGGATGAAGAACAGAAAGAAGAGAGACAGTCTCTCTCTAAAGGAAAGTGATGAGTAAACAGTATCCGAAGGGTTCACTGTAGTTAACACTGGGACGCGTGTCCAAAGTTTTGATTTATTCTTTTTAGTCCTCAAGTTTCTGTCGGTTTGCAATTAGCAATGTTAGATTGTAATTATCACAATTTATTTCCCACTGTTCTATTAATAAAATTGTGGAATTTCCACTGTTTATTTAAAAAAAAAAGTGTCATCTAGAGTATCTGAACAAAATTTCATCAAATCATTGATAGAGGTTAAACTATAGGCTAAAAACTCTGTATTATTCATATTATATGGAGTGAAACCTATTATTTGACCTATCAATTAGAGAATAATTAATAAGCAGTTAATCACCCTTACGAGGAAAACAGTTAGGGATTTCACCCGTCCCCCGAGTAGTTGACGTGCGAGATAATCTCAAGAACATGCTGATACGACTCAATCAGGAATTAATTAAATATCCTCATAAGGAATGAAGTCACCAAATCTATACAGGACGTATCCCATAAAGATATGGTCAAATCAGAAACATACATCCCTTATCATATAAGGAATAAAGATCTCATAACGAGAAGTAGCACCCATGCGAGGAGCATAGAGTAACGCCCCTCGGACCAGAACAATCTTGGTTCGAGGAGGAGAAGACACTATGAAAGGCAATGCTTCACTTCCAGACCGTACATGACAAGGGCCGTGGACCTCAAGGAGCCCCCTATAGACAAACGATCAAAACATTTCCATTTTCACATAAATAGAATGCTCGTGAGGACATTTTATAAAATTATTTTCTTGGAAATACTTATCAATTCTAGTATTCCAACCTCGTGGATCTTGCTTTAAACCATAAAACGCCTTTTTCAATTTTAAAACTTTATTTTCACAACCTTTTATTTCATAACCCTGCGGTTGTTGAACATAAACTTCTTCTTCTAAGTTTCAATTTAAAAACGCGGATTTCACATCCATTTGATTTATTTTCTAATTATTTTGTGCCGCCAAAGAGATTAAAAATCTTATCGTTTCCAAACGAGCGATGGGAGCAAACACTTCGTCGTAGTCGATACCGGCCTTTTGGTTGTAACCTTTTGCGACCAATCTAGCTTTGTATTTTTCGATTTCTCCTTAGCTTTGTGCCATTTCGGTAAGTCCGCCAACACCCACGTATCATTTTTCGTTATCGAGTTTATTTCTTCATCCATAGTGTTTCTCCAGTTTTCGTTTTGCATCGCTTCTTCAACGCCGATCGGTTCACAACCCGCAAAGAGACAAAAGAGAGTAACGTTGTCGTCGATTCTTTCGGTCACTTCATATAAGTCTTGTAAGGTTCGAAAACGTTGAGGCCTTTCGCTTGAACTTTCATCGCTCGCGGATCCTACTTCGCCATGCGAAGGAGGTGATGGTGGTGGCGTCGTGGGCTCCTCTTCTACTTGAACTTGCTCGTCTTCCTCATCGCTATAATAAGGATAGAAATTATAGTCGTCCTCCATTTTGTCGAAATTCCATGTTCCTTCTTCGTCGAACTCAACGTCTCGGCTCACAACAAATTTTCCGTTCTCCGGATTGTATACCTTCTAACCTTTTGCCCTCGGGTCGTAGCCAATGAATATAAACTTCTCGCTTTTAGCATCCAATTTGGACCTTTTTTGGTCCGGAACATATATGCGATACTCCCAAAAACTCTTAAATGCGCTATTCCCAGCTTTCTTCCACTCCACGCTTCTTCAGGAGTTTTACCTCAAACATTTCGAGATGGGGATCGGTTCAACAAATAAACCGCACTATCAACGGCCTCGGCCCAAAATTATTTTGGAATATTTTTGCTTTTCAACATAATACGAGCCATATTTAAAAGAGATCGATTTTTTCTTTCAACAACCCCGTTTTGTTGTGGGGTATAGGCAACCGTCAAAGGACGAAAAATACCATTTTCTTCACAATATTTTTTGAAATCATTCGAAGTAAATTCTCCTCCTCGATCCGATCTCATGTCCTTTATTTTTAAACCACTTTCATTTTCGACAAGAGCTTTAAATTTCTTGAAAGTATAAAAAACAACGGATTTTTGTTCCAAAAAATAAGCCCAAGTCTTTCGACTAAAATCATCGATAAAAAGAGCAAAATAGTTACTTTTTCCGAGAGAACTTGGTTTTATAGGGCCGCAAATATCCGTATGCACAAGTTGTTAATGTGCTTTAGCTCTCGTAGTTGATTTTTTAGGAAATTTTTTTCTCGATTGTTTTCCAAATAAACACCCTTCACAAAGCTCATCGACATGATCAATATGTGGTAAACCATTCACCATATTTTTGTTACTCAACAATTTTAGTGCCCCAAAATTTAAATGGCCAAATCTCAAATGCCAAAGCCAAGATTTTTCTTTCAAATACGATTTTAAACATTTTGCCTTACCATAACTAATATTCAAAGAAAAACATTCTATTTTTCGACATAGGCACTTGCGCAACCAAATTTTCATTTTTATCTTTTAAAACAAGGCTAAGGTTTTTCAAATACACATCATAGCATTTTTCCAAGAGTTGTCCTAAACTCAAAATATTAGATTTCATATTAGCGACATAATAAACATTAGAGATAAAATCATTTTCTCCATTTTTTAATTTTATTAAAACTTTTCCTTTTCCTTTGATCGGAACTTTAAATTCATCGCCAAAGCAAATATCACTATTCACTTTTTCGCCGAGTTCGGTAAAGACACTTTTATCGCCACACATATGGTTGCTCGCGTCGGTATCTAAATACCAAGTATTATTTCCTTCATTTTCATTTCCTTTATGGGCAACCAAAGTGTAAAACGCTCTTCATTTTTTTTTTAGCAAAATTAGCTCTTTTCTCCATTTTATTTTTACCCAATCTACATTCGGAAGCGTAATGCCCAAAATTTTGACAATTATAACATTTAATTTTTGGACTTGTCATACCTTGGTTTTCCACCAAAATTTCCCCCTCTTCCACGGCCTCTTGTCGAATACGAGCTTGGCCTCTTTTCTTTTTTCTCAAAAGAATTGTAACTTCCACGGACGTACCTTTGACCTCGTCCTCTTCCTCCTTGGTTTTTCGAATCGCCAACATTCTTTTCATCCATGCTAAGCTTCGTTTGGAGAGCTTGTTCGAGCGGCTCTTCCTTGACAACTCTTTTGTTGAGTTTGTGCTCATGCGCTTGGAGCGAACCTAAAAGTTGGTCTACCATCATAGTTTCCACATCTTTAGACTCCTCGATAGCCACGACAATATAATCCCAGTTGGAGTTTAAAGAGCGTAGAATTTTTTCAACCACACGTGTATCATCTAAAACTTCTCCACACCTCTTCATTTAGTTCACGACCGTTTGGAATCGTGAAAAATAATCATCAACGCACTCAGACGCCTTCATCCGCAAAGTCTCAAAATCACCACGCAAGGTTTGAAGTCGCACCTTCTTGACCTTGTCAACTCCTTTGAAAGAATTCTCCAAGATGTCCCACGCCTCTTTACTCGAGGTCGCACATGCCACCTTTTGGAACATCATTTCGTCCAAAGCATAATGAAGGATGGTGAGAGCTTTTCGATCCTTTTTCGCCAACTCCACCGCCGCCTCTTTTTGTGCTCGAGGGGCGCCTTCTCCGGGTTCCACATATTCGTTCTCTACGGCTTCCCACACCTCTTGGAAACTAAGAAACGCCTTCATTCGTATACTACAATTATCGTAAAAATCCTTTTTAAGGATAGGGATAAAGGGGGTCATATTTTCGGCCATTAGGACCGTCTCGCTCTGATACCACTGTTGGGTCGAAACCACCACTCACTCACATAAAATGACAACGTAAAATATAGAGAGGGAAAGAACACTTATAATATCAAACTCAAACTAAATTTTGGTGTATTTACAACTGGAAGTAGAGCACCTATTTATATTAAACTCAAAATAACATTAAAGGTCTTGAGTTATGAACATTTATTCTAAAAAATCAAAAGACATAACTTATTCATGCTTCTATATCAAAGGTCTATGCATGTATCCGAACGGTTCATGACATTAAAGTAAAGATTGAACCAAACAATTTATTATTTCAACAGCAACCTGCTGAAGGAGCTGAAAAGAAAATGAAGCTCAAGTTGGAAAAGAAAAGTCGATGGAAAAGGAAAATTTCACACTGAAATAAGAGGTCAAACACCTTAAAGGGGAGTTCGAAATGACAGTAGATGTTGCTGAACAACTCTTGTTCAATAAATGGCATATGGAAGCCCTTTCAAGTTGTTTATACTACGTATATTATAGCCTCGTATCTAGCTTTATATCTAGTATTTTGTAAATGCAGGTGTAATCTCTGCAGCTTGTGAATCCTTGCTAATTTTGTTGAAAGTGTAAAGCAAGTGGATGATGTAATTTCTGGGTTAGGTCCCTTCCTATAAATGAAATGGGACTTACTGATTAAAAAAAAAAGGATAGCGGTATCTGAAAACATATCCTAGGGACACCTAAAGAGCTCATGGTAATATACTTCATATTATAGACAATGTGTAAAGTAGTTATTGATGTTGTCAAAATAGATGATTGCCAAATTATTAGGTCCTCGGGGAGGACTCCAATGAATACGTATATAGAGTGCGGCACGTTTACCGAAGAGGATTTATCATGTATGAAGCGGTTTCTCACACATTACAAAGAACATAAGTTTTGTTGACCCAAATCAAGATATCAAAAATTAAAGAGTAGGAAAGCAATTAAGCTTGAACATACATTTTATACAAATAAGGAGGAAAGTGACCCTCTAAAATTTCAATATATATCAAAATACTTTCCTTCTTTGGTAATACATTGATTACATTTGACTTCCCATGCTCGCTGTAAATATACACTCATTTTCTCAACCCCTTTCTTAAAATTTTGATAGTCAATAACCCATACTTGAATCAGTTATGACATAAACCCTCGAAGTGACTCAGTATAAAGAGTCCCTAACCATAACCCAACCCGTTTGCTTTTCGTTTCTTCGTCCATGCAATTAACATACATGAGTTGCTACATAATAAATTGTCAAGTCATATTTCACAGCCTTAATGCCGGAAATCACCACTGCCGTGACCATTAATTGCCTCCCTTTCCTTAGCCTCAATTTCTTTTGCAGTCGTTCTCCAGTTAAAGAACGTTCCAAACAATTGTCCGAGATCTTCAAGAGTTCTGTTTCGTGTTTCTGGGAGCAATGTGTAACAAAATAGCCATGCAATGATGGCAAATCCCATGTAAAGATAGAAAGCCCCACCTATGGTTATTGAATTAGATAGAGACAAAAATGTCATGGATACGGTACCGCTCATCACACGATTGACGGCAACACCGATGCCCATACCCTGGGAACGCAATCTTAGAGGAAAAATCTCTGAGCCGTAGACCCACACAATTGGTCCCATACCAATGGAGAATGTAGCGACATAGGCCATAACTGACACGACCGCCATGACCACTGCCCAAGCCACATTTGTATGCGAATGCTCGATGACTGTCAAACATGTGGAGAGGGTAAATAGAGAGATCACCATACCCCCAAGACTAGTTAGCAGAAGTGGCCTGCGTCCAAAACGGTCCAAGAAAAAGGTGGCAATAAGTATGAAGAGGGTCTTGATGATGCCAACAGCCACAGTAGCGAGGAGCTTGTGTGTTTTGCTTGTTATTCCCGCCTTCTCGAATATCTTGGGGCTGTATAGGACAACAGCATCTATTCCAGAAATCTGCTGGAAGAAATGGATACCGATTCCAGCGATGACAATGTGGAGGACAACGGGAGTTGGGGAAATGAGAAGCTCTCTCCATACGCCCTCACCGTGGCTGTGCTTGGGTACTTCGCAAACCTCATCATCGCAATCTAGCGAGATGCCTGCCGCGCCTTTGATATCTGCAAGCCTTTCAAGGGCTTCCTCTTTAGATTCTGAGGTCTTGAAGAGGACTTTCTTGGCATCGCCTAGACGGCCTTGTAGGACTAACCAGCGTGGTGACTCTGGCATAGCAAGGACTCCGATAGCTAGTAAGACTGACGGAATTGCTCCTATTCCGAGCATGATTCGCCATCCCAAATGCTCAGGTAGACCAGAGAACGCAACGTTTGATACATATCCAAACAAGATACCTTTATTTGACACAATGGAAAAAAATGTTTCAGGAAAGACTAACAAAAAAGCAGAATATTGTAAAATATTTCTTGCTCAATGAGAAACCTACCAATATTGATGAAGACCTCCGGGAAGGAAGTGAGGAACCCGCGGGAAGAAGCAGGAGACACCTCAGCGGTGTAGACAGGGGCAATCATGAGGGCATATCCAACCCCAATTCCAGCTACAAAGCGTCCAGCCATGAGCCACGCATAGGTTGGTGCAAAGCCCATAAAAAGGGAACCAAAGAAGAAAAACACTGCGGCAAGGACAATAGTGTAACGACGACCAATCCAATCAGATGTCCTTCCAGCTGCGGCAGAGCCGAGGAGGGAATAGATATTCAAGATTCCCATAAGGATCTCGAGCTGGACATCGTTAAGCTTCAGGTCGTCTTTGATGAAGATCCCCGCACCACTCATTACCCCAATGTCTGCATAAGATAATAGATTATGGTGAGTTCCAATATAGATATATAGTTGAGGTTACACAGAACATGATTTATTTGACGTTGAAATTAAGATTTGTTAATTCAGGTTAAAAATTAGTTTTCTTAAATCTTATATTTGCTATCTTTGAACTTATATAAGGAACGCAACTTATATAGGTTGTCACATTCGTACGTGACACTAGATTAGCAAAAAAATAATTTTTAATGATTTAAAATAGCAGTGAATTTGTTTTTACAATTTATACTCATAACATGAAATTGAATTCTTAGCATAAACGGTCCACCAACTCACCATAACCCAATATGATAGAATTCATAGATGCTAAGATAGCGCATGCAAATGCAAACTTGTTCTTTTTTGGTCTCATCGGAGGATCAATTGCTCTTCCGAAAGCTCCATTCCCCTCGCCGGCCATTGCTTAGACAGGGAAAGAGAGACCTAGATAGAGAGGGAGAGTGGAAGGAGAGGGGAGAAATAGAGAAGGATGGGAAATTTGATCTCACAACGGAGATAGATATAGAGGATAAACTGGCTAAAAATAGAAGTTCAAAAGAAGGCTTAAAATAAAAAAAGGGATAAGAATCATTGAACTAATTCCTCTCGATAAGATTTCACCAATTTTGGTATCTTTCGATCCAAGTAGGTTGCTGCTTATGTTTTCTACGTACTATTTCATATTTAGTTACTGTGAAGATATAAAATACTTACTAGATGGTTCATAAACTTAGTAATGGATAAATATGGAACATGAAATAACTATAGGGCAATTGTGTGGGATGAACATATAAGCTCTTTTACTTATCTGCATTGAGCCTGTACGGCGTGTTAATCTAGTAGAATAGGGGAATGCATGCAAAGTTTGGGTTTTGATTAATGCTAATTCTGATCTAATCAAACTAATTAGTATTATAAATTTTTTATTAGTAAAATACATTAATGAAGTACGCACTTCTTCACTCCAATATGTTCATTTCAATTCACTATAAAGTTTCTCGGATCTTATATATGGTTAATTCAATTTACTTTTTCATGTGCTTCATATGTAGGGTTCTCCTACTGGTACAGAAAATAGTCATAAGGTTGTTATCTACAAAATGAAATTTATCAAACTATTTAACAAGATATGCCATATAAGGAGGTTCTGTACTTAAGGAACGAAAGGTAGTGAGAACACAAATATACACGATTTTTTTAAAACTCAAATTTTATTACTGATATCTAAATCTTCAAACCTTTCTTCCAAAATTCAAAATTCTCTAACAAATAACTCTAAACTCCAACTCAACACGCATCACTTTCACCACTCTACCAAAATGCCAGTTTATATACACATAAATGCTAGGATTTTTTAAATTGTTAAAGTATTTGGGAAGCTGTTAAAACTAGATGAACCTACTGCTAATCTATCTAGGCCGGGTTCAACACGTATACGTGTAGAGATTGACCTAACACAAGAAGTAGAGTACAAAGCGTACATATTGGCTATGGTGAAGAAAGGGGATTTTAGCATTATTACCATTATGAAGACAACCCCAATTCATTTTTACTGCTACATGAAGTATCTAACTGCAACTTTAAAGAACAAGATAATAAAACAAAGGCAATATCAGTTCAGACTAAAAGTGCTCCAGAGTAAGAGTAAGAAATGAATGACGAAGGAAAGAAGCATGCAACCAAAATGACCAGATTTCACATTTATAAAGCCTCTCAATCTTACCAGAAAAATAATATGTACACAGAGAAATGGGGTAGTATAAGGCCTAGGTGTGTGTTAAGTAAATTTGGTAGAAAGGGAAGCAAATATTCAAAATCTTCAGCAGCATTGATATTTGATTAGTCTTGAGAAAAATGAAGCTCGGACCAAGCTTGTGAAAAGTTAATAGAAATAACGCAACTAGACAATTTGGGTATTATATAATTTTAGTCAAATGCATCAATGCATATATAAACTTTGAAATAAAAGGGAATATTCTGAAGAAGTCTATTGTTATCTCAGCTATCTATGCAAAAAGTACCAAGTAAGAGAGAAACTTTGTGGAATTTCTCGAGTACTTCTAACACAAGAAATCCTTGGTAAATTGGGGAAGACTTCAATACTGTATCAAAATAAGATGATATAATGAGTGGGTAAAATATTAACATTATACTAGATTAAAATATATTTGATGGAATAAAAAAGTGCTATAGAAGCTTTTTGTGAAAGAATTGATTACGTTTATTAATGTATCCTTTACTAATCTAAAGTGTCATTTAGAGTATTTGAACAAAATTTCATCAAATCATTGATAGAGGTTAAACTATAGGCTAAAAACTCTGTATTATTCGTATTATATGGAGTGAAACCTATTATTTGACCTATTAATTAGAGAATAATTAATAAGCAGTTAATCACCCTTACGAGGAAAACAGTTAGGGTTTTCAGCCGTCCCTCGAGTAGTTGACGTGCGAGATAATCTCAAGAACATGCTGATACGAATCAATCAGGAATTAAATATTCTCATAAGGAACGAAGACACCAAATCTATATGGGACGTATCCCATAAAGATAGGCTCAAATCAGAAACATACATCCCTTATCATATAAGGAATAGAGATCTCATAACGAGAAGTAGCACCCATGCGAGGAGCATAGAGTAACGCCCCTCGGACCAGTACAATCTTGGTTCGAGGAGGAGAAGACACTTTGAAAGGCAATGCTTCACTTCCAGACCATACATGACGAGGGCCGTGGACCTTAGGGAACCCCCTCCTCGATGGCAAAGGGCGGTGGTGTGTGGTCGCTGTAGCCAGTCAAGTCGGTGAAAAGATATACGCAATATATATTGTAACGACTCGAAAAATTTATGTATTTATTATTAGTTTTTTCAAAAACTTATAGTAATATTATTTCTGATGTTTTATACGGGTATTTAAACATGTAATAGTATTGGGGGAGTTTGTTATTAAGAATAACTAGGTGAAGTAAATTAGAAATATAGTTAAATCTAAACCTAATTATGAAAGCCCAATACAGTACATATTTATAGAATTTATATACATACATATGACAAACACACACACACACATATATATATAGCCGTACATGTATATATACAGAGAGAGAGAGAGACACGAGCAAGAGTGAGATGAGAGACGTGATAGAGACCAGAAACAAAGTGAACACGAGAGGAGGGGACCGTGACTCCATCAGGTCAGACCACTGGTGTTAGGCAGAGGAGGTAGTGTTTTTTTTTGGTTTTTTATGTGGTCGCTTCGGAGGCTGGTATCGAGGTATTCGGGTGTCCATTTTTCGCAACCCAATATGTTTTATTAAGGTACTCCTGGAGCCCTATCTATCTGTTTAAGCCTCTTCCTTTGATTTTCACTTTTATAAAATCATGTTTTTTGGGGTTTTACCCTAATCCGAATTTACATTAATTATATTGATCCGTGTCTTGTTTTAATCACATTTAGGAACAGTTTTAAGGGTAATCAAGTTGCTGTCCAGATTTGGTCTTGCTGTTTTGTCAGGTTTTCGGTTCCGTTTGGCGGTTTACAAACGAGCTCTCGTTTGGTTCGGTAAGGGAGAAGAAACCAATCTAAACTTTAAGTGGCTTAATTGTTTTGATTGTTTAACTTGTGTGAGTATTTCTCTAATATTTTAATTGCTCGGCTAAGTTAGTACTACTAATATGTTATGCGTTGAAGGTTTGATAAGTGACAAATTGGTTTAGCGATTGTGTTATTTTGATAAAATTGATTTGATCGTCAAAAGTAGATTATTATTGTGCTTGTGTACCGAATGTATGTTATTGTGATTTTGACTGTTTGTTTTGTTGGTTACGTGTTGATCTGTAACTATATTTGTTGAATTGGCCTGGAAATAAAAGGTGTTAACTTGGATGTGTTGACTCGGAAATGTTATCTGGTGATTGATTTAAATTTATCTATTTTTTTTCGGTTGAATAAAGTAAGAATGCGTATGTATCGTAGATGAGGTTCTTACGATGAGATGTATGTGTATCGTAGATGAGGTTTCTACGGTGAGTCTTGTGTATACCGTAGAGGGGCTTCCTACGGTGAGATGTAGATGGGGTTCCTACATCGGAAAATAGATGAGGTTCCTATAATTGTAACTTGTGCAAGAGAAATATCGGTTAACTTGAGGTTAGCTCCCTCTAAAACCAGCCCCAATTAGGCACGGTGTTCCGTACAAATGGGTGAGGGTCTCATTGCACAAAGAGGTCCTTTGACGCAGGGAATCGGTCCGAAGTGTGTGTTGGTTAAATGTGTGTTGGCCAAGTGTGCGTGTTTGTGTTTTTAAATATCTTACGTGTTAGTCTTGTGAATGAGTTGTGATGATTTTGAGATGTGTTTAATGATTGTATTTATTAACGTGCTGATTTGGTTATTTTAGTGATTTTATTATTTCCTTGTCGGCTTAAAACATTGTCTGTATTTGGTTATAATGCGTGTTTATTATATTGGTTGAGATGTAACTGGTAGGTTGTGTGTGTGCCCATTCATTTAAAGCGAATATTGTTTTCTTACCTCCTTTCTTTGTTTTCTGTACATTTTGTTCCTTATCGATGTACAGGTGTTGGTCCAGTCATGAAGAAGCTTAGAGTTGTATGCTTGCGAGATTGGTTTAAAATATATACACTCTTAACTGCATGCACTAGACTATTTATTTTAGACAAGTCTCGCTTTAAAACAATCATTTATATTGTATTCGTATCCGGTGGATTGCAAGCTAGGTAATAATGACGTTTTACTGTTTGTTTATTTCGTGAAATCGTATTGGCAACACTTGTAGTTGAATGGTCTTATGGGTAGGTTTATTTTTATGGAAACAAATAGAAAACGCAAAGATCATGTCGAATTTTATAGTTTCGTTTGAACTCTTTTTTCTTCTATTTTCACATATGAAAATCATTGGCTACCCATAGGTCAATAGATCTATCAAATGTGATAATCGACATACCTTGATTTAGTATTTGGCTCTTTAATTATAAATTAAAATGATTGAAATCCTTGTTATTGCTTTTTTTATTTATTTAAAACTCATATTTATATTCACAATTGGGTTCTTCAGAATCCGGGACGTGACAGCTTGGTATCAGAGCTATCCGGGTTCCGATTAACTTGGTTGCATGTTGGGTAGGATAGACACACACGAGAATATGTGATACTTGGTGGTGTAAGACATTTTAAGAAAATCTGCTTTTTTTAGAGCCATGTGTTTGTATTTGAGTGTTTGTGTATGTGTGGTTAGTTTGCTGTTATTATTGGAGTGATCCGTTTGCGTTTTCTTTTGGTAACTTGGCAGTGTTTTGTATTTATTACTCGTGTTCAGAAATTTTTGTGCTTATCTATAACTAGAATATGAATTGTTTTAAATAAATAGACATAGTGTTTCGATTCCCGTGATATTATTACATAGAGATATCGCTTATGTGTGTACTATGTTTTAAAAATCAAGCTTTAAAGCATGTCGGGTGTATCATGATTTGAAATTCTTCGATGTTTAGTGATGGATTGCTTATTATTATAAATATAAGACATGCATATGTCTTGTTTGGGTTACGTATAGATATTTACTTGCGAAACTTTTGAAGTTGAGTTGTTTCACATGAAGAAGATTCATGTGAATATTGTAGTTCAGTGTATATTGGTACATTTCTAACTAATACAACATGTAGTTCAGTGTATTAATATCGTTAACTTTTGTTATATTTTAAATCATAGAATGAATATTATTTTATTTAATAAGACGTATGTAACAGATAAGTTATTTATGATTTTGGTGTGATTGTTAAGCAAGGGAGAGAAGATGGGAAAAAAAGAGTGTCTTAATGATAATTAATTGCGTGATTTTCTATGTCGTGTGTTTGTTTATTAGTAACTGAAATGATTGGTGTATGTAGACCATTTGAAAATATATTAAAATATGACATTATGTTTAGGATATGTGTAATGTGAAATGACTATTAAATTTTTTTTACATTTGCGTGACTGTGTAACTATATGCGAAGTGTACTACTTTTCTTTTAGTTTCAGTTTTATTGAATTATATAGCATGTGTTTTGGTGTGTAAGTAGTGATGGTTCGTAAGTAATGTTGGTGAAGGTACATTGTGACTATTAAAATTTTTTGATGGACTCACTAGTATATCTTTTTATAGTTATTGAATTCAATGCATCTCTGATCATATATTATTGTTTCTCTTTGTTTGTTTACGTTAGGCCAGATTTTAGAAACAACATAGGGTGCTTCGCCTATTTATTGGATTAATCATATCCTGCTTCCGATATATATATATATTTTTTCCCTTCTTCACTTGTACGTGTATTAGATGTCATTGAGAAAATAGCTTATTTTTTTAAAATATCTCCTTTTTCGTAGACACCATCTTAGTAGGATAATGTGTCATGTTTATTCTATTGATGTCTAAAAACTCAAAGTGGCTTACTATGCGGATTATCAATTATGTTGGAATTAAACTTGACGTTTTCTTTGGGAAAAGGTATAACATGAGCAGGATATTATAGGCCTTTATTTAGTTGTAGATTGTGTATCATTAGAGTGTGTTTGTTCTATTTGTCATAATATTGTCCGACTAAAATCTAGTAGTACAGATTGATGTGGAGGTGCACGATTGTATAATTTTAGTGTTTATAATTTCATGTGTTTACATATATAATTGCCCCCAACTTTATTGGAGAACTTCTACTACATTTACTTTCATTTAACAGATTTCATTTGGTGTCTTCTTTTTAAAGCGTGATAGAATTGTGATATGATAATTTATTATGCATTTTGTGCTCAAGTTGTATTAACATGTTTAAATTTCACTGATTTGAATCTAATTATTTATAAAAGAAATTTTGTTAAAAGAAAAGTACATTTGTTTGTACCGATGTTAATTGGAGATGTATTTGATTTTCTTCTTAATTGTTATCGGTGGATTGTTTAACTTTTGTTATGTATCTTAATGTTTGATGTTATGATAATCCATGCCCATTAGTTTCTAAAAAATCTTTTTCAGAATATGA
The DNA here is from genome assembly GCA_963682055.1 of Primula veris. Lineage (NCBI taxonomy): Eukaryota > Viridiplantae > Streptophyta > Magnoliopsida > Ericales > Primulaceae > Primula > Primula veris. The sequence goes on along the minus strand of OY821745.1, from coordinate 10,990,719 downwards.
TCTAGTTAAGTGTGCTATATATAATATGCAATTTGGATTATGGAGTCTACTATTTAAGAACGAGTGTAGGAGTAAGACGATTTTGTGATTTTATAGACATGACGACTATGTGAGGACATGGCAAAATGATGATTAATATACGTTCTACCTATATATATATTGCGTTGGGTGCATATAGCTACAATAATATGGTGTTCCTGTAAATATATTTATTAGAGTTATAAGTTCATGTACTGACCATTTAGTTTATTCTTATTAGTGGCAGTGGTCTTTTTATACTTTTTTTTTTCTTGTTATGGACTTATGGGACAAGTATGTCTTGATTAAGAAAGATGATTTGTCTATCCCAGTGATTTATTCCTTGTAACTCAATAAATTCTTTTTATATTTATTTTTCTGGTAATTATTAAAAACTTGTGTATCAAAGTTTGGTGTGAGGTGGAGTTAGTAGTTGTAGTGTTGAGTTGATAAAATGAATTTTTTTCTTGTCCTAAATATTGTTGGTACGTGATATTTATCTATATATATATATAGATATTAATATATTTGTAAGTGATTTTGGAAAAGAAAAATCGTTTGCGAGTTAGTCGGATGCGACAAAACTTTCAGATGAAGGTTTTTTTTGGTTTTTGGTTTTGATATTGGCGGACACTTGAAGCACCGATTTGCTATCGGTTTTCATGACTACGTTATATCTCTCACTTCGATTTTTATATTGGTGCAAAAATGAAGTATGGATCAGCTACCGGTCTTTGTAAGTGTGTTGATATAGCTTTATTATATTCTATTACCGTTACTTTATATTTTATTTTAAAAAAAAAATGTTGTGAGAATTCTTTTAGTAATTATAGTGTTATATGATGATAATTTTCGCATTTTGTTTTATTGTTAACTTACATGTCTGGTGTGTGTAGAAGAATGTGTAGGTAGCTCATCAAAAGAAAAAAAAATGAACTGCCCTTTGTAACATGTTTATATATTTAGATAGGGACATGGTAGTTGTGTGCACATTGTTGCGATTGTGATCGTCATGTAGTGGAACTATGACCTAATTACATGCATACTTTTATTTATCTTTGGAAAAGTTGAAAATGGGTGGATTTGTTTATATTATTAAATGATAGAATTATTGGTTGTTTAAATGGTTTATATATATTTATCTGAATTGACAGATCTTGCTACTATATATAGATACATTAGTTAGAAAAATGTATTCTTTGTGTTGAGATTTTAGTTTTTCAGTTGCATTATCTTCTCTATATAAATTCAAGGATTTAGCATTTTGGTATATAATTGTTTGTGTACTAAGGTCATGTTCTATTAATGCATTTCAAATGTGACGTGACTATACTTATTTGATTTTTACTTGTTTGGGGGTGTTTGCTGGAAATATTTATATCTTATCATGTTGCGTTATCAAACATTCTCCTGAGAAGGTTTCCATTTATTATTTGGGTGGGCTTTTGTTTGTGTAGTATATTTAAGAGAATTCCTTTTGATATTTATTAGTTTTGCTCCTACAAGTTTACTTAATGGTTGCATTCCCTCTTAAAATAGTATTGTTTGGTTTTAAAAAAAAAAACACTACCTCCTCTGCCTAACATCAGCGATCTGACCTGACCGCGTCACGGTCCCCTCCTCTCATGTTCACTTTGTTGCTAGTCTCTATCACGTCTCTCATCTCACTCTTACTCGTGTCTCTCTCTCTCTCTTATATACATGTGCGGCTATATATATATATATATATATATAAGTTGTATAAAGATGTACTGTATTGGGCTTTCATAATTAGGTTTTAGATTTAACTATATTTCTAATTTACTTCACCTATTTATTCTTAATAACAAAATCCTCCAAAACTATTAGTTGTTTAAATACCCATAGAAAACATGAGAAATAATATTACCATAAGTTTTTCTAAAAACTAATACTTCATCCGTTCCTTTTTAAGTGGCCCCCTTGAAAATTGAGACTTTTTAAGAGTTGAAAATTTGATATATAAACTAAATATATTGCCCTTATTAAAAGCATAATTAAATTCATTTATGGTGATGAAATATATCATGAATGGTAAGTCTGTCACATTATTATGTTTATTTTCTTTTATGTTATCTTTTTATTTTAATATTATTTAAATGGTAAAATAGTAAGTTTGTTACTTTTTAATTAACAAATTGAGAAAGTGAACACTTATTTTGTGACAGCCTAATAAGGAATAATGGACCCTTAAAAAGGGATGGAGGGAGTAATAAATACATAAATTTTTCGAGTCGTTACATTCTCCCAACTTAAAAAATTTTCGTCCCGAAATTTAACAAGTATGATATAACTAAATTTTTGTCCATATACATTATTTAGTCAGGTAACTCAAAATTCTAATGGATGTCAGCTCTAAAAGAAATAGTTTAAAGAGTCAAGAAAGTTTAGTATCGATATGATAGAAAGGAAATAAAAGGTGAGATAAACATTGGAGATGAACAAAACCTTGGCTACACATTATTACGAAAACCTCACTGCTATTCTACACATCGTCATGAAAGAAAGAGCACCACACTCTTAATGGGACCCCCTCAATTCCCCATCATACACACAAATAATTACATCCATATAAACTAAAGACACATCAACTCACCAACTCTAAATGAATCACGTGATAACATAAAGAAATAATTACATCGTCATGAAAGAAAGTGCACCACGCTCTAAATGAATCATGGATAACATAAAATTTCTTTAGAGTGTGGTGCTCTTTCTTTCATGACGATGTAATTATTTCTTTATGTTATCACGTGATTCATTTAGAGTTGGTGAGTTGATGTGTGTTTAGTTTATATGGATGTCATTATTTGTGTGTATGATGGGGAATTGAGAGTGTCCCATTAAGAGTGTGGTGCTCTTTCTTTCATGACGATGTGTCAAATAGCAGTGAGGTTTTCGTAATAATGTGTAGCCAAGGTTTTGTTCATCTCCAATGTTTATCTCACCTTTTATTTCCTTTCTATCATATCGATACTAAACTTTATTTACTCTTTAAACTATTTGTTTTAGAGCTGACATCCATTAGAATTTTGAGTTACGTGACTAAATAATGTATATGGACAAAAATTTAGTTATATCGTACGTGTTAAATTTCGGGATGAAATTTTTTTAAGTTGGGAAGAATGTAACGACTCGAAAAATTTATGTATTTATTATTAGTTTTTAGAAAAACTTTTAGTAATATTATTATTATTTCTGATGTTTTATATGGGTATTTAAACATGTAATAGTTTTGGGGAGTTTGTTATTAAGAATAACTAGGTGAAGTAATTACAAATATAGTTAGATCTAAAACCTAATTATGAAAGCCCAATACAGTACATATTTATACAACTTATATACATACATATGACAAATATATATATATATATATATAGCCGCACATTTATATATACACAGAGAGAGACATGAGCAAGAGTGAGATAAGAGACGTGATAGAGATCAACAACAAAGTGAACACGAGAGGAGGGGACCGTGATGGCGTCAGGTCAGACCGCTGGTATCAGACCGCTGATCTTATATAATTTTAGTCAAATGCATCAATGAATATATAAACTTTGAAATAAAAGGGAACATTCTGAAGAAGCCCATTGTTATCTCAGCTATCTATGCAAAAAGTACCATGTAAGAGAGAACCTCTGTGGAATTTCTTGAGTAATTCTAACACAAGTGATCCTTGGTAAATTGGGGAAGACTTCAATACTGTATCAAAATAAGATGATATAGTGAGTGGGTAAAATATTAACATTATACTAGATTAAAATATATTTGATGGAATAAAAAAGTGCTATAGAAGATTTTGGTGAAAGAATTGATAACGTTTATTAATGTATCCTTTACTAATCTAAAGTGTCATTTAGAGTATCTGACAAAATTTCATCAAATCATTGATAGAGGTTAAACTATAGGCTAAAAACTCTGTATTATTCGTATTATATGGAGTGAAACCTATTATTTGACCTATCAATTAGAGAATAATTAATAAGGAGTTAATCACCCTTACGAGGAAAACAGTTAGGGATTTCATCCGTCCCTCGAGTAGTTGACGTGCGAGATAATCTGAAGAACATGCTGATACGACTCAATCAGGAATTAATTAAATATCCTCATAAGGAACGTAGACACCAAATCTATATGAGACGTATCCCATAAAGATATGGTCAAATCAGAAACATACATCCCTTATCATATAAGGAATAGAGATCTCATAACGAGAAGTAGCACCCATGCTAGGAGTATAGGGTAACGCCCCTCGGACCAGAACAATCTTGGTTCGAGGAGGAGAAGACATTATGAAAGGCAATGCTTCACTTTTCAGACCGTACATGATGAGGGCCGTGGACCTCAGGGAGCCCCCTCCTCGATGGCAAGGGGTAGTGGTGTGCGCTCGCTGTAGCCAATCAAGTCGGTGGAAAGATTTACGTAATATATGTTAGCATGGCAAGAGCGATATTTACAGATATAATAAAGATGTGATTGGAAAGATCATGTCGATTAAGGAAGATTCACCCTATATCATCCGCCTATATAAGGGCTCATTAACCACGAAGTTAAAGACATCTGATTTCATACGAACTCATATACTCATACATAAAATACAAGTATCTCTAAACCCTATTTATATTCAATACACTAAATACATTCTATTTACACCTAAGAGGTTCATCCGTTCGTACAACTCATTCGGGCGACGGAGGGTGAACGATGGTCAAACCACCAAATCCCCCTGATTTTAACTGTTTATGCGCATGTTACGTGGAAACAGCGAATACAGCGGAACAATTCCTAAGAATGTACTCAACGCTCTGGACCTAATTTCTATGGCCCATCAATATTTTTTGTCTTTTGATTACTTGCAAGATTGAATTTGGAAATTCCCTAAAAGAATTATTTTGAATTTTTTTGGGCTAATCATCATGACTACAATAAAATCATCTAAGATATTTGAATTCCCTATAAAAGTGAGAGATGCACTTAGTATTTATATGAATATAACAAGGACAATGTTGTCTGGCTAGTTTGTTATTTATACAAATAATTCTGCATAAGGATTAGAACACACCACAATAACCATAACCAAACAGAATATTCAGATTTTTTTTTATTTTATATTAATGATGGGGAAAATCCACTTTTTTGTTTATTGATAATGATTGAAAAATAAAAAAGTGGGGAAAAAACCCCACAAAACAAAAACAGAGAATCAAATATGAAACAAATAGAAAAATACATACTTAATCGCACAAAAAAAACTTTAAATGATCCAAATTGGAACTTCCTTGCTCTTCTGAAACTTTCTTGCAACTTGAGGGACTTCTCCTGATAGAGTATAAAACCCCACCCACAACCAGATGAGAGCCTCTTTTGAATATTCAATGCTTTTAACTGTTATCCAAACCGTCGAGATCTACGGTTAGATTAGAGCCTAAAAAATTAGTTGTTAGATTTAAAATTAGGGTTTTTAAAAATCATTAAAAGATGAAATTACCGAAAAAGGTTTATTGAATTATATTTAAAAAATTCGTCAAATGTAAAATGACAAGAAAACCATCCGGTTTTAAATCGGTTTTAAAATGATACAACTAACACTCTAATTGATTTAATACTTAATTCTTTAAATTAAAACCCAAACAATTAAATAATTACAATTCATAGAGATCATACCTAAATAAATTAAAGCTAAAATCAATTAATAAAATTAGGGATTAGGTTTCTTAAAAGTCAATTTGTACATAGTTTAAACAACTTATTCGTTTAAATTAAACCCAAGCAAACTAAATAAATTTGGGGATTAGAGTTCTTACAAAAACAATTCGAATATATAATGAACAATTTATTCGTTCAAATTAAATTAAGTAATTACTATTCATAGAGATCAGACCCAAATCAATTAAACCTAAAATGAATTAATAAAATTAGGAATTAGGGTTCTTAAAAGCTGATTTGTACAGATTTTACACAACTTATTTCTGTAAATTAAACCCAAACAAAATAAATAAAATTGGGGATTAGGGTTCAATTTGAATAGTTTTTGAACAACTTATTCGTTTAAATTAAATACAAATCTATTGATTAAATTGGGGATTAGGGTTTTTTAAACACAAATTAATTTTTATTTCAACACTTAAAATATAATACTAAAATGCAGGTGAGTGGAATCAAACCCACAACCTCTAAAATGAAATGTGATCACTATACCATATGTGCTACAATCCTTTTTGTTTCATATATTAGTTATATTTAAATAAGTATAATATATATTTTACTTTTTAATATATGAGACTAATAAAATAAAATATATACTAAACTTAAAAAAATTATATTGTCATTTACATTACAAAAAATACTACTATATTAGGTTCATTTTATAAAACGAAATATTGTCAGTTAAATAAAATGGAAATTAGGGTTCTTACAAAACTAATTCATTCACATTTTATAAATCTTTTTCGTTCAAATTAAAACCAGACCATAAAATAAAATTTGGGATCGGGTTTTTTTCAAAACCAATTCATACATATTTTTAACAACTTATTCGATCCCATTAAAGATAAACCAATTCGGTCACAATAATATTGTTACTAGTATTGTTTGAGATTTTGCTCACTACAAACTTATTTAGAACGGGTACTTCGTATATGCGTACGTACATTGTTTACGACTGTTTTCCGGGCATATGATAATAATAATTACTGTAGTAAAAAGAAAATGGAATAGAAGAATGTTCAAAGAATAAATGTTGAGTAATAAACAAACAGCAATTAGGTCAAAAGAAGTTTTTGTGGACAAGGTTTACATTTATGACTTTAGAAAAGTCGTTTCTTATTTTAAAAGTCATTTATTTTTAAAATTCATATTTCTTTTTGAAATTCTTGTACAACTCATCTATCTATATTTATTCGTTAGATGAATAATGCTTATGGACCTGTATAAATACACACTATTGAAATATATTCTGCACGTGGTTGGTGTACAAATTATTATTATTAAAACATGTATCCAGTCCTGTTCATGCCATTACATTTTTTTGGTCAAGATACATCAAATGGAAAAATAAAAGTTGTTTACATATTTAATCTTTATGTTCGATTAACTATTTCTTCTGATTGACAAGGAATATGTAAGCCCAATGTAGGGGAAGTTAGTTAAATTTTAGGTGTTTGTTTTGCTGTTGTTAGTTTGTTTTTCAAGTATGTTTCAAGTTTGTTTTGTAAGTGTAGAGTTTGTAATCGTTGGAGTTAGCTCATAGTATGGAGTTTGTAATCGTTGTTTTCCCATCTTTTCTTTTGTTAATATACTTATTTAACTAAAAAAATTACGGATGAAGGTACGGATAACCAAATACATAATAATAATGGTCGAGGAAACACGTTGTCGATTAAGAAATAGTAGGCAAGTAGAAACACATGGTACATAGAAAAACACATGTTACCCCGTCAAAATTTGTTGTCGGAATAATATATGCATAGTTTTAAATTATGAAAGCCAAATTTAGAGCAAATATTTTTTTGTAATTACTATAGTAAAGAACATGTTGCAAAAGGAAATAAACAGCTAGTCACTAGGAATTAGCAATACTATTAATGCGTGAGATATGATTTAATTTGAATTAATTTCTCCACAGTCTTCTGATTTGATATAATGGCCATGATTCATCGTAATCTTCCCTGGAAATGGAGTAGTTATAGTAGTCTTGTATATGAGTAGTCGGAATAAGTACAACATACAAATAGGCATAACATTACAAAATTCTCAATACGACATCAAACTGAGAAACAAATAGGCATAGTAAACAATTATTTTATAGAAAAACATCATAAATATAACTCCAATATAACCTCTACTTTAATACCGCTAAAAGAATTAGTTTTGAATCGTGTTTCTCAGTTAATGTGTTCGATGAAGTTAAAAAAATCAAATATCTAATTTGATTTTCCGAGAGAAAAATTATTCAGAATGATGGGCAATAAACAAACAACTAATAGTTATTGGGGCTTAATATTGTGTTTTATACGACAAATAAAAAACATTAAATCGAACAAGTTGAGTAAATATTGCATATGATAAAAATAATGATTGTAGTAAAAACAAAAAAGTACGAGAGGTAAAATAATATTACAACCTGGTGGATGGAAACGAAACATGTACGTATGGATAGATCCCACTAGGGGTGGCTCCGGACCCGACCCGTAGACACTCAACCCGTATCACGTCCCAAAAATAACTAATAAGAACCATAATCATAGTTTGAAAAAAACCCTCCTAACATTGTAAAAAGAAATTAACATTTAGTATAAAAATAAAATGAAACTACAAATAATAGAGTATACTATAACAATTGATATGTATTTTAATCAGATTTCTTACTATTTAGTTTTATTCACACAAACAACATTTATCATACTAAATGAGATACATTGTCATTATAATTTTTATAATCAAAAAATATTGACCATTTATTATTTTTGAAATAACAATATAATTTTTGAACTTAAGTATACCTTTTATTTTAGTAGTCTCATATATTAAAAAGTACAAAACTATATTATACTTGTCTAAATATAACAAATATATGTAACAAAAAGGGTTACCCATATGGTAAAGTGATCACATTGCATTTCAGAGGTTGTGAGTTCGATTCTACTCAGCTGCATTTTAAGTATTATATTTTAATTCTTGAAGTGAAAAAGATCATGTTATATAAATTAAAATAAAAAAATCGGTATTAAAATAAAAAATAATAAAAAAATCGGCTCATACTCAAATTACGAATATCCAAACAATAATCTAGTTAATTTGTGTTTAAGAACCCTAATCCCCAATTTAATAAATAAATTTGTGTTTAATTTGAACGAATAAGTTGTTCAATATAATTGGTATTTTAATAAGTATTTGGGTTTAATTTACGAATTAGTTTTTTAACAACCCTAATCCCCAATTTTATTAATTGGTTTGAGTCTAGTTGTTTGTGTTTATTTTGAACGAATAAGTTGTTTATTTTGTATCCAAATCCCCAATTTCGTTAATTGGATTGATTTTAATTATTTTGAGTTTAATTTATGAATTGGTTTTTTAAGAATCCTAATCCCAAATTTATTAATGGGTTTTGGTCTAGTTGTTTGTGTCTGTTTTAAATCAATAAGTTGTTTATTTTGTATTTAAATCCCCAATTTCATTAATTGGATTGAGTTTAAATGATTTGGTTTTAATTTACGATTTGTTTTGTTAAGAACCCTAAATTGGTTTGCAATACTATTGATTCGATTACGGTGTTAGTTCTAACATTTTCAGTTTCATTGGATTTTTGGTCATTTTGTATTTACCGAATTTTTAAAATACAATTTAAATTGTAAGGTTAATTACGGTATTTCATCTTTTAATGATCTAATTCGGTGTAATTAAACTAATATGAAACTTAAATTGATCTGATGGTCAATATTTAAATATTTAAAATTAAGTTAATCAAACGGCTAAGATGACGACGGTTTGGATAGCAGTCAAAACCCGTTTGCTTTTCGTTTCTCCGTCCATGCAATTAACATACATGGGTTGCTACATAATAAATTGTCTGTCATATTTCACAACCTTAATGCCGGAAATCACCACTGCCGTGACCGTTAATTGCCTCCCTTTCCTTAGCCTCAATTTCTTTTGCAGTCGTTCTCCAGTTAAAGAACGTTCCAAACAATTGTCCGAGATCTTCAAGAGTTCTGTTTCTTGTTTCTGGGAGCAATGTGTAACAGAATAGCAATGCGATGATGGCGAATCCCATGTAAAGATAGAAGGCCCCGCCTATGGTAATTGCATTAGACAGAGACAAAAATGTCATGGATACGGTACCGCTCATCACACGATTGACGGCAACACCGAGGCCCATACCCTGGGAACGCAATCTTAGAGGGAAAATCTCTGAGCTGTAGACCCACACAATTGGTCCCATACCAATGGAGAAAGTAGCAACATAGGCCATAACTGAAACCACTGCCAAGACCACTGCCCAAGCCACTTTTGTATGCGAATGCTCGATGACTGTCAAACATGTGGAGAGGGTAAATAGAGAGATAATCATACCGCCAAGGCTGGTTAGCAGAAGTGGTCTGCGTCCAAAACGGTCCAAGAAAAAGGTGGCAATAAGAATGAAGAGGGTCTTGATGATGCCAACAGCCACGGTAGCGAGAAGCTTGTGTGTTTTGCTTGTTATTCCTGCTTTCTCGAATATCTTGGGGCTGTATAGGACAACAGCATCTATTCCAGAAATCTGCTGGAAGAAGTGGATTCCGATTCCAGCGATGACAATGTGGAGGACAACAGGAGTTGGGGAAATGAGAAGCTCTCTCCATACGCCCTCACCGTGGCTGTGCTTGGGTACTTCGCAAACCTCATCATCGCAATCTAGCGAGATGCCTGCCGCACCTTTGATATCTGCAAGCCTTTCAAGGGCTTCCTCTTTAGATTCTGAGGTCTTGAAGAGGACTTTCTTGGCATCGCCTAGACGGCCTTGTAGGACTAACCAACGTGGTGACTCTGGCATAGAAAGGACTCCGATAGCTAGTAAGACTGACGGAATTGCCCCAATTCCGAGCATGATTCTCCATCCCAAATGCTCAGGTAGACCAGAGAAGGCAACGTTTGATACATATCCAAGCAAGATACCTATGACACAATGGGAAAAGAAGTTTCAGGAAAGACTTAACAAAAAAGCAGAATATTGTAAAATGGAAATTTCTTGCTAAATGAGAAACTTACCAAGATTGATGAAGACCTCCGGGAAGGAAGTGAGGAACCCTCGGGAAGAAGCCGGAGACACCTCAGCGGTGTAGACAGGGGCAATCATGAGGGCATATCCAACACCAATTCCAGCAACAAAGCGGCCAGCCATGAGCCATGCGTAGGTTGGTGCAAATCCCATAAAGAGGGAACCGAAGAAGAAAAACACCGCGGCAAGGACAATAGTGTATCGGCGACCAATCCAATCGGATGTCCTTCCAGCGGCAGCAGAACCGAGGAGGGAATAGATATTCAAGATTCCCATAAGGATCTCGAGCTGGATATCGTTAAGCTTCAGGTCGTCTTTGATGAAGATCCCCGCACCGCTCATTACCCCAATGTCTGCATAAGATAATAGATTATGATGAGTTCCAATATAGATATATAGTTGAGGTTACACAGAACATGATTTATTTGACGTTGAAATTAAGATTGTTAATTCAGGTTAAAAATTAGTTTTCTTCAATCTTATATTTGCTATCTTTGAACTTATATAAAGAACGCAACTTATATAGGTTGCCACATTAATTTTTAATGATTTAAAATAGCAGTGAATTTGTTTTTACAATTTATACTCATAACATGAAATTGAATTCTTAGCATAAACGTTCGACCAACTCACCATAACCCAATATGATAGAATTCATAGATGCTAAGATAGCGCATGCAAATGCAAACTTGTTCTTTTTTGGTCTCATCGGAGGATCAATTGCTCTTCCGAAAGCTCCATTCCCCTCGCCGGCCATTGCTTAGACAGGGAAAGAGAGACCGAGATAGAGAGGGAGAGTGGAAGGAGAGGGGAGAAATAGAGAAGGATGGGAAATTTAATCTCACAACGGAGATAGATATAGAGGATAAACTGGCTAAAAATAGAAGTTCAAAAGAAGGCTTAAAATAAAAAAAGGGATAAGAATCATTGAACTAATTCCTCTCGATAAGATTTCACCAATTTTGGTATCTTTCGATCCAAGTAGGTTGCTGCTTATGTTTTCTACGTACTATTTCATATTTAGTTACTGTGAAGATATAAAATACTTACTAGATGGTTAATAAACTTAGTAATGGATAAATATGGAACATGAAATAACTATAGGGCAATTGTGTGGGATGAACATAAGCTCTTTTACTTATCTGCATTGAGCCTGTACGGCGTGTTAATCTAGTAGAATAGGGGAATGCATGCAAAGTTTGGGTTTTGATTAATGCTAATTCTGATCTAATCAAACTAATTAGTATTATAAATTTTTTATTAGTAAAACACATTAATGAAGTACGCACTTCTTCACTCCAATATGTTCATTTCAATTCACTATAAAGTTTCTCGGATCTTATATATGGTTAATTCAATTTACTTTTTCATGTGCTTCATATGTAGGGTTCTCCTACTGGTACAGAAAATAGTCATAAGGTTGTTATCTACAAAATGAAATTTATCAAACTATTTAACAAGATATGCCATATAAGGAGGTTCTGTACTTAAGGAACGAAAGGTAGTGAGAACACAAATATACACGATTTTTTTAAAACTCAATCTTTATTACTGATATCTAAATCTTCAAACCTTTCTTCCAAAATTCAAAATTCTCTAGCAAATAACTCTAAACTCCAACCCAACACGCATCACCTTCACCACCCTACCAAAAGGCCAGTTTATATACACATAAATAATATTGTAGATACTCTTAAAAATTAGATACATGCACAGTAAAATTAGATACTCTTAAGAGATAAATGATTGAAATTTTTAAGAGATAACATAAAATTAGATACCTTGTTTGTAGATACTCTTAAAAATTATACACATAAACTGGCTAAAAATAGAAGTTCAAAAAAAGGCTTAAAATAAAATAAGGGATAAGAATCATTGAACTAATTCCTCTCGATAAGATTTCACCAATTTTGGCATTTTTGATTAGCCTGAGCATCCATAATAATTGTGTTAATTTTAATAATATTAACTTTTACACGTTATCATTTAATTGCATGTTAAGTGACACGTGATAATTGAAATTTAACTTTCACATTAGTGTATTAATTTAACAAAGTTATCTAATTTTAATTAAAATTAAGTATTAATTTAAATCTCATTAATTAGTCATTTTGTAAATCCCACTAAAATAGAAACTAAATAGTAATAGTTGAAATATAGTTCAAGTTCAAATTAATGATATTTTGCCAAATCATCAATTAACAACATTAAAAAAATTGTTATCTTTAACAATTTTTTTAACATGATAACACATGATTTAACATAACTAATGAAGACAAAAAAATGTATTGTTAGCTAACTATTTTAGTTAATAATAGAAATAACGACATTATTGTAGATACTCTTAAAAATTAGATACATGCACTGTAAAATTGTATTAATACAACAAACAAGGTAAATGATTTGTTACCCAGTTCTGACCCTATACAAAATAGATATTACACTTATAAGATACTCTTAAAAATTAGATACATGCACAGTAAAATTGTATTAATACAACAAACAAGGTAAATGATTTGTTACCCAGTTCTGACCCTATACAAAATAGATATTACACTTATAAATAAACACCAAATTGAAATATATAATCCTAAAACAACTATCTATAAATCTACTTCCGCTTTATCCTCAAAAAAGTGCGATGATTGCAGCTCGCAAGAGTTGCTTGTTGATCATTTTCCTGTATTTTGTATTAAAAAGTTTGCTGAAGGAACATTAATTCTCTTTCAAATATACGAAGCAGACAACCTGTAACATGTAACACATGTTGGAAACAAAAAAGCCAAATAAGACACATGAAGAAACGGTTTACATGCGCATATATTTGATTATTATATTAAAGCAGTGTTTAAAAACCTCGCAACGTTACGCAATATTGTGCGATATAGTGGTTTTTGAAAGAAAAACGCAACGCTAAAGCGCTATTTGAATGGTAACGCAAAAAAATCGCGTTATTGGGTCTAAAAGTGCAAAAAATGCTATATTTTGGACCGAAATCCTAACCACCGAGTATTTAAAAAACAAACAAAAAACCAGTATTACACTACGTCGTTTTGCTTTGAGATATATTTTTTTTTTTGTAAACACTAAAATCAATGCCCTAACAGTATTAGAAAAACAAACGTATATGTTCACTTCCTCTCTTTCTAATCCAGCACCACCCAACCCTAATGTCCACCCAACCTCGATGTTCATCACTTCTGAATGGAGGTCAAGACGAGTCAGTTTTTTTTTCTTATTAATTAAGATCGGCTAATTGAGGCATAGATATTGTTTATTTTTATTTAGAAACATACTATATTATAGATTTCGATTTTGGATTATAGGATTTTATTTTGTTTAGGAAAATAAAGAATAAATTTGTACGCACGTATTTTTTTACAACTAAATCATATTTAATGTATATCATGAGCTTTTATCGTGTTTTATAGAGAGCGAGATATATAAAATGAGTGATTTTTCTTGTAAGTAAGCTGTTAAGATACCGGAAGTGGAGGCTTGCAAATATTTTATTTGCAAAATTTATGATTAAAAAATGACTTGTGATCAAATTAGCTGTATTAGATTATGTATTTGCTTAATTATAGCAGCCTACACATTTTATTGTATTTAACTATTTAACTTTTAATATAATTAATATAAATTATATGATTACCCAGTATTGTATTGTATTGTTATATTAATAGAAAAAAAAAAAAACACCGCAAAACGCTTTATTATTTATTAGAAGCTTCATCAAATCGGGTACTGATCTCATCAAAAAGGTGTTCAATCCATGGCGATTGTGAACTACTTCAATAATTGGATCTTTATAACACATGTAATATCTTGTTCTATTATTCCAAAACTCAATAATTTACTGGTTTATAGCCCTTGATTTAAGGACTGTCGAGCTTGAATAAATCAATCATGGTAGATGATGAGCAATCTCCAATCACTGTATCTCTATTAATTCTCAGGCAATTTTAGATAATACTTATATAATTTCCTCTTTATGTAACTGAACCTTTGAAATAAACTTAAAAACTGAAACCCAACTTATTTTCTCGTACTAACACATAAATTAACAACTAGCATAATCCCCATAGTCATAGGGATCGTACTAATTATTAATTGATCTTGTTTTGCTTCTAGCATGATGTTTATGCGTTTTGACATTTCTTTCATCCATGTGTAATTTGACTCCCTTCCGTTTGACAAATTTTATATTTTTTCTCCTTTTCGTCTACCTCAGTCTCCCAATTTGATGAGTAAATGTCCACAGTTAATTCACATTCTTTTAGATAAATTTGCTCATCAAAACGAGCATTATGATCCATTTCTAATTGCTTTTATGTATTAGGACTAGAACCGTTGATCCCATTATTACCATTATTTCTCCCATCTTAGTCACTTTGACCATCTACATAAGTTTCATATGAGTTATCTGATGCATAACCAGAGTTAGGACATAAAATTGAGGGCGATGTTTGTATTTGAGGTCTCATTTCTCTCTCCAAAATTAAGGGCGAGGTCTGTATTAGAGCTAACATAAAACTAAGAGCCCTTAGACAAAATAAATTAGAATGAACCAAAAGAAACTAAACGAAAAAGAAAGGTTTCTAAAACATAACTTAAACTGCTATATTTGTACAAGCTGTTGGGACATTAATAAGTTAACTGTAAACTAAAACCAAAAGTACCAACTTTTAAAAAAGATAAATAAGTGTCAAAATATAAACCAAGACCCTCTTCAACAACCCTAAATCTCGTAAATAATTGGGAATCATAGTACTCGAACAACGTAAAACAAAAGGATAATAAAACTCTAAAGGGTTAATACCCAATTAGTATCTTGAAGTTTCTACGAGTAACGATTAGTATGTTAAGATTTCACGAATACCAATTTTGTACCTAAATGTTAAAAATTGACCAAATTTAGGCCAATTCCATCCAAATTGACGACGCTATTAATGCCACGTCATCAACTTCCGTTAACCTCAAGGGTAAAAATTTCATTTCGTGAATATTTGAAAAATAAATAAAAATAGTATATATATATATATATATATATATATATCTATATATATATCTATATCGGTATATAGATACAAAGGCCGCCCCCACCACCACCACCGTCCACCGTCCTTACCTCCCCCACCACCACCACTGTCCACCGTCAGTTCCCTTCCCTTCCCCATACATATATATTATATATATGACATACATAGATCTATTGATACATACGTAGATATATATAAAAAGAAAACGGATATATACAGACGTTAACAACTAAGAAGATGTACAAATCTCGGTATCTCACCCAAATTCGAGGATTTCACTGAAAATGAGGTCTGATGACACATGACAGGGTTTTGGGATTAATTTAGTAGGAAAAATCTGATTTGGAAAAATAAATAAAGTTTAGTACCTAAGATAGTCATGTAGCATTTTTGCTAACATATGCTAGTTGAGTTTAATAAATGTATTTTTGCTCTTTCTATGTGATCGGAACTTGTCTAACACTTTCTTGTAAAAACTAAGAGTAAATAAGCAAGACTTCTTACTAGCTAATTGTTAATTAGCATTTTCAGGTTATGTTTTCTTTAAACTTCTTTCCAGTTTAAGGTATGACGCTCATAGCAATTTGAGCCATATTGATAAAAGAAATTCATCGATCAAGCATCTCACATCCGAGTTCTCTATAAGTTAAATGTATCTAGCTAGACAAATTATCAATCAATTTTACCCTGAAAGAAGGGAATTGCTAGATTTGATATTTTTTTGTTGTTCATTGTACGGCAGTATATTTTTTTCAGACTTAATTATGTAAACAAGTAAATGATAAAAGTTTCGTAGCTAAGTCTGATCCCCGGGATATTTGCTATGATGCACAGATATGAGTAAGGTCCGGGCAAGACATGAATGGATATGCCAAAACGATTAAATTTTGTAATACCGACACTTAACAAATTACATAATTATATATTCTTTTATATGTGTCATATTACTGTATTGATATAAATAAATAATAATTTATCATTAAGGTGAGAGAGAGTCTTTTATTATGTTATATAACATATCAGTTGATTGTTTTCAGTTAAGCATACACTTCAAACAGAAAACTTTATATGGTGACCAAATTAAAAATTTCTTACTTTAATTATTTTTTGGAATTAGTCACGGACTGTAATATTCGCCCAACCGTACGAGTACAACTCGTGTTACATGAATAAGTTGTGCCGGACACACTATTTATCTTGTCCAACACGTGTCCAACCCTCTACTATTTTTTAGAGTCTATGCGTCATAAGATCTTTATGAGGCTTAGTGTTGAAGAAACGGCTTAGGATAGAGTTAAACTGTTCTATTGTTATGTTGGTCTCACATTGCCCCATTTAACATTTCCAACTTACTATTTTTCCGTCACCGTTAATTCCGTTTTATATGAAGATAATAATAAGATGTTAAAGTGTTATAGCATTTGTTGATTAGATACGTGTATGTGTGTGGGAGATGTCTCATGTCATGCGCGTCCTACATAGTAACCAAGTATATCAATAATAATGATTTATTTGATTACCATCGTGATTGTCTCATATTTGATATTTTTATTCTCTGCTTAATAAAAATTTCCTTTAAAAAAAAAAGTATATCAATAGTATTGTGCTACCAAATATTGTTTCGTAATATTGCTACCAAATCAAGAAGCCAAAAAGTAAAAAGAAAATTAAGCGTCAGACAATACGATTTTTGTAAATAATGCGGAACAATACGCTTTGTAGAATTTTCACCGTAATATATTCCAGTCTTGTAATGCATTTATTACGTATGACTTTCCATCCACTTCCCCTCAACCCAATACATACACTAATTTTCTCTTTTCCGTTTTTCCATTTATGTAATAGCCAATAATTAACTCTTACTTTTTGGACGTGAGAAAACCTAGTGATGAAATTATGTACAGAGGTTCTAACTACAGGCGCAATGCCTTGGCTCACCTTTTCTCCATTTCGATATGCACTAACCGTCATCATCCTTCACAACCTCAACGTCGGAATTCACCTTTATGCTGTCCGTTGTTGGCGGCCATTTCCTTGGTTTCTAGTTCTTTCATAGTCGTTCTCCAATTAAAGAAAGTTCCAAATAATTGTCCAAGATCTTCGAGAGTTCTGTTTCGTGTTTCGGGGAGCAGTGTGTAACAGAAAATCCATGCGATTATGGCAAATCCCATGTAAACATAAAAGGCCCCGCCTATGGTTATAGCATTTGATAGGGACAAAAACGTCATCGATACAGTACCGCTCATTATGCGATTGACTGCAACTCCGAGTCCTGTTCCCTGAGACCGCAACCTTAAAGGGAAAATCTCCGAACTGTAGACCCACACGATTGGTCCCATCCCTATAGAGAAAGCCGCAACGTAAAACAACACTGACACGACTGCCAAAGCCACTGTCCCGGTCAGTTTTGTATGTGAATGCTCAACGACTGTCAAACAGGTGGCCAGGGTAGCAAGGGAGATGATCATACCGCCGACGCTGGTTAAAAGGAGCGGTCTGCGCCCAAATCGGTCAAGCATAAAGGTGGCGACTAGTATGAAGCATGTCTTGATGAACCCAACGAGCACTGTTGCGAGCAGCTTGTGTCTTTTGCTCGTTAAACCTGCCTTTTCGAATATTTTGGGACTGTATAGGACAACTGCATCTATTCCAGATATTTGTTGAAAGAAGTGGATACCGAGTCCAGCGATGACAATGTGGAGGACAACAGGAGTCGGAGAGATGAGGAGTTCCTTCCAGACGCCCTGACCGTGGCTGTTCTTGGGGACTTCGCACACGTCATCGTGGCAGTCTGGAGAGATGCCTGCAGCTTGCTTGATGTCGGTGAGCCTATCAAGAGCTTCTTCATGAGAATCCGAGGTCTTGTAAAGAACTTCCCTGGCCTCGCCTAGACGACCTTGTAGAACTAGCCAACGTGGCGATTCGGGCATGGCGAGCACTCCAAGGGCTAAGATAATTGATGGAATTGCTCCTATTCCGAGCATGAATCGCCATGCCAAATGCTCAGGCAGATGTGCGAATGCAACATTTGATACATAACCGAGCAAGATACCTAAAATCACACAAAGAGAAAATGCCCTTTTAAAGAAAAGCTACACTAAAGACGAAATTCAATCCATAACTAACTCATGTACAACTAGACGTATCTATACTTTGATTTTGATTTGATGTCCTTCCTTATGAAATATTGATGAAAGGTTTTCTCACAAGGAGTGGTGTTTTTGAATATCGCTCATAAGTTTACAAGGAGACAAAGGAAAGCCATTAGCTATATTGGGGAACCAAGATATACATTAAAATGAAGACCTTCCATGAATTTTACATACCAAAATTAGGAAATTTCATTTTCTATACCAGGTTTTAAGCAATAAAGTTTTTACAAAAATTCTAATGACATTACGTGCTTGGTCATGTCATTTACAAAGATGCTAATGACTCTATATCTTGGGCAGTTTCCCTTATAAACGAAGCAAAAAAATTCACACTGCTTTATTTTTAGATTTTAATCTCCTAATGATTATTATTTCCATATCCAAAGAAAAATATTACTCTAAACTCGACAAAAACTGTCTTCATAAACATTTATACAAAATTGGAGACAAACAAAATTAAAATAAATACCAAGATTGATGAAGATCTCCGGAAAGGAAGTCAGGAAACCCCGGGAAGCAGCTGGAGAAACCTCGGCGGTGTACACAGGGGCGATCACAAGGGCATACCCAACTCCAATTCCAGCAACAAAGCGGCCACCCATGAGCCACCCGTAACTAGATGCAAATCCCATGAGGAGAGATCCAAAGAAGAAGAAAATGGCAGCAAGAACGATGGTGTAACGACGACCAATCCAATCAGATGTTCGTCCAGCGGCAGCAGAGCCGAGGAGGGAATAGACATTCAAGATCCCCATGAGGATTTCCAGCTGGACGTCATTAATCTTCAGGTCGTCTTTGATGAAGATCCCCGCACCACTCATTACCCCTATATCTGCATACCAAATTTAGGATTAAGCTCCATAATAAATATGTAAGGGTTACACAATTAGATTTTTCTTTCTTTTTTTGGGTCCTGTGGAATATTTAAGAAAATGCTATGAATTATCTGAAGCTATGTTTGGTTACATTCGGTTTATTCTATTTTTATCTTATTCAGGTCAGAAAACCTAGAAATAATGAGATTGTAAGCTTAAAACGTAAAAGATGGGACCAAATAAGCTCGCACTTTCTTTGGCCTTCTTGGTTTTTCTAAACTGAAACCTCTATAACCTACATTATATATGGGATGAACTTATAAAAAAACGGAGCCAAGATTCTTAAATATATACATGAAGCCAGCTAGAAATTGAACGAAGCTTGTTGTAACCAACTTACCATAACCCAATAAGATAGAGTTCATTGACGCTAAGATAGCGCAAGCAAGAGCAAATTTGTTCCTTCTAGATTTAACCGGAGGATCAAATGCTTTACCGGAGATTCCATTCAGTAGAATAGACATTTCTCCGATAGCCACAGGGGTCGATAAAAGGGGGAGAGATGTAGAGAAGTAGGTAAATAGGGATGTGAAAATGAATAAATCCCAAAGTTTAAGAGGTATTTATAGAGGATCTAGATGCTTAGAAATAAAAGTCCGAAATAGGCTCAGATAGAATACGGATAAGACCATTAACCTAATTCCGAGTGATAGAATTTTACTATTTTGGTAAGTTTAGTATGAAAGTGGATTGGTTCTTAAGTTTTTCTATTTCAGGTATCAGTTTCAATGGGTGAAGGAAGATATTGCTTGATAATTTGTTAGTAGAGTTATTAGTAAAAAAAAAAAGAGCTTTAGAAGATTGGAGATTATTTATTTAGGAATTTTGGGAGATCTATATTCTATATAGAACACTTTATGAACGACTCTTTAATTCCGTTACAGAGAGCTGGATTTGAATTTCATCTATTTTTCTTGGGTGTAGAAAGATTTACAGGCAATCACAAAAAATTACTACCAAGTATTACCAATACATATATCAATTTTTTATTTTTTTCTGAAATCAAGTTTAAAGCACCTGGTTTAAAGCCTGGGCGATAGAAATCGAGTTCCACACACTCTTTTAAATAACGTTATTACTACCGTAGCGTTTTTTCGAAAAAAACGCTAAAAGCGTAAATAGCGTTGCTACATAGCGCTTTGCGGTGTATTTTTTTTTTTTTGCCTAAATACATATAAATATAGCATTAAATTTAAAACATTTAATAAAAATTAAATAAATATTATATATTAAATTGTAACTAATAATCACAAAACGATTATACTTATGTCGGAGTATTTACTTTGTTTGCAAGAGTTTTGGGGTTTGATTCTCTTTAAGCTCCAATAATTTCATTAAAATTTTGACCAAAAATAAATAAAAAAATAATTATTTTTTTGGAACTACACCTGCTATAGCGTAAATAACGTCCGGTATAACGTAAATAGCGTTCCTATAGCGCGAATTTAGCATTTTTCCATCCAAATAGCGTTTTTACGTTGCGTTTTTCTTTTAAAAACCACTATATCGCACAACGATGCGCAACGTTGCGAGATTTTTAAAACAGTTATTCCACGAAATGTATACCAAAAACATACAATTATGGAAGAAAAACTAGACATGCATGGAGTATTTTTGAGAGATTAAATTTGTCTTGTCATACATATATGAAACTATTTCTTTGAGAAAACTACCGCTCACTTAAATGGGTCATAGTATTTTATACTCTCAATTAAGCGGGAGATTCTCTTTTACATACCCAGAATGCTTATTTATATAACAGACGTGGGATTGCAGATCCCACGTCTACGTGGCACTGTGAATTTTTTTTTTTCTTTATTTCATTTTTCTGTTATTTGTTTTTAAATATTAAAAACTTTTCCAATTTTAACCAAAAATTTACCCAATTTTATCCAAAAAAAAAAAAACCTAACCATCAACCATAAAACTTATCAAATTAATATATTTTTTTATCAAATCAACGTCACTCTAGCACTACAATTATATGCAATTTTACCAACAAAAAAAACCTCTCCCAATTTATATATAAAAAAAAACTTCCCCAATTTTACCCAAAAAAAGCTCTAACTATCAACCATAAAACTTATCAAATTAATATATTTTTTTTTCAAATCAACGTCCCTCTACCACTACATTTATCCTCAATTTTACAAAAAAAAAAACATATCCCAATTTACCAAAATAAAACCTTCCACAATTTTATAAAAAATAAACTCTAACCATAACTACCAAACTAATTCCTATATTGGAAAGAGTTTTGTTTTGGTAAATTGAGATATGTTTTTTTTATAAAATTGTGGAAGGTTTTATTTTGGTAAATTGGGATATGTTTTTTTTTTTTTTTTGTAAAATTGAGGATAAATGTAGTGGTAGAGGGACGTTGATTTGAGAAAAAAATATATTAATTTTATATACGAAAGAGTTTGATGGTTGATGGTTAGAGTTTTTTTTGGGTAAAGTTGAGAAAGTTTTTTTTTTGGTAAATTGGGAGAGATTTTTTTTGTTGGTAAAATTGGATATAATTGTAGTGGTAGAGTGACGTTGATTTGATAAAAATATATATTAATTTGATAAGTTTTATGGTTGATGGTTAGGTTTTTTTTTGAATAAAATTGAATAATTTTTTGGTTAAAATTGATAAAGTTTTTAATATTTCAAAACAAATAACAGAAAAATGAAATAAAGAAAAAATAAAAATAAATTTAATTACCAGGAATCTGTAATCTCACATCTGTTATATAAATAAGCATTCTTGTATGTAAAATAGAATCTTCCCAATTAAGCACAATGTAGAGAAAGTGGTGATTAGATAGGTGGTTCAAGATTACATTTTCCCATTATATCCTTATGAACCTCACTACATTTACATCAACTGATCAAAGTAAAGTCATGTATCTTCCAACAATCTCGTATAAAGAAGCTGTGATTGCAAATCTTAATCCACAAATTATTGTGAAAGAGCCAAATACCAACAAGTCGTTTGCACAGAGGTCTTAAGCAATTCTACAACAAACTACTTGCCAATCAAAAAAATCGGTAAGTTCAAAGGAGAAGCAACAGTTCGTTTTAAAAGAAGACTTGTGAACCTTTAGTAGGAAAATTTTCTCATGGCAGGCCATACTTTGATAAAATCAGCCAATTCTTGCACTATTTGGGGCTAAAATCAGAATTTGCAATTGGTACTATAGATTATAAGCATATTCTGATAAGCTTGTATCATGAAAATGATTTTTTAAGGTTATATATGAGAAAAAGTTGGAGCATAAATAGATGTCATATGCGTACTTTTAAGTGGACTTATGACTTCAAACCTGACTTAGAACCTTCAATTACCACAATATGGGCAAGATTTCATATATTACCCATACATTTATACAATAAATCCAGCATTTTCTCTATTTCTAGTGCTTTCGGCAAGCCTCTTTTCTTAGATTCTGCAACTTCCAAGTGTACAAGACCTAATCTTGCTAGAGTATGCATTGAAATAGACTTAAAGCAAGACTTATTACAAAGAATATGGATTGGATATGGTGAATAAGAAGAGGGAAAAGGGTTTTGGCAAAACATTGAGTACGAAAATCTTCCTAAATTCTGCCTTAAAATATGGGACATAACCCAGCTGTTTGTAAAATTGATAAATGGTCTAAAAAGGATGAAAATAAAGTTTCAAATAAGGTTGAGCAAGTTCGCCATCAAGGATATTCAGAAAGTGGAAAACGCAAAGGGAAAGAATACTTGAAAGGAGCAGAAAGGAATGGAGCAAATACAGGAAAACAGAAAAATTCAGATCGTGCTCGCCAAGTGTTCGAACAAATGCGCGTTACAGGAAAAACCAAGGAAAGGCCGCAAGAAAAAACCAACAAGTTAATGGATGTTAACAACCAGGTATGGAAATACAAACAGCATAATCCTCAACAAGGATTAAATTCAAAAGCAATGCGAGGAAATGAAAAGTGGGCGAAAAAAGGTATTCATACTCAACACAATGACAATTTATTGCATAATCAACCACATGTGAAAACTAAAAGAACTGAATTCAAAAGGAAAACTCTCATAAGAGGTGAAAAATGGATTAGAAAAAGCAACAAAAACCTCCCACAAACACTACGGTGGGCGAGGAAAGAGAAATCGGTAAACAAATCCAAATTTGACAATGCATAGAATCACAATGTAGCTCATAACAGTGGCATTTCAGAGAAACAGAAAGCAAAATTTCAACTACTCGAGTAAACGGGTATCGAAGAAAATGTAAATCCATTTAAGATATTAGAGGAATTGGAACAACAAGATAGAGAAGCAGAATTCTTATCTGATCGAGCGGCTTTCTTGGAATCACAATAAGTAGTTCCCTTTGCTTATTGTCTGTTTGCCCTTTCGGTACGTAGTTTTTCCCTATGCACTAAAATGCATTGTAGGAGCACGAGGGTAGCAATAGTATTTTTCTTGGGAAGCACACCAAGGTTATCGTCCGTGGAACCGTGTGTTTGTTGGCCTCGATAGTTTTACAGGGGATTTTACTAATTAGGTGTCAATTAATTAGTAACGATTAGAGCATTAACGGTTGGTTTGTCAATCCAGTGACTCGTTCCTCGGGGGTTTAAAATAACTTTAAAACAGGTTATTGAGCGTTGTTTAAAGGCTTTTTCAGATTATTAACAAGATATGTTAATAACATGCGGCGTTAATTAATCAATAACCAGCTTATACGACGTTGTCGACTTGTTTTAACTAGTTTGCATGCGAGAGATATGAGATTAATGATTAAAACATGCAAACATGAAGTAAAAACGAAAGAAATACTAGAAAACACAACTTCGTAATGAAAAATAATGAATTAACTCACAAAACGGCGTCGATTGCCAATGATTCGTGCACAAAACCTTGAAGTTATGTATTTTTTCTCCCCTCGCTCTCTAGAACAAAAATATGAATGAAAACTGATGTAGAAGTGATGAATTGTCTCTATTCTCGGAATAGGGAGAGACATATATCAACTTATCAAACATAACAAACTTTATCTTATCCGACATTTAAAATATAACGGCACCTGACCGGTCAACCTAACTGGTCAAGTCAGGCTTCTAGAAGCTTCTTTTCTCTATTTTGACTTGATTCCTTTTTGTAACTTCTTGGGGTTGACTTTTAGGTCATTTTTCTTATGAAATCTTCTCATTTGGTCCCTCATTTGGTCTTTTTACATCATTGTCTTGTTTTTATGCTAATTCCATACTTTTTCCTGTAAAAATGTAAACAATTGCAAGTAAACTGGGAAAACACAGAAAAACACAAAATATGGCTTAAACAAACCTAAATGTCAACAAAACTACGCTAATTCATATCATATTAACACCCAAAAAGGACCATTTCGTGGTCTAATCATACCTCCAACTAGCTCAATGCTCGCCTCGAGCGTTGGATGCGATAACAAAGAAGTAAAGTTCATTGGTTTTATTTCAAAAAATCTTTCTCTCTTTTGGTTTTTGTGCACTAACTAGCCTAGAAATAAATACGATAAAAGTAAAGATAAACCACTGTCGTAGAAAACACGATTGCATTTGGCATATGCAACAAGCCGTTAAACCTTTTAAGCGTAAAATGACGAGTTTTGTCTCGTGAAGGTTTACTAAAGCACACCCACAAACAGAATAGTTATTAAATTTCTAGGTTTTTCCTGTATGAACAAAACATTAAACAAGTAAGGCATACGACACAAAGAATACAACTCCTAGAGGAAATAGAATCGAGAAAAACAAATATAAAGGTCAACTAGACCTCACCCTTATGGTTAACAAAACCACTACTGACTAGAATCAAATAGGGTACTCCTAGTATTCCGTACACATCTGCCACACCACTCAATCGCTCAAAAACTCTCCTTCGGATTCTTAATGTTCGTCGAGGATTGATATGGCTTATTGAACTACCTAGATGTTCACTAAACTCCTAATAGTCAAGTCGTCTATGTCGGTGAAGAATCAACCAAGTGGTGGCTCATGTCGATATCGAAAATGCCTCGAACTAATCTGTTTGGTGTTGGCTCCAAATAAGCTTCCTAGAAATGGAAGTAGCTACGTGTAACGATGCATCTTTCTAATAGTCTAGAAGTGCCTACGTGCTCTATTCATCAACTCCCTAAAAATGTGCAATGCATGGGAGTGTCTACTATGTTTAACGAAATGAACCCGAGCTTATTAAACTGCTCGGTGTGTATAACTCATCTCAATATGCAATAAAAATAAAATGCTACGTGTACTAAACGAATGACTTCGCCTAAATAAAAAAGTACTGCTGGCCTTCAAAGTTAATTTTTTTTTTTTAGATACGGTATAGTTCTATTTATTTTTTCATCTCATTTTTTTTTTGATATTTTTTTTTTGAAGTGATATATATGATGAAAATGGCCTAATAAAGAAGTGTACAACTCAAAAATATGTATCGAGGCTTTGCCTCAATGTCTAATCAACATGGTACTACTGTCTATACCAAATAATGCGTAAAAATAAAATATAAACAAAATGATCGCGTTAAATCTACATGAATTCATGTCGAAAGCTTGAAAGAAATGTCGCCTTGTGAAACTCCTCCCAATCGAATAAATGTGTTAAAGTCGAGATCGGGGACAAATTAGAAATTGTCAAAGATGCCTAAATGTTGATGTCGCAAAAATTCTTACTTGACCATTTCGGTATCCGGCTTAGTCTAGGTGGCTCGACTGTATTTAGTGTGAACTCTCGAATCTCTCACTAAACTGATGTATCCCACGGTAGGAAATCCTAGACTAGGTAATATTTGTAGTGTTTCCCCCCACCCACAGTCATGTGTACGAAGCCCCTAAAGTGTACCCTACAGAATTCTAACTTTGACGGTCTCAAGTTAAAATCATAAAGTTGCGCCTAGTTTAACATTTATACAAGTTTTTCTACTTCATTTCAAATTTCATTCTAGCTTTGATCTAATTGTTCGTTCAAATTCACTTGCCAAGAGGTTAATGCTCATACAAAAACTTTTTAAAAGTAACAAATATTGAGAGTGTGTCAAGTCGTATAAACTTTTGAGATATGAACATGCTTCGACTCATACAATCCTAACACAAATATTCACAATGCAACACGAAACACCCAAAATATTCACAAAATTAACAAAAAGTTGAGTTATAGAGTAGATACACCTTTTGTGCGGTAATGAGACGGAGTGAATGGCTGAATTTCAAGAAAATCAGCTCCGGTCCAAATCTGCAGTAGGTTGACCGGTCAACCTTACCGGTCATGTCCGAGAAACCCCAATTTTGATAAATTTTCTAAAAATCCTTGCGGCTGTCTAACGAAACACTCGAGAAAATATATAAAACGCAAGGGTGGAAAAAAATCTCTATAAAATCTAAAACTCTTAAAAATTCTCTAAAGTAGGAGATAAAAAGAAAGACTCAAAATATTTTTTTTTGGATTTTTCAATAGTAAAAAGAAGACAAATGGGGGTTTTAAAATAACTAAGAAAAAAAAACATATATTCACAATTTTTGAAAAATTCTCCACATTTCCATGAGTAACCAATGAATATGTATCCACTCTCCCAACTAAAATCGACAGTGTACTCTGTTGGGAGAAATGAAAAATATCGAAGTTGGTCAACTCAAAGGGACTCTATGTGAACTAAATGCAAGACAATATATACAAAAAAAAGGCGGCTATTTACAGATGGAAGTGATGGTGGAATGGTGGTGGAATTAGATAGAAGCAAGAGGATATTCGTCCTCTCCTACCTCGTCACTCTTCGTGACTAATGTCTGATCCTGTTCGAGCTC
The DNA here is from genome assembly GCA_963682055.1 of Primula veris. Lineage (NCBI taxonomy): Eukaryota > Viridiplantae > Streptophyta > Magnoliopsida > Ericales > Primulaceae > Primula > Primula veris. The sequence continues at coordinate 10,963,054 of OY821745.1, read as the reverse complement.
TTCCTCAGGATCTTCCTCGGGATCCTCGTCATTAATATCGTCCATGTTGAGTTTCTTACTTGAAACAGTCGGGTCTAGGAAAAGAAACTTACTCGCCTTCCTTGATATTTTGAAGAAGTTTGATTTGCATAGTGCGACGGTACTCCTTGAGTGCTTCCGGGATGACGTGTCATGAAAAAACTGAATTCCTCCCATAAAAGATGGAATCCCGAAAGTCATGTACTTATTTTCACAATGTATAGTCACATCCTGTTCCTTGTAGTTGATGATGACTTGTGATGCCTTCAAGAATGGCGCCCCCAATATGACTTTGTTAACTCGGTTATGAGATTGTTCAAGGAGTATATCATAGACAATAAAGTCTAAGATATATATGAAATCACCAATTCTACAACTTAACTCCTTGGCTCCCTTAGCCTTCCCTGACTTTCGACCGTTGGCCATCATTATCCTTTTGTCGTAGGGATGTACCTTAGTGAGGCCAAATCCATAGAAGATCTTAGCGGGCATTATATTTGCAAATGCCCCCGTATCTATCAAGACTCTGCCCATGGGGCAGACGCCTATGACCATGGTTACCGTTAGGTAACCAATTCCTCACGTGGATCGATTGCATGGCAGCTTAAGAAACCTTCCCATATAATATGGTAGGTGGAGTGGTAATCCATGAGGGTTTACACCTTGCGATACATCATCATGCCTGTAATGAGGGTCTCGTTGTTTGTGAAGAGAGCTCTTCTCACTTGATTGTCATTCTTGACAACTCTTCTATCCTTATCGTTCCAAGCTTTTGCGGGTTTCTTTTGGGGTACTTCTTTGAGCTTCTCCCCTTTTTCCTTAGGTGTTTCCGGCACATTTTCTACATTTTTCTTATTCCTCCTCTAATAAAGCATTTTCTTCTTTGTAAGCTTATCATTTGCCTCCTTTATGAGTGCCTCTTCAGACTCGTCTACCTCCATGAGAACTACTTTTGTATGGTTGGTGCGACTTTTCTTTGGTTTTTTTAGATCTCATACTCATTTTCAAGGTTAGAGCCTTTTCTCCATCGCTTATAGTGAGTGTATCCTCCTCATAATCAATGGTAGCTTTAGTTGTTCGCAAGAACGGTCGACCCAATATGATTGTCGACTGATTATTCTTTCCTCCAATAATTGGCTAATCCATGCCCACAAAGTTTAGAGTGTATAAGAAGTCTCCCACTCTACATACAACGTCTTTAACGATGCCTAAACAAGTTTCGTCCTTAGATGAGTTAAAATATAATGGTACCTGACCGGTCAACCTGACCGGTCAAGTCAGGCTTCTCGAAGCTTCTTTGCTCTATCTTGACTTGATTTCATTTTGTAACTTATTGGTGTTGAATTTGAGGTCATTTGTCTTCTGAAATCTTCTCATTTGGTCCTTTATTTGGTCTTTTTGCGTGCTTGTCTTGTTTTTGCGCTAATTCCATGCTTTTTCCTGAAAAGATGTAAACAACTGCAAGTAAACCGGGAAAACGCAGAAAAACACAAAACATAGCTTAAACAAGCCTAAATGTCAACAAAACTACGCTAATTCATATCATATTAACACGCAAAAATGATCATTTTATGGTCTAATCACTTATCTGAATCATGATACAACAAGAAAAGTGAATGATGAGTTGCAAATAAATTTGGAAAACTCAAGTGAAGACATCCCAGGAAACACTAGTAATACTCTTGCTATTATTGACAACGTGAAGACACTCATAACAACCAAAGTGTCGAGGCTTTTCCTTTACAAATCTGTATAAGAGATCCAAAAACCTTGGAAATTCTACACTTTACTAAATTTATTCCTGAATCACACAACCTAAACGGAATTACAGATTTATCCTTTATTGCGAATGAATCTCAACTACGGCTAAGAGGTGCACCGGTCCATCCTGTAACCTCACGTGGAGACGAAGATCAAATTAAGTATTTGAACTCAGATACGACAAGCCAACATTCAGAAAATGAGCATATTAATCTAAATGAAGGTGAACTAACTGTGGACCTCTACTCATCTAATTGAGAAACTGAGGTCGATGAAAAAGAAGAAAAGAAGAGAAAAATTACAAAATGGAAGGGAATTAAATTACCGAGGGAAGAAAGAAAAATAAAAACGCATAGATATAACACTAGAAGCAAGACTAGATCTATAAATAATTATTATGACCCATATGACTATGGCGAATATGGTAGCTGTTAGTTACTATGCGATTATAAGGGAGAATAAGCTGATTAGGTTATAAGCCTTTGTAAAAAATTAAGTTACAAAGAGGTAATTAAATGAGATGTTGGAAATTCAGCAGCTACCTGGGTTTGGAAGATATAAGGATTGGTGTTGGTCATCATCCATTTATTGATAGAATCGCTTTGGTATTGGTGTTACCCACAAGTTACATAAGTTCCGGTATCAATTCTTGGATTGATTTTAGTTGTTGTAATAAGGTCGGAACACCATTTTAAACTCACTATAAATAAAACTTGTGGGCAATCCTCCCTTTTAATTTATTTTTTAAAAACCACTCACTTAAATATTAAAAAAAACTCAATAACTACTTACTCTCTTTCTAAATATAAAATATATTAAAAGAATAAATATTCTAATATTCATCATAAATACTTACCTAAAAAATTAAAAAGATGAAAAAAAATCACCTAAACGGTCAATTTTACTAAAAATCATTTTTTTCCCAAAAAAATTTTCTACCAATTTGTTGTATGATAATATATACTTTGGTTTTTGAAGATAATTTGGTTAAAAAAAACTGTTCACTATAGCTTTATATATACTTTGGTTACTTTGAAGAAGATGACTTTGAAAAAGATTTATTCGGATTAGTTGACCCGCTCTCTTTGATTTTAATTACAGTAATACTACTCATAACCCATAAAGTGTTTTAAAAACCCAGGCGGCGAAGAGTATATACAATAACAATTTTATAAGGTGTGGATCAAGTGAGGGAGTAATTGACTGGCCTTTGTGTTTTTTTAATGACGGAGGACGTCGCAGGAGTACGACGGTAGTTGCAGTAAATAAACATGAAGGTTACCCAAGATCGATTACGGGGAACACGCTAGTTATGCTAGAATGTCTTTATGTGTTTTCACGGTGTTTACAACGATCAAGAAAGCGAACAAGTGAGTTGTCAGTCTAAAAACTATACTAACTATACTATAATTTCTAATGGTAATTGGTCTTGGCCTAACAGGAATACTAGTGCATTTGTTGAAAATATTGCCATCCTCCCTCATCCCATCATCTACTCTGGTTATAATGACAAGATTACCTGGTCCTTGACTAATGACTCCGTCAATGTTAAAACTATTTGGAACCATATGAGAATCAAGAGTAACACTGTGGCTTGGCATAAGATTATTTTGTTTAAAAAGCACATTCCTAAGTGTAGTATGATTTGTTGGCGAGCTATTTTGGATAAACTCCCCACTTTGGACAAATTGTCTATTTGGTACCCTCATGTTAATAATACATGCGTTTTATGAAATGATGAGGTTGAGACTACTAATCACTTGTTTTTTAAGTGCCCCGTTTCAAGGAAGATTATTACGATTTTTCTGCGCAAAGGCGGTTTCATATGCAACTCTACCACTTGGGCCGAATGGATTGAATGGGCAAGTGACATTTTCGAAGGTGATAGCCTCTCCTCCACTCTGGATAAGCTAATTTTTACTACTTCTATTTACTCCATTGGAAACTTAGAAATAGTATCAGGCATGACACCACTCATTATGATATTAACATCATTATTATGGATATAACGTTTATGGTTTGTGCTTAAATGAAAAAAATTAAGAAGTATCCAAACAACAACAGAAATAATCTGATTATTATGGATATAACGTTTATGGTGGAGCCTCAAATCCCCTCTCTGATTTCTAATGTGCGTGTTCAGCATTTTCAGGTTACTTTTTAAGTTAACCATTAATATCTTAAGTGATTCGATCCACTGTTTCATTTCCCAAAGAAGGAGTTCATTCTTTGATCTTCAAGCTTTACAAAAGACAGTCATAACCAATGATCTTAGCGTAGAATGTAAAAGTGATCACCTCATGCTTGGTTACAATCCAGATTCTGAAGATTACATGGAGTTTTTCTTTGATATATACACGCAAAGCTGTTTTGCTTTTGTAATAAACTATTTTTTATTTCTTTCATTTCCCTGGGATATACCTTCATTTTGCTTGAGTAGGTGCTTTGTGCCATCCTTGACTCGTTCTGTTTTTAATATATTTCTTATTTACCGGAAAATAAAACTATACTAACTTGATTATGCAAGAGTTTATAACTTGGTTATTACGTTTATCACTCAATATTTGTTTTAAACATGGACTTTACGATTATGTCGAGTTACTGGTTAATTTAATATTTTTCAATCAACGATAAAAGGAGAACATTGATTTAACGCTTTAGCTACTTCTAAACGGATTCAGTTGAGCTAGAAAAGAAAATATTAGAGAAAACACGAATATAGTGCAAGATTAACGAGAAACTTACATTAACAAGTCACAAAAATAGCGTTATGTGCACAAACGAAGGTATTGTTCTCTCTACTTGATAAAAATGTAAAAGCTCTATTCTGTATGAATTGCCAATCGATAACAAACTCTACCTTTCTAATTTTTCAAATTAATACTGTCTATGACCAATCAAGTTCTCCGATCCGGCTGATCGATCACCTTGCTTCTAGAACGTCTGTTTCGCGAATCAGGCCTTCGGGGATGGTTATGCTTCCTTTCGGCTTGTCCAGACTTCGTGAGAATTTCTCTTGGGCTAGCTCAAGCTTCATTCTTTTACTTAGACCCATGTTGACTTCAACAATTAAGCTTGGGTTACGTTTTTCCTTGTTTTGCCTTGGAATCGTCGCATTTACTTGAAAAACACAAGTAAACGCCAATAAACTAGAAAAAAGTAGACTTTATGCAAAAACACATAAATACGCATTAAAATAACTCTTAAACTCATTTACAACATTGGTTTTAGCCTAAATACTATACCATTTCGTTGTCTAATCAGTAATCAATTACTTATATTTGCATACTAGCATTGGTGTTTGAATACTTATTCTTTTCAATCCTTATTTTATTGAGTTTTCTTATGTTGTTTTTCCCTAGCTTTAATTTCTGTTGTAATAAGGCATTCGTTCCAACTCTAGCATTATTAAGCTTAATGAATACAGTGGGTCTTCCTACTTATTATTAAAAATAAAAATAAAGAATTATATATGTTATGCTAGTAGCTAAACGAACATTGATTCAATATTTTCAAAGCATTACAAAATATCACAACTGCAAATTCCTAACAAAATAAGAAAATATATTGCTGAAAGTAAGTGATTTTTGACCAAAGTCGCTAAAATATATGTTAACCGAAACATACAACTTCGTAGTCAAAATAACCATTATTTAACTAATAATAACTTGTCGCTTCTTCTTCTTTTAGAAATCTTTAATAATCACTTTGGTGCTTATATTTTTAGCAATTATCTTCTCATTGAATACGTCAATGCATTCGAGATATAACCATCCTCCTTTTTATTCGGAGACTAATTTTGATGATTTTCATGGCAGAGAATGATCTTTTCGAAGTCGCAGTAGATACTGAAAGAGTAAGAATAAGCACAATCACCCTAAAAATAAGATTGTGTCTAGAAAATTTATCAGTCTTCATTAACAACCGATATACCTTTTAAATGGTGGAAAGACTTTGTAGTTGGAGCCTTTCACTACATTACAGTCGTAATGCTTAAGTTTTCTCCTATATTCATCTCTTTCACAACTTGTAAAGTCATTCAGAAACTTTTCAACTAAATTACATATATCCACGACTCGCAACGACTTCAATGCATTTTGAGGATTCAAACAGATACTAAGAATAAGTAATTCTATCCCATCTCTATTATAGCGCACATTGAGTTCTTGCAACTATGCATCAATGGCGGCATACAAAAATCTAGAGATGTTATATAGGTAAATTGGTAACTTAGAAAGTGAGTTCCACACCGGTACAATAGATGATTCTTAGGGTTGAAATCATATATTCACTTAAATGTTCTCATTGAGCTATTTTCAATCAAGCAATTAATTTTAAGCCATATAGGTCGCCGTCCTCGTGAAAACAGCTAATTAGAATATGCTTATTATGCAACACTTCTAGATTTGAGATCCTTACATTTTACTAAAAACATTTTTGATAACCTCAATATTAGGTTTTCCATGTGAAAACTTACCAACAAAGGTATGCTTAAACTACTCCAAAAATTGCTTGATATCCTCTACTGAAAGTTGTATCAAATGTTTCCCTTTATAGGATCCGATTTTCAATAGTTCAATTTTTTTTTTTTGTAGTGCTAGGGTATTGTGAAATTGAGGGTTTGTCGTAATTTTGTCCCTTTTCGGTGATAGGGAGGCTACTAGGTGTCCATGACGACTACGATTTGGTCTCTCTTTTCTCTCTCTCTCTCTCTCTAGAATTAGGTCCATTACTTCTTTCATATAAGATATAATATAAGCACGAAATCAAAAGAAACCATTTCATCCTAGGTAGTGGTTGCACTTGCTCGTTGGGCCGGAAGCCCATCATCCATAATATTTAGCAATACACTCCATCATCCATAATATTCAGCAATACACTACATGTAGCACTGAATATATAAAGGAAACTATTCAAACATCTTAAATATCAACTCCAACGGGTATCGACATGTCGTTTTACAGTGGTGACCTGATTTAGTCCACACCTTATTTCAAGTTCATTAATACCAATTAAATGGGCAATGTCATCGGCATGAGGCTTTTTGAGTTCGTCACTTCATTTGCAAGAAGCAAAGAGAATGTTAACTATTAAGTTAACTTGTCAAAAAATAGATGAATGGATCTTACATTTTTTTCTGCTCCGACTAAAGCGAATTGTAAATGATGACCAAAACAATGAACATAATAAGAAGATTTACAATCTTTCAAAGCCAAAGCTTGTAAACCATTAAAATAACCTCTTATAATACTAGCACCCTCATAACTTTGTCTTCTAATATTTTTACACATCTAACTTGTAATGAGCCAAAAATCGAATATAGAGCATTTTTAAGCGTCAAAAACGAAGTATCGAATACATGAACTTGCCCAAGAAAACGGTCTTGGATAAATCCATGCTTATCCATAAACCTCAGAACTATGGACATTTGTTCTTTATTTGATTTATCACATGCTTCATCAACGAAACATAATACTTGGCAACACAAATTTTTTTACAGATGGCATTCTGCACTATCACTAAAATGGTATGAGGAATATCTTATTCGATCAAGGGAGACATGTACTTAGTATTCTTAAGAGCTTTTACCCTTGCATTAGAAAGTTTCTCATTGTAAATAGCCAAAATGTTTAGAAATTCAAGAAACACAATTAGATGATTTAGTACTCTCCTCATGACCTCTACTAGGAACAACCAAACCAAGTTTATTGAAGCTATTAAATGAATACGATCGCCTGAAAGGTAGTAAAAGTTCATATTAACCTTGTAATGTGTTGTTTTTGGTTCATCAAGTCGGAATATGCTTTTTCCATAATATGACGGAATTAATTCATTCCACCCATATGACTTAATAAAGGATATTCTTTTCAGTTTCGAACTTTTTGCCAACTATCAAACCCAATCACTGAAAAGTGGTATGTTTTACTTATCCGGATGTGTTAGACCTTATGGCAAACCTAGAGACGGGGTGAATAGGTTTCACTGCTTTTTAAACTTTTGTTCAGTTTAATAAACAACGACTTAGGGTTGGTTGTACTTAATAAAAAACTATATTTAGTGAATTTAATAAGCGGAATATAATATATGTATAAATATACTAATCACTAACTTATGCACAACCAAACAAGATTATCACAGTTATTACTAATTCAACTATCATCCAACAATGTTATCAACTATTGTTGCGTTGAATACTTACTAACTTATCTAGCTATCGACAAGTGAATGTACAAACTAAGTGGTTTAATTCAACTTGTTTTGCTTGGTATTATCCAGCTATCGACAAACAGATCTCATCACTGAGAGTACGATCTAGTTTGTTTGCTTCGGATATTAGTCAGCACTAGGTCAATATGCAATGTAAAGAACTTGATAAATAAAGTAAGGGGATAGAGAGTACTTGACACATCGATTTATCTTGTTTCGGCTCTATGTGAGACTATGTCCAATCCAGAAGTTCAAACATGACCTTGTGCTTTTTATATTAGCGCACGTACTTCTTTTAGGGCAGTATACCATTTACAATATTCTTCCTTTTGGACATAGCTATCCTTTACAACACTCTTTCTCAGTGGCAGAGCGACCCACGATCTCGCTTCTCCTTAAAGGGAAAACCTACCCAAAACTATCACTTTTACTTGACGAACAAAGTGATCAAAAACTTTCGTCTCAAAGTGATTCTTTGGATCTAAGATCCAAGAAAGTGTTCCCACTTGTAGTTGTACACAATTTGTACAATCAACAAGATTAAAAACAACCTTGTTTAAAATCGATCTATCGATGTGATCGATGGTTTAAACAGCCTGAATCACACACACTGTAAACAAGAAAATTGTGATCTATCGGTTGGAATTGTCTGTACAGAAACTAGACAATTTCATACAAGTGTTGTTAATTTTTCAAATTAACTTATTAGTCCATGGTTAACTTTGTTTTACATTTGCAATCCATTTCTTGAGTTTTACTTCTTTTGCAATATGGTCTAATTAATTGTAGTTATCTGAAATATACTCGTTGAAAGTATTAGTACTACGAAACTTTGTTGTGTATCTAAAATTCCTATTTTGTTATTATCAAAATATAATTCAATATCGTACAATTGAAGATTGGTTCAACATGATGACTTACTAAAAAATAAAACATATCTTACAAATGAGCAAATGAGAGACAGAGAGAGTAGACTAGAGGACAGAGAGAACACGTCAGAGAGAGAGAAAATGGGAGACATGGGAGAGAAAGAAAATGCCGAAGAGAGAGAGAGAGAGAAAATGCCGAAAAGAAAATGGTGATGGCGGTCTCTTACGTGACTGAGGGGAGAGAGTACATCAGTGGGGGACGGTGGCGGAGTTTTGAGTTTGATGGTGGTGGCGGGGATGGCAATTTTAGAGAGAAAAGTGTAATAGGCTAACGAGATAAAATAGAATTGAACCCCTTCAAATATTTATGTTTGAGTACCAAAATTAAATTAATATTTTAAAAGTTAACTTATCTTATTATCAAAGATTGGGGATACTAAAACTTAATAACGACTTAATTTTTTCTGCAAAAAAGTCTATAATTATTTCACTTTTTTTTTAATTTACTATTTTAAAGTTTTAATAATTTAGTTAAATTTAACGCCGAAGAAACCCTAATAAACAAAGACAACTAATTTCACTAAGTTTATCACATGGCGACGGCTTTGAGATGGCAACCAAATGATAGTAAGAAAATTAGTTTAGCCTTTTTCGAGTTTTTTGCACTTTTGTACACTATACGATTAACTTATTTCCATTTTATATATCATACTACCAAATTATTTAATTAGGACATCATACTATCATTTTTCGGTGATTTTAGACACTTACGTCTAATAATTTCCGTCCACTCGATTGTCACATATTACACCCATATTTTTTCTTCCGTAATATCAGTTTCATAGGTTGATCCATGTAGGCTACTCAGCTCAAACTTATAATGAATATTTCATATCAATGAGTAATTATGTAGAAAGCCGTTTAAATTTTCAAGTTTTAGGTTGAATTTTTTGGCAAATAATGAAGTTTTTTCTTATTACATATTATTATTGGTTGGAATTTTTTATTTATTGGACGAAAGTGTATAAAATCACCGAGAATGAGTAGTATGATGCACTAATTAAATAATCTTGTAGTATAGTGTAAAAAATCATAAAAAGTCAATAATATAGTGTATAAAAGTACAAAAAAACCCGTCCTTTTCTATTTAAGTTATTGCGTATTTACTTAAATCACCAAACCACGTGAATAAACTTAATTTATCCTTATTTCACGCCAGATATCTTTTTCTCTTTCTATATCTCTAAAATGCGGCCAATGACTCAGATAAATGTATCTACTTGAAATGTTATTGGTGATAATCTTAGTATATTTTGGACCTCAAATGGTTTTGCTAACATGTGCCCCGCCTGTATATGTTAAGGTACATTCACGTGGAAATATATGTCGACATTATGATATCATTTATAAACAACTATCTTAATGATTATTGAAAGATTTTGAAATTGAATATATGTAGGAATGGAGTTAACACACCTGGTAAACATCAATCAATTTCAAATTAATGCACCTCAATTGCTTATTTCGTTACATATAATGTGCATGGGCTGGAAGGTTATTTTTGTAGAAAGGGAATCATAAATTGCAATAAATCTATGGGTTGACTTATATTTTGGCTTAGTGACAGCTAGATCCATTCTTTATAAATCAATATTGTGAAAGATCAAACAATATCAAGAAAAAACAAATAAATAAAAAATATTCTAAAGTCCAAACCTCTAGAACTTAATTAAGACAAAATACACGACTTAATATAATGAAAAAAGACAAAAGTTTCTGTATAACTAAATAAATAAAAATATCGGAAATTAAAGCATCCAAAATAAAAAAAAAATTATCAGGAAAATAAAATTACAACGTTGTAGAATTGGAGATAAAAGCAGTTCAAACCTTTGAAAATTAAGAAGTACATGTGCAATGTTTTTTGCCCAATTTAAGATTTAAAACACTACATAAGTTTAGCAAATTTTAAGCCACCTTAGTGAAATTGATGAAAATTGTTTTACTCCAAAATCGTAATAGAATTTTTCTCATTAAATCTAAACATGGCATTTACTAAAAATATAGAAAATATTATAATTGATACACTATATATATATATATATATATATATATATATATATATATATATATATATATATATATATATATATAATTTAATTAATATTGCATAAAAAACTTTCAATAATATTATAATTGTTTTAGGTTATTTATATTTTTACTTGGGCCTACTCCACGTACATGGGCCTTTGGTCTTAAACTAGGGTTTGATATATGAAAACCTGCTCACCTCTCCTATATAAAGAGATTGGGTGGCACTTGTATCTGCCACTTATTAATGAATAGATAACCGTCTTCTTGTCTTTCTATACTTCTCTCTATATATCTCCATATATTTATACTGTAACTAATATGTCACACAACACGTTATCAGAACTTTTACTCGCGTAGATTGGAGTAAAATCTAAGAGATTGAGGTATTTGTTCAAAAGTTAAGGTTTATATGCTCGAAGATTGGTTTATAAATTTACGGCTAAAATTTGAAAACAAAATTTGTCGGACTTTCACCAAAATACTATGAGTAAGGTATACGGCAATAAATTTTTTTTCTATAATTCTGTGCACGCATGCAAATATTGATATATTATTACAGTTTAAAGATTGTATCCGTACGTATTAGAGTTTATACTGCATGCGTTTGCTATGGCTGGTGTATAAAAAATATATAGATCAATGATAATATGCAGTTTAGTCAAACTACTTGTATCAGTGTTATATATGAAGTATCTAATACTACCACAAAGACTACTTGTAAGTCATTAGTTAACAACATATTAATTCTGTGAACCTAGAAGATTATTTTGTACTTGGTATTGTTACTCAAGATGTGATTGAAATATTACAAATAAAACCATCTTGAACAAATTGTTTCTTATTGTCCAATAATATGTCTTGGTATGTAATATATGTTTGCACCGACATCAACCACGTTTGTTTGGTACCTACTGCATACAAATAATTTTTTTAAGAATTGCAATAGCTAATCATGATCAATGCTGACTATGTTTAAACATGTAATCAATTGAAAATCATGTACATATGAACATATAGTTATAAGTCGGACTGAATATGTGATGAACTGAAACCAGTAGTACTATTTTGTAATTCACTTAAACTATAGACTGATCTGTTAATTACTGAAGGACCAAACTGCAACTTTCCTGTAATTAAAGACTGAGTATGTAATAACCCTGTAAACTAGAACAGTTTACCGAAATTACTCAATGATCCATGTAGTATATTAGTTGTATGCAAAACTGTATATATGTTTGATTAATATCAATATTCGGTCAATATACACATCACACATGCATGCTAATTAATTAAAAGACAAGTGAATATAAATGACATGTTAATTGAACATATTTATATGTTTCCATATAAATTTATCTCCCTATTGCATGTTATAATTAGCATGAATAAAATCTTTGCATATGACAATATAAAAATAATAGATTAATTAGATCTTGCTAGTAAAAACTATGATTTATAATATTTTTGTTATGATTGTCTGTTATATTAGTTAATCATGTAAGCAGGTACAATCTAAATATTTAATCACAGTCATATATTATTTATTTACTGCCATGTACACATGTGTATAATATGTTAATTTGCGAAATCATATATTTTCGCATTTAAGTTGGAAAAATTATGAATATTTTTCCAACTAGGCTCATCTATTATGTTACGATGGCTAAGGAAAGATTTTGGCGGATATTTAGTATCCTAATAAGGTCGGTTTTTAAGGAGATTCGCGCCCACCACCCTCACCCTTTCTTTCCTGGTCGTACATATTAGAGCTACCGAAAGAAGTTAGAGTAAATAATAATTTCTCCGAGTGTGTTTATATAGTGATGTATGTTTCGCCGAATTGATGTCTCGGTATCAGTCTGTCGTAAGGGATGAAAAGCCATAGCTAATGCAATTAAATCTAAGTGAAATTAAACTCTTGAGACCCCCGATTTTGTGACTTAAATATAGTTTGATAACTTTCTATATGATTTTGATAAATCATTGAGCTGATTTGTCGCTCATCTGGATTATGATTTTTCCATTTGGATTATTTTATTTTTTTATTTAGACCATACTTTTGGTTTATGGTTTGCTTGTTTCTTAAAATTTTCTCAAAGTAATTTAAAGTATTATTTGAGCAAATTCATTTGACAAATGTAACCAAACTTTAAATTATGAAATTTTAGGCAATACTTGTGGGGTAATAAGATATTCAAGAAAATAAGTGATATCTGATAATAGGTAATGAAAGAATTGATATTTTTTTACACAATCTCCACTCAATACGACCAAAAGCGTATTCTTGAGGAGTTGAGATGTCTTTCAAGTGGTTGCTACCACGCGTTTAAATCATTTTAAAGTTACCTTATCATTTTGCATGTTGTCGATTGATAAAAAATTTAGATGCTAAGACATGATTGTCTATACTATCATTCACATGTCGTCAATTGATAAGAGAACTTTGATACTGTGCATTGACCAGATGAGATATTTTCGGGTCAAAAGATGATACTTGATTTATAATTGCATCGCATTTGGATTCTTTTTGAGGATATATTTCGTGATTGATCCGAAATTCATGCCGCTAATGCTCTATTTGAAAGACTAGTATATGTAAAAATCACGAAATGCACTCTTAGAATTCTTGTAAAGAATTGAAGGAGTTAGTGTGGACTTATCCAACCATAAGATGGACCATTAAAAATTTTATGGTTATGATTGATGCATCGACAATATGGTAACATGATTATTATTGTCCACAGAAATTAAGCATTTCCCAAACTCTAAGCCAAATCATTAAATTGATAGCTTATGATCCGAATTATCCTGAAAAGTCTAGTCGACTTGATAATACCGAAAAGTTAAATCGAAGTTTTGATTTGTATAATTGACTTTGGGAATTGAAATTGAACATCCCGAAGATTATGTTCAGACCTAAAATGGACTCACAGAAAATTTAAGCGATTGCAAATGATTGCACGTGTTATTTGGTGATGCGTACATATATATATTTTTGTGTGGGGTCACGATATATTGCATACTCCTACATTGGTCTGTATGAGGCCCATGACCACTCAAACACTTTATGCGTACCAGCTGGTTACTGGTTATGAGCCAGAAGTCTCATATTAACGCGTGTCTTGAGTACTTAATATTTTGATTAAGCCGTTAAATCGTTCAAAATATAGACTTCTGAAAAATCGGGGACATATATCGATTATGAATCTCCTCCCTATCATTTGATAGAATAACCTTAAAAAGTGATTCATTTACCGCATGATATGCTAAAGTGAAATTGCTAAGACCGTACTCCCCGCCGTTAGAGAGAGATTTTTCATGTTACCGTTGAAAAGAAACAACGTGAAGTAACGTGGCATTAACCCACTCAGTCTTAACTCGATTCCCAAACTACACACAATGATAAGTGTGTGTAGAGACTCCAAGTCTAATCAAGTGCCAGTTGCATTTAATGACTATGAAATATCACGAGATCATTTATACATGCTGCAAATATGCTTGCAAGGATAGTCGTCCATGTCAGACGCTGTGTTCATGTTGTAACACGTTGATTTGGCCGAACCCGCTAAGCAAATGATGCTATTTTCGACTGTCTAGTCTGTCGTCCTTACCAAGATACAAGAAAGTTGATCAGTTCTTAATTCGTTTAGCCCCTAGAGAGGTGAATAAACTCGTTTGTCAGATGAGATTATAAAGAATCAAGAAGAGGTGTGATTCCTCCTCATCCTCAAAAATCTTGAAATATCTGTCGATCATGATATCTTAGACAATATTGAAGTGAAAGAAGACTGTCATTGATTACTTTTTCATATATTCGGTGATGACTGATAATATGAGCAAATTATGACAGAGAACTCTGTACCATTTCCTGAAGTCAACGTAGAACTGACTAGGATAATGGAAACATACAATCCAAATAGACTACTTAGCGAAAGAGTGTTCGGACCTGTAGCTCCAACACCACCAATGTTAAACGAGTTTGTTTATTTGGTTATTTATAAGGAAGAGTGATGAGAATAATGAGACTGTATTAGTGCTCGCCTATTAGCGCAAGACTTCTCTCACACCTTGGAATTGATTACGAGATGGTTTATTTCCTCATGGACGTTATAACGGTCCCCTACTTTATAAGTTTAGTAGTTTCCAAAAAACTGAGTATGCAGCATGTGATTGTGATCACAGTTTTATCTCTATGGGGTTTAGACAAAGAGATGTAGATGGATGTCGTTGTGTGACTTCATGTGATTGAATCAAGTAGTTTCTAATCATGGAATACGTTTTTAATTAACAGAGACGTTCACTATATGGAGTGACATAATCCGAGCGGATGTGGTATACCCACTTAAGTGAGTACTTGATTAGCTTGTGATATTTGACAAGTATTATTCCACTACGTGTTTTTTGAATCCATGTTAGGATTTTCCCATCGAGATGAAGGATCTTGGAAATAATAAGGTAATGACTCGGCTTGAAGATCGAGTCCCGTAAATATAGAATCTAAGTCCATGGTTCAGACTACACCAGAATGTGTTAATTTAGTCATCATGACGTTAAGTCGTCATATTCTCCCATGATCATTTCATAACTAGCCATTGATACAAACCCATCTCGTCCCTGGAGTGATGTTGAAGAGATATCGAACCATGATGTTCATATCTGAGTACAATAGGGGCATCATTGTACTTGGTCTAATGCGGTAGGACGAACATCTTATCTGTTGTGAATGGTATAGCTCGATACAGTATCGCGCTAACACGATGCCACCGAAATGGTATTAAAGAAACATCTTTTATAGTGTACTCTTTTGTTCTTCAAGCAAAAAAAAATTTCACTGAGTTTTCTTTGACAACGTTTTGACGAGACACCTGTTTCATAGTCAGTTTATACGCACTAACTTAGTGCTTCGTCCTTTATCATTTAGCAATACATTTTTTCTCCTAAGCGTCGGTTTTTGTTCCACATTGGATTTTCCGAACTTATGGTTTTTATGTGTTGGCATTAGCGAATGAACATATGTTTCGACTCGACTCATTACACTACATGAAGACAAGACGAAGAACTCAAGTCAACCAATGGTGAAAGTTGTATGTTATTTATGGTTGTATTTGGTCCTACTGCATGTATTTAGGCCTACTGCATGTACTTGGGCCTTGCGTACTAACCTAGTGTTTGATCCATGTAAACCTCCTCACCTCTCCTATATAAAGAGTCTGAAAAGTTCTTTTATCTGACACTTAAATCTGAGGGGTTCTCACATCTGTTCAGTTAGGACCTCTCCTATCTCCTATATACATGACTAGATTATTATCATAATTAACTATACAAATGCATGCAGCTGGTAATACTAAACCTACATTTTTTTCTTAGACTACTAGTTGATCCCGCATAACTTGAAAATCCTATATCGCTATAGATCCTTACGTTTACAGTGATTATAACAGACATCGTTTTTCATTTGCAGGCTACTTCAAATTTAAATTTGTTCCGAGAATAGTTGAAGAGAGGGTTGATAGGAGACCCATAATGGTCGATGTTCATTTCACTTCACACAAAAAAAATCCATGGCACGTATTGCTACTTCTCTCTATATTATACTTTTTAATTTCAAATTTGTCTTCTTCTTTATATTGGCTCATTTTACTTTTATGTAGTTATTGGAATTCTAAACTAAGTTTTTACAAACTGCGTGTGGCTTCTTTCTTAATGCAATCCACTCGTGAAAAGTGATCAACAACTATCACAAAAAAATTACAACACGTTCAATCACCAAAAATCACTAAAAAAAATTAAGGCAAACCATAGATTGATAGGGGCATGATAAAAGTTTTGGGCAGAAACCCCCGTCCTATTTTTAATTTTCGTAAAAACCGGTGACCCATCGATGATGCATTTACTTAATGGCTTTCAAAGTGCTAACGCGATAACCTTACCAAAATTTAATGTAATTAAAATATCATTAAATGTTTGAACTAAATACAAAAACATAATTAATGTAATTAAATATCGTTAATGTGTAAGTTCTTAAATACTTGAATACATGAATGTAGCAAGAGCGGTGGAGTACTTTGAAGCTCGTTGCACCAACTAACTAATGCAAAAAACCAAAATAACTACTCAAAAGGCCGATTTTATTAAAGTTCTCTTGTACGCGGTTAAGATCATTCTTGAAATTAAGAAAAGCTCGGCAGAAATTGAAGTCCCACGAGCTATATACTTTTAACACATATATATAATCCATAAGTAACCCTCTCTCTCTCTTTACCCTAACCCTAGCCGCTACCCGCCTTGGTGTGGAGGTGGTGTTTCGAAGCACCTATACCCGCGGGCTCTATAACGTGATACTCCGATCACCTATTCTATTCGGATCCGACTTCTTTTTCGGATTCTTTTAAGTCCTCCCTCCCTTTTCTCAGCCTTTCACGGATGAACTACTCTTGTTTAGCGAGCGGTAGATCTAATCCTCTTGGGATTCCCAAGGTTAGATCATTTAGATCATATTTTGATGCGTTGTATCTCTCCACGGAACTACATGCGTTTTTTCAACCAAACATACCGTTTTTGGTGCATGTTGGTTGGAGAACCGAAGCTTACTTCAAAATAAAGGCAAAGCGAGAACAAAGTTTTGCTCCAAAGAAAGTGTTGCTGATGTGATCAACAATCACTAAATTATAAAAACAACCCTCTGGGTGAACTACGGAGAAAGACAAAAGATTCCACCCATTGACAACAAGAACATGATTAATTGCTGCCACAATATGTCAAAATTTTAAAACTGAAGTGCGTAGAAGAACACATGGAAATCTGAAAAGGTTTTTTTCTTTAGCACTAAAAGTTTTATTAGTTGAAGTTTTTCACCTGGAATAAGGTTGTTGTGGTTATGGATTATTAATTAAATAATGGGTTAACCACCAATTTATATAAAAAAAAAATCTCATTTGTTATGCTTTGTAATGTTTGAATTTCATTAGACAATAGAATTAATCTGAATTGAAGTGATCTGGGCGTAATTTGAGAAAATATCTATAGGTTATATCATCCAAGGTTCAAAGTGCATGGTGATGTGACGTAGATTGGAGGAGTATAACGAGAAATGAAGTGATAAAAAATGAAGGGAGATTATGATTCAATTCCAATTAATGGCCATTTTATATCAGATCCCAATTTGAAAGAAACAACATTTGAAACAAAACTTTTTGCAGAGTTAAATATGTTGACTAGAGCAGTGGCGGAGCCATAATTAGTAAATGGAGGAATGGATTTTAAAATTTCAATATGAAGGGGCTAAATAGCTATTTTTCGTTAAAAAAAATTGCACTGCAAAAAATTATTATTTTTAAAATAGGGGGGAGGGGGGCTGTAGCATAATTTTCTTTATTAATATAGAGAAATTAGAAATGTGAGAAAAACCCCTCAAAAAGCATCGCCATAAGTGTTACTAAAGTGTCACAATAAAAATCTTGAAGACGAAAAATAAAAAAAATTACAACTTTCAAAACGAAAAAGAAAACTTGAAAAATCTTCAATGACTACTTTTGATAAAAACAACTGTATCCGCCTCAGATGATACATGTGTATCATTTCCTCTATATCTGAGTATACAGACAGTTCTTTTTTATATATATAAATTGGTGGATAAACCCTGAACTTCATTCAAAATTAATGGTCGTAATAATCTTATTACAGATTAAATCAACTTCAACAATGAAAACTTCAATAAAATAAAAAGTTATAGTGCTAAGAGAGAATAATAATAAAAAAACTAGGTTTTCATTTGTTTCTAGCCTTGGGAACCCAAACTCATAAGTCACGGAATCAGAGAGGCGGGGATGAGTAGATCTAGTACTCATTTCATGCAAGAGGGGCACACCATTGAAAATTGAAGAAAAGTGAAAGAAGAAGAAAAATCCGAAAAAGAGTTCTGATCCGAAAAGGGGGAGACGGTCGGAATATCATAACGTAAGCCTACAAGTAAAGGAGTAGAAAAGCATCACACCTACCCCGAGGCGGGCGGCGGCCAGGGATAGAAGTATACAGACGGTCCATCAATATAGAGCTTGAGAGAACCCTATCAAAAACCTTTGTTACCATCTTAAATTAGGGTTGGAATTTGCATCCAATCTAAGAATACTTTTCAACAGAATTGGAAAATCTTCAATCTTACGGGAGAAAATTTCTAGAGGTTGCCATAAAATTCCTTTCTCTGGAAGTGTGTTTAATCTACCTCTATTCTCATGGCTTTTTATCATATTAAGCTAGTTTTTGTCCAAGTTTTCTTTTTATATCTTTTTGTCTCTTCCAACATGAATGATTTTATCGGAATAATTACGAACTAAATTTTTAAATCAATTCTTTGAACATCATTCAAATGTTCAACTATTTGTCGGCTTTCATTAATTTCATAAGTGATTAATTAAGGATATATTTACTCTTACTTTTCTCACACCTTTCTTTTCTCACAATCTATAAATAAGTCGGATACCTTCATTGGCCCATTCACATCCAAACATGAACACCAATCATGATTCATGGTCAACCTTTGAAAGGTCATGTAGGCGAATTGGCAATACTAATGAAGTAGTCAAGGTTGTGTGGACTCTTTGTGCTATCGCACTTTTAGATAATTCACGAGTTGAATTGTTGAATTATCAGAAAATGGTATTTCAACCCCAAGTGATCTATATGTCGCAGAGATATCAGTGGTTGTTGATTTGAATGCTTCATCTTCGAGGGTTGATTCGAATGCTTCATGTTCGACGGTTGATATGAATGTTGCTCAATCTCTTATGCCAGTTTTTTAATCTTAACATTCCCCCACCCGATGAAGTTATTGACATTGGTTACAATGATGATGATTAGACCAATTGTTAATCTTTTCTTCTAATTCAGTTGCTGATTAAATCATTGACCGCTTTAACTAATGCTTTCTTTTTAGAGCACTTATATATTCCCCATCAACTAACTACTCATAGTGTAATAGAAAACCATTTTTCATTTGTACGTTGATCTCTATAGTATATTACATTTGCTAACAGAATCTAGATCGGACCAATGTCAGGTGTCCACTTTGGCATGTCAATTTTGGGGGTAAATATGGGTAACATTCATTTTTATTCTTTCTATTCAGATATTATTTGTATTAAGTTTGAGAAGCAAAATGTACATCCTTTGGTCTTTAATTCATATTACGTTTTTGAGGGCTCAAAATCATGAAATTTTCGTATAGTATGGCGTAATTTGGCACTCCGTTACGTATAGAATTGTCTGTGTATGTTGGTTTTCTTTCTTTGACAAAAAGTGTTCCTGTTCTTTTGACATCTTCTAAACTCAGACCAGCTTCGGCCTGAGAGAGACTGGAGATGCATCCACAAACAATCTCAATTAAATCCCACCAACACTCCCATTACTATACTATCTCTTCTTCCTATTCCATTGTGCTTCAAAAAGGCTTTCCCCCAAACTCATTGTTAGATTCAATTCAGAATTGTATTTGAGTTCTTTTCCATTGTTCTCCAACTACAAAAAGCAATTGTAACTGCAATTCTAAATTGAATCTTACAGAGAGTTTGAGGAAAAACCTTTCAGAAACATAATGGAAGAGGAATAAGAGATAATATAGTAATCGTAGTGTCGATGGGATTTAATTGAAATTGTTTGCGGATACACCTACTTTATCAAATTTGTTTGACTAGCGTAGTTCTCCATTTAAAAAGGAGTTTCTGTCTCTGTCAACCGAATGTGGTCTCGGTTTAGACAATGTCAAAAGTTGGGCAACACTTTTTTTCAGAGAAAGAAAATCAAGATGCACAGAAATTTCCATGTGTAACGGAGTGCCTAATTACGCCATACTAGACAAATTTTATGATTTTGAGCCCTCAAAAACTTAATATGAATTAAAAACCAAAGGATGTCCTTATGCTAACTTAATACAAATATATGAATACCATGTCTAATAGAAAGACGGAAAATGAATGTTGGTACACATATTTCCCAAAAAAAATGACATTAATGAGGACATCTGCCATTGGTCCAATCTCGGTTCTGTTAGCAAATGTTATATACTATAGAAATCAAAATACAAACGAAAAGTGATTTGATATTACACTATTCGTAGTTAGTCAAAGGGGAATATATAAGTGCTCTAAAACTATAGCATTAGTTAAAGTGGCCGAGGATTTAATTAGAACTTGAATTAGAAGCAAAGATTCACAATTGGTTTAATCATCATCATCGGAACTAATGTCAATAACTTCATCAGGTGGGGTCATGTTAAAATAAAAAACGGGCCTCGGAGATTGATCAACATTCATATCAACCCTCGAAGATGAAGCAATCGAATCAACCCTTGAAGATGAAGCATTCAAATCAACGAACATTGATGTGTCTGCAACCTGTAAATCACTTGGGGTTGAAATACCATTTTCTGATAATTCAACATTTTCAACTCGTGAATGAATGCAACAACACAGAGATTTCCCGCAGCCTCGATTACTTCATCAGCATTGCCAATTCGCCTACAAAATCTTTCAAAGGTTGCCACGCATCATGATTGCCTGATTGGTGTTCAAGTTAGGATGTGAATAGGCCAATGAGGGTACCCAGCTTATTTATAGATTGTGAGAAAAGGAACGTGTGAGAAAAGTAAGAGTAAATACATTCATAATCCATTAGGTCGACAAAATGGTTGAACAGTTGAATGATGTTCAAAGAATTGATTCAAAAATTTAGACCCCAATAATAAAATCATTCATGTTGGAAGAACAAAAAAATAATTAAGAAAAATTGGACAAAAACTAGATTAATAGGATAAAAGTTTATACCACCAATTTAATGCCCCAACTATTAACGTGATAAAAGTCCATGGGAATATTTTGTTGTTGTTTGGAGCTTTAAACGTCATTCCTGCTTCAGATGCCTCCTAAGTCCTAATAACTGATAATATAGTGGATTTTCTTTCCTTTTTTTCCCTCTTTGATGATAATTGCTTATGTATATGTACTTTTCCAATTGTTGTGTTCCATTTCGTAAATGCTAATTTCTCTTAGATTTTTAAATTGGGGAAATTTGAGTTTAGTACGATAATATCAATTTAAAATTGCAAAACATAATTTTGTGTTTCTTGTTTAAGATTAGTTACATATACCAATTGATCAAGTACTAAAATAGTACTCCGTTTAAATCTATCCGTATTCTAGCCCCTCCATAAATATTGGGGTTTTCAAATTCGAACTAACTACTATTAATTACAGAAATTTTCAAATCTAAAGACAATTAAAATTAAAAAATATAATATAGAAATCTATCAAAAGTCAATTTATAAAAAAGATAAAGATACATAAAGAACAATATAGAGAAAATTATACAAATATAGAAAAAACATATATCATCATAGAGAATCAAACAAACAAAATAAATTCCAAAAACAATGGTAATAAAAAAATAAAATAAATGAGCATCGTATGATATCTATGGAAAAAAATACAACATCTTAGGGCAACAGATAGCATAAAACAAGTAATTTGATAATTCTCACCGAGAAATTAAATTAAAAATAACACACCAAAAACACTAAAAAAAATATAAAAAAATAAAGAGCATCATCGAGCTACATAGCACACAAAGACACTAAAAATGGAGAACTTTGATTAGTAACCTAAGAATAAAAATAAACAACTAAAAAGAAAAAAAAAATGTAGCATCTCGTATAGTATCACATATCAACATATCATCAATGGAGGATTGAAGCATCAAATAGCATAAACGTAAAAATTGATTTCACTAATAACATCAATGAAAAAAACAGAGCATCGTATAGTATCAATGGAAAAAGAGAGAATCGTATTGCATCAATGAAAAATAAAGAGTATCGTATAGCATCAAAAAAGCAAAATAAATCATCGTAGAGCAACATATAGCATTAGTAAAACGAGTAATTTGATGATTCTCACCAAGAAATTAAATAAAAAACCAAACAGACAAAATACGAAAGCAACAATCAAAAAGTTGAAGTATGGAAAAAACTTCTATATATAAGAAGAGTTTTTGTTTGCCAACGGGATTTTACTCTATTTGTATCTCTGAATTAGTACAGTTGCTTTGTTGTATTTTTTTTAGTTTTTTTTTTCCATTTTAATGTATTCAGCAACACCTTAGTGCAATCCGAATTTGTTCATTTTTTTAAAAATTAAAATTAAAATTAAACCGTGACGATACAGCATCAATATAGTAACGGAATTAACAACGATGCTTGTGACGGGATGACAACGACAACCCACTATTTCTAGTTTTCAGAAAATGCTTTTAGCTACGGCCTTACCCGTCACCATGCTATCACCATTTTAGTGACGCACCTGTTTCCTGTCACAAAATTTACCGACGCTCAATTCAGGTACGGCCTTTTTACCGTCAATAAGTCGTTACAAACCCAATTTCGTGACAGAATAGCAAAATAAGTCCTTACAAACCCAATATTTTTCTCATACAATCCTAACACAAATATTCACAATGCAACACGAAACACGTAAAATATTCACAAAATTACCAAAAAACAGAGTTATAGAGTAGATACATCGTTTGTGCGGTAATGAGACGGAGTGAATGACTGAATTTCGAAATAATCATCTCCGATCCAAATCTGCAGTAGGTTGACCGGTCAACCTTACCGGCCATGTCCGAGAAACCCCAATTTTGATAAATTTTCTAAAAATCCTTGCGGCTGTCTAACAGAACAGTCGAGAAAACATATAAAATGCAAGGGTGAAAAAAATCTCTATAAAATCTAAAACTCTTAAAAATTCTCCAAAGTAGGAGATAAAAATAAAGATTCAAAATATATTTTTTTTGGATTTTTCAATAGTAAAAAGAAAACAAATGGGGGTTTTAAAATAACTAAGAAAAAAACATATATTCATAATTTTTGAAAAATTCTCCCCATTTCCATGAGTAACCAATGAATATGTATCCACTCTCCCAACTAAAACCGACAGTGTACTCACTGTTGGGAGAAATGAAAAATATCGAAGTTGGTCAACTCAAAGAAACTCTATGTGGACTAAATGCAAGAGAATATATACAAAAATAAAATGCACTTATTTACAGATGGAAGTAATGGTGGAATGGTGGTGGAATTAGATAGAAGCAAGGGGACCTTCATTCTCTCCTACCTCGTCACTCTTCGTGACTAATGTCTGATCCTGCTCGAGCTCTTCCTTAGGATTCTCCTCAGGATCTTACTCGGGATCCTCATCATTAATATCGTCCATGTTGAGTTTCTTACTTGAAAGAGTCGAGTCTAGGAAAAGAAACTCACTCGCCTTACTTGATATGTTGAAGAAGTTTGATTTGCATAGTGCGACGGTACTCCTTGAGTGCTTCCGGAATGATGTGTCGTGAAAAAACTGAATTCCTCCCATAAAAGATGGAATCCCGAAAATCATGTACTTATTTCCACAATGTATAGTCACATCCTGTTCCTTGTAGTTGATGATGGCTTGTGATGCCTTCAAGAATCCCCCCCCCCCCCCCCCCCCCCCACACACACACACACACACACACCAATATGACTTTGTTAAGTCGGTTATGAGATTGTTCAAGGAGTATATCGTAGACAATGAAGTCTAAGATATATATGAAATCGCCAATTCTACAACTTAACTCATTGGCTCCCTTAGCCTTTCCTGACTTTTGACCGTTGGCCATCATTATCCTTTTGTTGTAGGGATGTACTTTAGTGAAGCCAAGTCCATAGAAGATCTTAGCGGACATTATATTTGCAAATGCCCCAGTATCTATCAAGACTATGTACATGGGGCAGACGCCTATGGCCATGGTTACCGTTAGGTAACCAATTCCTCACGTGGATCGATTGCATGGCAGCTAGAGAAACCTTCCCATATAATCTGGTAGATGGAGTGGTAATCCATGAGGGTTTACACCTTGCGATACATCATCATGCCCGTAATGAGGGTCTCGTTGTCTGTGAAGAGAGCTCTTCTCACATTATTGTCATTCTTGACAACTCTTCTATCCTTATCGTTCCAAGCTTTTGCGGGTTTCTTTTGGGGTACTTTTTTGAGCTTCTCCCGTTTTTCCTTAGGTGTTTCCGGCACATTTTCTACATTTTTCTTATTCCTCCTCTAATAAGGATTTTTCTTCTTTGTAAGCTTATCATTTGCCTCATTTATGAGTGCCTCTTCAGACTCGTCTACCTCCATGAGAACTACTTTTGTATGGTTGGTGCGACTTTTCTTTGGTTTTTTAGATCTCATACTCATTTTCAAGGTCAGAGCCATTTCTCCACCGCTTATAGTGAGTGTATCCTTCTCATAATCAATGGTAGCTTTAGTTGTTCGCAAGAACGGTCGACCCAGTATGATTGTCGACTGATTATTCTTTCCTCAAATAATTGGCTAATCCATGACCACATAGTCTAGAATGTATAAAAAGTCTCACAATCTACATACAACGTCTTTAACGATGCCTAGACAGATTTCGTCCTTAGAGGAGTTAAAATATAACGGCACCTGACCGGTCAACCTGACCGGTCAAGTCAGGCTTCTAGAAGCTTCTTTACTCTATCTTGACTTGATTTCATTTTGTAACTTATTGGTGTTGAATTTGAGGTCATTTGTCTTCTGAAATCTTCTCATTTGGTCCTTTATTTGGTCTTTTTGCGTTCTTGTCTTGTTTTTACGCTAATTCCATGCTTTTTCCTGTAAAGATGTAAACAACTGCAAGTAAACCGGGAAAACGCAGAAAAACACAAAACATGGCTTAAACAAGCATAAATGTCAACAAAACTACGCTAATTCATATCATATTAACACCCAAAAATGATCATTTTATGTTCTAATCACTTATCTGAATCATGATACAACAAGAAAAGTGAATGATGAGTTGCAAATAAATTTGGAAAACTCAAGTGAAAACATCCCGGGAAACACTAGTAATACTCTTGCTATTATTGACAACTTGAATTTAGACACTCATAACAACCAAAGTGTCGAGGCTTTTTGTAATGACCCGGTCCTACGGACCGAACTGTCACGCCCGTATCAACAATATTGTCCGCTTTGGCACAACTTCCCAGGGGGGTCACCCATCCTGGTACTACTCCAAGCTAAGCACGCTTAATTGTGGAGTTCCGTCCTCGCTGTTGTGCCGCACGGCTTTAAAAGGCCTTGTTGATAGGAAATGGATCTTTAAGCTCATATACCACACGGGTACTCTCATATCTGGGCAATGTGGGACTGACGCACAACACCGCACCACAGAATTTCCTTCCTGGAAATCTGGGTCGTCACAATCACCCTCCCTTTAGGCACGACGTCCTCGTCGGGCACGTTGTCCTTTAGGTGTCCACACACACGTGCTAGTCCCCACATTTCCGGCCAGATAGAGGCTCTGATACCATCTGTAATGACCCGGTCCTACGGACCGAACTGTCACGCCCGTATCAACAATATTGTCCGCTTTGGCACAACTTCCCAGGGGGGTCACCCATCCTGGTACTACTCCAAGCTAAGCACGCTTAATTGTGGAGTTCCGTCCTCGCTGTTGTGCCGCACGGCTTTAAAAGGCCTTGTTGATAGAAAATGGATCTTTAAACTCATATACCACACGGGTATTCTCATATCTGGGCAATGTGGGACTGGCGCACAACACCGCACCACAGAATTTCCTTCCTGGAAATCTGGGTCGTCACACTTTTCCTTTACAAATCTGCATAAGAGATCCAAAAACCTTGGAAATTCTACACTTTACTAAATTTGTTCCTGAATCACACAACCTAAACTGAATTACAGATTTATCCTCTATTGCGAATGAATCTCAACTACGGCTAAAAGGTGCACCTGTCCATCCTGTAACCTCACGTGGAGACGAAGATCAAATTAAGTATTTGAACTCAGATGCGACAAGCCAACATTCAGAAAATGAGCATATTAATCTAAATGAAGGTGAACTAACTGTGGACCTCTACTCATCTAATTGAGAAACTGAGGTCGATGAAAAAGAAGAAAAGAAGAAAAAAATAACAAAATGGAAGGGAATTAAATTACCGAGGGAAGAAAGAAAAATAAAAACGCATAGATATAGCACTAGAAGCAAGGCTAGATCTATAAATAATTATTATGACCCATATGACTATGGCGAATATGGTAGCTGTTAGTTACTATGCGATTATAAGGGAGAATAAGCTGATTAGGTTATAAGCCTTTGTAAAAAAGTAAAGTTACAAAGAGGTAATTAAATGAGATGTTGGAAATTCAGCAGTTACCTGGGTTTGGAAGATATAAGGATAGGTGTTGGTCATCATCCATTTATTGATAGAATCGCTTTGGTATTGGTGTTACCCACAAGTTACATAAGTTCCGGTATCAATTCTTAGATTGATTTTAGTTGTTGTAATAAGGTCGGAACACCATTTTAAACTCACTATAAATAAAACTTGTGGGCAATCCACACTTTTAATTTATTTTTTAAAAACCACTCACTTAAGTATTCAAAAAAACTCAATAACGACTTTCTCTCTTTCTAAACATAAAATATATTAAAAGAATAAATATTCTAATATTCATCATAAATACTTACCTAAAAAATTAAAAAGATGAAAAAATATCCCCTAAACGGTCAATTTTACTAAAAATCATTTTTTTCCCAAAAAACTTTTCTACCAATTTGTTGTATGATACTATATACTTTGGTTTTTGAAGATAATTTAATTAAAAAAAACTGTTCACTATATCTTTATATATACTTTGGTTACTTTGAAGAAGATGACTTTGAAAAAGATTTACTCGGATTAGTTGACCCGCTCTCTTTGATTTTAATTACAGTAATACTACTCATAACCCATAAAGTGTTTTAAAAACCCAGGCGGCGAAGAGTATATACAATAACAATTTTATAAGGTGTGGATCAAGTGAGGGAGTAATTGACTGGCCTTTGTGTTTTTTTAATGATGGAGGACGTCGCAGGAGTACGGCGGTAGTTGCAGTAAATAAACATGAAGGTTACCCAAGATCGATTACGGGGAACACGCTAGTTATACTAGAACATCTTTATGTGTTTTCACGGTGTTTACAACGATCAAGAAAGCGAACAAGTGAGTTGTCAGTCTAACAACTATACTAACTATACTATCATTTCTAATGGTAATTGGTCTTGGCCTAACAGGAATACTAGTGCATTTGTTGAAAATATTGCCATCCTCCCTCATCCCATCATCTACTCTGGTTATAATGACAAGATTACCTGGTCCTTGAATAATGACTCCGTCAATGTTAAAACTATTTGGAACCATATGAGAATCAAGGATAACACTGTGGCTTGGCATAAGATTATTTTGTTTAAAAAGCGCATTCCTAAGTGTAGTATGATTTGTTGGCGAGCTATTTTGGATAAACTCCCCACTTTGGACAAATTGTCTATTTGGTACCCTCATGTTAATAATACATGCGTTTTATGAAATGATGAGGTTGAGACTACTAATCACTTGTTTTTTAAGTGCCCCATTTCAAGGAACATTATTACGATTTTTCTGCGCAAAGGCGGTTTCATCAGCAATTCTACCACTTGGGCCGAATGGATTGAATGGGCAAGTGACGTTTTCGAAGGTGATAGCCTCTCCTCCACTCTGGATAAGCTAATTTTTACTACTTCTATTTACTCCATTGGAAACTTAGAAATAGTATCAGGCATGACACCACTCATTATGATATTAACATCATTATTATGGATATAACGTTTATGGTTTGTGCTTAAATGAAAAAAATTAAGAAGTATCCAAACAACAACAGAAATAATCTGATTATAGGAACTTGATGGAGCCTCAAATCCCCCCTCTGATTTCTAATGTGCGTTTTCAGCATTTTCAGGTTACTTTTTAAGTTAACCATTAATATCTTAAGTGATTCGATCCACTGTTTCATTTCCAAAAGAAGGAGTTCAATAATTGATTTTCAAGCTTTACAAAAGACAGTCATAACCAATGATCTTAGCCTAGAATGTAAAAGTGATCACCTCATGATTGGCTACAATCCAGATTCTGAAGATTACATGGAGTTTTTCTTTGATACATACACGCAGTGACGCAAAGCTGTTTTGCTTTTGTAATAAACTATTTTTTATTTCTTTCATTTCCCTGGGATGTACCTTCATTTTGCTTGAGTAGGTGTTTTGTGCCTTCCTTGACTCGTGCTGTTTTTAATATATTCTTATTTACCGGAAAATAAAACTATACTAACTTGATTATACAAGAGTTTATAACTTGGTTATTACGTTTATCACTCAATATTTGTTTTAAACATGGACTTTACGATTATGTCGAGTTACTGGTTAACTTAATATTTTTCAATCAACGATAAAAGGAGAACATTGATTTAACGCTTTAGCTACTTCTAAACGGATTCAGTTGAGCTAGAAAACAAAATAGTAGAGAAAACACGAATATAATGCAAGATTAACGAGAAACTTACATTAACAAGTCACAAAAATAGCGTTATGTGCACAAACGAAGGTATTGTTTTCTCTCTACTTGATTAAAAAGTAAAAGCTCTATTCTGTATGAATTACCATTCGATAACAAACTCTTATCTTTCTAATTTTTCAAATTAATACTGTCTATGACCAATCAAGTTCTCCGATCAGGCTGATCGATCACCCTGCTTCTAGAACGTCTGTTTCGCGAATCAGGCCTTCGGGGATGGTTATGCTTCCTTTCGGCTTGTCCTGACTTCGTGCGAATATCTCTTGGGCTACCTCAAGCTTCATTCTTTTACTTTGACCCATGCTGACTTCAACAATTAAGCCTGGGTTACGTTTTTCCTTGTTTTGCCTTGGAATCGTCGCATTTACTTGAAAAACACAAGTAAACGCCAATAAACTAGAAAAAAGTAGACTTTATGTAAAAACACATAATACGCATTGAAATAACTCTTGAACTCGTTTACAACATCGTTTTTAGCCTAAATACTATACCATTTCGTTGTCTAATCAGTAATCAATTACTCATATTTGCATACTAGCATTGGTGTTTGAATACTTATTCTTTTCAATCCTTATTTTATTCAGTTTTCTTATGTTGTTTTTCCCTAGCTTTAATTTCTGTTGTAATAAGGCATTCGTGCCAACTCTAGCATTATTAAGCTTAATGAATGTCTTCCTAGTTATTATTAAAAATAAAAATAAAGAATTATACATGTTATGCTAGTAGCTAAACGAACATTGATTCAATATTTTCTAAGCATTACAAAATATCACAACTGCAAATTCCTAACAAAATAAGAAAATATATTGCTGAAAGTAAGTGATTTTTTACCAAAGTCGCTAAAATATATGTTAACCCAAAACATACAACTTCGTAGTCAAAATAACCATTATTTAACTAATAATAACTTGTCGCTTCTTGTTCTTTTAGAAATCTTTAATAATCACTTTGGTGCTTATATTTTTAGCAATTATCTTCTCATTGAATACGTCAATGCATTCGAGATATAACCATCCTCCTTTTTATTCGGAGACTAATTTTGATGATTTTCATGGCAGAGAATGATCTTTCCGAAGTCGCAGTAGATACTGAAAGAGTAAGAATAAGCACAATCACCCTAAAAATAAGATTGTGTCTAGAAAATTTATCAGTCTTCACTAACCAACGATATACCTTTTAAATGGTGGAAATACTTTGTAGTTGGAGCCTTTCACTACAGTACAGTCGTAATGCTTAAGTTTTCTCCTATATTCATCTCTTTCACAACTTGTAAAGTCATTCAGAAACTTTTCAACTAAATTACATATATCCACGACTCGCAACGACTTCAATGCATTTTGAGGATTCAAACAGATACTAAGAATAAGTAATTCTATCCCATCTCTATTATAGCGCACATTGAGTTCTTGCAACTATGCATCAATGGCGGCATACTAAAATCTACACGATAATGATCCTCGACGACGAAGTTTCTAAGAAGATGACGGGTTTGGCCCCGTCGAACTGTATGTTGAGTGCCAAGATTAGGAACTTCAATGTTACGACCCTCACAAAAGGACATCACTTTATTTATCAAAGTGTCCCACTTATCATCCCTTAATAATCGTTGAAGGCAATGTTTGGTAAAATACACATGCTCCATCGCGTTTACAATGTCATGAGATTTACATTGTAGATCTTGACAAAGCATGTCTATAATTTCCATTAATTATATATGTATGTATGTGTATATATATATATATATATATATATATATATATATATATATATATATATATATATATTTATATGGGAAATGTTATATGGACATCGTGAAAAACACCCAACTAGACACTTTTTTGTAAAAACGCTCCAAATCAAGATTTGGTTAATGCAAATCTCCATGGTTTCACGACGGGAACACAAATATGCGTCTTGTTTTTTTTTCCGAGATGTATAATGACATGTTTTCGAAATTATGGTAAAATTTAAAAATTCAAAATATGTCATTATATATTTCAGAAAAAAAAAACAAGACGCATATTTGTGTTTCCGTCGTGAAACCATGGAGATCTGTATTAACCAAATCTTGATTTGAAGCGTTTTTACAAAAAAGTGTCTAGTTGGGTGTTTTTCATGATGTCCATATATATATATATACATACTAAGTAATCGTGCCCCACGCGTTGCGTGTGTGACGCGCAATGCAATTAAAATATAAAAAATAAGTGTAGTTATGATACAAATATATGGATAATACAAAAAAAAAATAGTATAAGACTTAAAAGAATATTTGATTGTTAAAGAGAGACACATAGTGTTATTAATTGTTATTTTTTATTTTGTTTTTTTATTTTTTTATGTGAGGATGATATTATTGTAATTAATAAAAAAATATAGGGGTATTTTTGGAAAAATGTGGCTAAATTGGGCAGTCTCATTTGACTTGAGTTGGCTTATTATAATAGTATGATACACACACATGAGAGAAACCCAAAAAACTAACAAAGATTTCACTTCTAAGAATTATAAACCGGCTAAACCCTCCAACCCTTTGATTATAATACCTTCGAGTTCATCTTGACAAATAACATAGAAGCATTTTGTCTCTACTTTTATGAATATTTGCCCATTTTCATTTTTTTTTTTTTTTTTTTTTACTGATGTTCAACCCTCTTCATAAGCATAAAATCAACCTCGAATTTGGCTTGATGGCAGATAAAAAGCATCAACTAGATCTGAGATAGTGGGAGGGTCATTGAAATAATTCGCCTCATCATAAAAGTTCAAGTCAGGCGAGTCTCAGTGAAAATATTTTAATATTCGTGTCTCATTATTAAGGAAGATCACCGAGAGCGGTAAGTTACTCTCTTCTCTAGTATAATTTCAAATGCAACTTCATTCAATTGATTTTCCTCAATGTTGCTATTTTCATCATTTTCATTTACCTTTTCTTCTTTGTTATCTATCATTTATTTGGAGATTTTTCAATTCTCACCCTCATTGGTCTCTACATTATTACCCTTTTCATTTATCTTTGGACTTGCAGTTGTATCATTTGTAACACGTACGACTTTATTCCTCATCAATTATGTGCAAATCCACTATTTTCTTTACTCATTTGTTTTCTTCTTTTTTGCTGAATTTACTCCTAACCCATTCTATTGTTTTAATGTTGTTCTTCCCCTTATCTTGGTGATCTTGTTGAGAGTTTCCCTTGCTGTATGATTTGGCATTTGAATTTAGCTCTTATTTAGGAGCAACATCATCCCCAATTTTATTTTTGCTCCTCAATAGGTTTTCTACAAAAGAAACAATACTGTGGCAAATTTTCGTAAGAGAAATATTTCAAGAACCCACTTTTTTCATCATAACCAATTCGAACTCTATGAACAAGATCTTGTGCTAGATCAATTTCAGCACATGTTCGAGCTAGGTCGGGTCTCGAAAAATTAGATGTCGGTTCTTCCATTTTAAGGGGTTTTCCAAAAGCACTAGCAATTGAAAACATGCTAGAGATGTTAAATAGGTAAATTGGTAACTTAGAAAGTGAGTTCCACACCGGTACAATAGATGATTCTTAGGGTTGAAATCATATATTCACTTAAATGTTTTCATTGAGCTATTATCAATCAAGCAATTAATTTTAAGCCATATAGGTCGCCGTCCTCGTGAAAACACCTAATTATAATATGCTTATTATGCTACACTTCTAGATTTGAGATCCTTACATTTTACTAAAAACATTTTTGATAACCTCAATATTAGGTTTTCCATGTGAAAACTTACCAACAAAGGTATGCTTAAACTACTCCACAAATTGCTTGATATCCTCTACTGAGAGTTATATCAAATGTTTCCCTTTATAGGATCCGATTTTCTATAGTTCAATTTTTTTTTTGGTAGTGCTAGGGTATTGTGAAATTGAGGGTTTGTCGTAATTTTGTCCCTTTCCGGTGATAGGGAGGCTTCCATGACGACTACGATTTGGTCTCTCTTTTCTCTTCTCTCTCTCTCTAGAATTAGGTCCATTACTTCTTTCATATAAGATATAATATAAGCACGAAATCAAAAGAAACCATTTCATCGTAGGTAGTGGCTGCACTTGCTCGTTGGGCCGGAAGCCCATCATCCATAATATTGAGCAATACACTACATGTCGCACTGAATATATAAAGGAAACTATTCAAACATCTTAAATGTCAACTCCAAGGGGTATCGACATGTCGTTTTACAGTGGTGACCTGATTTAGTCCACACCTTATTTCAAGTTCATTAATACCAATTAAATGGGCAATGTCATCGGCATGAGGCTTTTTGAGTTCATTTGCAAGAAGCAAAGAGAATGTTAACTATTAAGTTAACTTGTCAAAAAATAGATGAATGGATCTTACATTTTTTTCTGCTCCGACTAAAGCAAATTGTAAATGATGACCAAAACAATGAACATAATAAGAAGATTTACAATCTTTCAAAGCCAAAGCTTGTAAACCA
This sequence comes from Primula veris, assembly GCA_963682055.1. Lineage (NCBI taxonomy): Eukaryota > Viridiplantae > Streptophyta > Magnoliopsida > Ericales > Primulaceae > Primula > Primula veris. Next base: position 10,929,148 of record OY821745.1, on the reverse strand, counting down.
TTCAAATCACCTCTTATAATACTAGCACCACCATAACTTTGTCTTCTAATATTTTTACATATCTAACTTGTAATGAGCCAAAAATCGAATATAGAGCATTTTTAAGTGCCAAAAACAAAGTATCGAATGCATGAACTTGCCCAAGAAAACGGTCTTGGATAAATCCATGCTTATCCATAAACCTCAGAACTATGGACATTTGTTCTTTATTTGATTTATCACATGTTTCATCAACGAAACATAATACTTGGCAACACAATTTTTTTTACGGATGGCATTCTGCACTATCACTAAAATGGTATGAGGAATATTTTATTCGATCAAGGGAGACATGTACTTAGTATTCTTAAGAGCTTTTACCCTTGCATTAGAAAGTTCCTCATTGTAAATAGCCAAAATGTTTAGAAATTCAAGAAACACAATTAAATGATTTAGTACTGTCCTCATGACCTCTAATAGGAACAACCAAACCAAGTTTATTGAGGCTATTAAATGAATACGATCGCATGAAAGGTAGTAAAAGTTCATATTAACCTTGTAATGTGTTGTTTTTGGTTCATAAAGTCGGAATATGCTTTTTCCATAATATGACGGAATTAATTCAACCCACCCACATGACTTAATAAATGATTTTCAGTTTTGAACTTTTTGCCAACTATCAAACCCAATCACTGAAAAGTGGTATGTTTTACTTATCCGGATGTGTTAGACCTTATGGAAAACCTAGAGAGGCGGTGAATAGGTTTCACTGCTTTTTAAGCTTTTGTTCAGTTTAATAAACAACGACTTAGGGTTGGTTGTACTTAATAAAAAACTATATTTAGTGAAGTTAATAAGCGGAATATAATATATGTATAAATATACTAATTACTAACTTATGCACAATCAAACAAGATTATCACAGTTATTACTAATTCAACTATCATCCAACAATGTTATCAACTATTGTTGCATTGGATACTTACTAACTTATCCATCTATCGACAAGTGAATGTACAAACTCAGTGGTTTATTTCAACTTGTTTGCTTCGTATTATCCAGCTATCGACAAACAGATCTCGTCACCGAGAGTACGATCAAGTTTGTTTGCTTCGGATATTAATCAGCACTAAGTCAATATGCAATGTAAAGAACTTGATAAATAAAGTAAGGGGATAGAAAGTACTTGACACATCGATTTATCTTGTTTCGTCTCGATGTGAGACTATGTCCAATCCAGAAGTTCAAACTTGACCTTGTGCTTTTTATATTAGCGCACGTACTTCTTTTAGGGCGTGTACCATTTACAACACTCTTCCTTTAGGACATAGCTATCCTTTACAATACTCTTCCTTAGTGGCAGAGCGACCCACGATCTCGCTTCTCCTTAAAGGAAAAACCTACCCAAAACTATCACTTTTACTTGACGAACAAAGTGATCAAAAATTTTCGTCTCAAAGTGATTCTTTGGATCTAAGATCCAAGCAAGTGTTCCCACTTGTAGTTGTACACAATTTGTACAATCAACAAGATTAAAAACAAGCTTGTTTAAAATCGATCTATCGATGTGATCGATGGTTTAAACAGCCTGAATCACACACACTGTAAACAGGAAAATTGTTTATAAATGAATCCCACAAACTAAGAAATCTCTTCTCACAATAATAGATGATTTAGGTACTGATCTATGAGAGTTGTGAGACTTGGTTTAATGGTCGACGTTGTCGTTGAGTATATAAATTGGCAGGGCTTCACCGTCGATTGAAATGAGGTACCAAGATCTTTGTATATGTGTTTGTGGTAGTGTAGTGTGTTTCTCTAAAGTCTTGAGTTATATTTATAGGGTTGAAGTGATTAGTAGTCGTTGTATAAGATCTTCCATTTGAATTTTAAAATTCAGTGTAATCCAATAGGATAGACTATATTCTAATCGGTTGTATTGTGTAGATTTGGTCCAACAGACAGTCATTTTAAAATCCAAATATCTCGCGTATCTGTTCTCCTAAATGAGTATGATCTCTTTCATGAATACTCTTCTGATCACATAGAATATCTCCCACGTTCTTCTTTAAGTTTGGAAATCATTTGAATTCATTTTCAAGACTTCAAAAAACATATCTGGACTTTTCATAACATTGTATCTAACCGGTTAGATTATCATCCAATCGGTTGGAATTGTCTGTACAGAAACTAAGACAATTTCATACAAGTGTTGTTAATTTTCCAAATTAACTTATTAGTCCATGGTTAACTTTCTTTTACATTTGCAGTCCATTTCTTGAGTTTTACTTCTTTTGCAATATGGTCTAATTAATTGTAGTTATCTGAAATATACCTGTTGAAAGTATTAGTACTACGACACTTTGTTGTGTATCTAAAATTCCTATTTTGTTATTATCAAAATATAATTCAATATCGTACAATTGAAGATTGGTTCAACATGATGACTTACTAAAAAATAAAACATGTCTTACAAATGAGCAAATGAGAGACAGCGAGAGTATACTAGAGGACAGAGAGAACAAGTCAGAGAGAGAGAAAATGGGAGACATGGGAGAGAAAGAAAATGATGAAGAGAGAGAGAGAACATGACCAATGTGGAGAGACGATGGTGATGGCAGTCCCTTATGTGACTGAGGGGAGAGAGTACATCAGTGGAGGACGGCGGCAGAGTTTTAAGTTTGATGGTGGTGGCGGTGATTGCAATTTTAGAGAGAAAAGTGTAATAGGTTAACGAGATAAAATAGAATTGAACCCTTTCAAATATTTATGTTTGGGTACCAAAATTAAATTAATATTTTAAAAGTTAACTTATCTTACTATCAAAGATTGGGGATACTAAAACTTAATAACGACTTAATTTTTTCTGTAAAAAAGTCTATCACTTTTCTTTTAATTTACTATTTTAAAGTTGTAATACTTTAGTTAAATTTAACGCCGAAGAAACCCTAATAAACAAAGACAACTAATTTTTCTAAGTTTATCACATGGCGACAGCTTTGAGACGGCAACCAAATGATAGTAAGAAAATTAGTTTAGTCTTTTTCGAGTTTTTTGCACTTTGTACACTATACGATTAACTTATTACGATTTTACGTATCATATTACCAAATTATTTAATTAGTACATCATACTATCATTTTTCGGTGATTTTAGACACTTATGTCTAATGATTTCCGTCCACTCGATTGTCACATATTACACCCATATTTTTTCTTCCGTAATATCAGTTTCATAGGTTGATCCATGTAGGCTACTCAGCTCAAACTTATAATGAATATTTCATATCAATGAGTAATTATGTAGAAAGCCGTTTAAAATTTCAAGTTTTAGGTTGAATATTTTGGCAAATGATGAAGTTTTTTCTTATTACATATTCTTATTGGTTGGAATTTTTTTTTTATTGTACGAAAGTGTATAAAATCACCAAGAATGAGTAGTATGATGTACTAATTAAATAATATTGTAGTATAGTGTAAAAAATCACAAAAAGTCAGTAATATAGTGTATAAAAGTACAAAAAAATCCGTCCTTTTCTATTTAAGTTATTGTATATTTACTTAAATCACCAAACCACATGAAGAAACTTAATTTATCCTTATTTCATGCCAGATATCTATTTCTCTTTCTATATCTCTAAAATGCGGCCAATGACACAGATTAATGTATCTACTCGAAATGTTATTGGTGATAATCTTAGTATATTTTTGGACCTCAAATGGTTTTGTTAACATGTGCCCCGTCTATATATGTTTAGATACACTCATATGGAAATATATGTTGACATTATAATATCATTTATAAACAACTATCTTAATCATTATTGAAAGATTTTGAAATTGAATATATGTATTTTCCGGGAATGGAGTTAACACCTAGTAAACATCAATCAATTTCAAATTAATGCACCTGAATTGCATATTTCGTTACATATAATGTGCATCGGGTGGAAGGTTATTTTTGTAGAAAGGGAATCATAATTTGCAATAAATCTATGGTTTGACTTATATTTTGGCTTAGTGACAGCTAGATCCACTCTTAATAAATCAATATTGTGAAAGATCAAACAATATCAAGAAAAAACAAATAATTAAAAAATATTCTAAAGTCTAAACCTTTAGAACTTAATTAAGACAAAATACACGACTTAATATAATGAAAAAAGACAAAAGTTTCTATATAACTAAATAAATAAAAATATCGGAAATCAAAGCATCCAAAATTAAAAAAAAAAAATTATCAGGACAATAAAATTACAACGTTGTAGAATTGGAGATAAAAGCAGTTCAAACCTTTGAAAATTAAGAAATACATGTGCAATGCTTCTTTGCCCAGTTTAAGATTTAAAACACTAGATAAGTTTAGCAAATTTTAAGCCACTTTAGTGAAATTGATGAAAATTGTTTTACTCCAAAATCGTAATAGAATTTTTCTCATTAAATCTAAACATAGCATTTACTAAAAATATAGAAAGGGTTGGATTCACTTATCTATGTTGTAGCATTGTATTTAATGCAAAGTATAGAAAATATTATAATTGATACACTATATATATATATATATATATATAATCTAATTAATATTGCATCAAAAACTTTCAATAATATTATAATTGTTGTAGGTTATTTATATTTTTACTTGGGCCTACTGCATGTACATGGGCCTTTGGTCCTAAACTAGGGTTTGATCTATGAAAACATGTTCAGCTCTCCTATATAAATAGATTGAGTGGCACTTGTATCTGACACTTATTAATGAATAAAGACTGTATTCTTGTCTCTCTATACTTCTCTCTATATATCTCCATATATTTATAGTGTAACTAATATGTCACACAAAACGTTATCAGCACTTTTACTAGCGTAGATTGGAGTAAAATCTAAGAGATTGTGGTATTAGTTCGAAAATTAAGGTTTATGCGCTCGAAGATTGGGTTATAAATTTATGGCTAAAATTTGAAAACAAAATTTGTCGGACTTTCACCAAAATACTATGAGTAAGGTATACGACAATAAAAAAAATTCAATAATTTTGTGCACGCATGCAAATATTGATATATTATTACAGGTTAAAGATTGTATCCGTGCGTATTAGAGTTTATACTGTAACGACTCGAAAATTTTGGGTATTTATTATTTATTTGTATTATTTTTCTATAGTGATATTAATGTAGCAATGCATATGTAACAATAATGTTTGGTTCTATTTATAATTAGTAATAATTATGTGGGCTAATGTGGTTATTTAAATAAAAACTAAAACCTAATTATAAACCCATAACCTTCATACATATATATATATATATATATATATAGACACGTACAACGAGAGACGACCGGGAGAGATGAGATACGAGAGAAGAGAGAGACCTGTGACGAAGTGAGGATGATATGAGAGGTCGGCGACTAGACCAGGTCAGGCTGCGATGGTAGGTGGCGGTATTGGGTGCGGTTTAGGGTTTTAAGGCTGCGGCTTCGAGGGGTGATTACGAGGTCATCGGGTGTCCGTTTTTTCTGAAAAAATATGTTTTCTTAGCCTATTTTTCGAGAGCTATCTATTCGTGTAAGCTGTTTTATCTGATTTTAACTTTTATAAAAACTCAGTTTTGGGATTTTAATAATAATCCGAATTTATAATAGTTTTATTAATCGTTAGCTCATTTTAATTGCGTTTAGGGGCTGTTTATGGACTGTTATTAGGCTGTCCAGATCTTGTTATATCGTTTGGTGGATATTCAGCTCAAGTTTTGGATATTTTGACAAACGAGCTCTTGTTTGTTTCGGTAAGAGGGAAGAAACCGATCCTACTTTAATAGGTTTTATTTGTGTGGCTGTTTGTTTGTCTGTTTGTGTGTTTGTGTGTTTGTGTGTTTGCGTACTTGTGTAGAATATAACATGGGCCTGCTTGTATTTTATGATATTAGATTCTATGTGAATTAACGTTAAGTGTGAATTGTGATTATTAATTCTTATAAAAATTGAAGTTTGATCTATAACATTTTAAGTGCTCAGTTGGAAAATTCATGATACCATGAACAATGTATGTGGTGATCTTGTGTAACTAAAGAGGTGAAACTGTGGACTGCTATATATATATATATATGTGATTAAAAATGACCAGTTTATACTATGTTTTATTTATTTAATTATGGTGATTGAGGGATAATGGTTTTCGTGGTTTCATATATATATATATGTATATATATATATGTATTTATATATTGATTTTGGGATTGTAGTACCAGTGGAGGTGTGGGGTACCATTGCACTTTGGGTCCCTGAGCAGTAGCTCTAAATGTGGGTACATTCGTACCAGTGTGGGGTACCATTGCATTTTGGGTCCCTGAGCAGTGGCTCTAAAGGTGGATACATTTATACCATTGTGTGTAGGGTACCATTGCATTATGCGTCCTTGAGCAGTGACTCTAAAAGTGGGTACTTTAGTACCAGCGCACGTGTGTGGGGTACCAGTGCACTGGGTCCCTGAGCAATAGTGGCTCTAAAGGTGGGTACGTGTGATGCAATCCCGAATGTATTTTACTATTGTGTTTTATTTTAAAATAATTATTATTTAGTTCTTTGGATTATATGTTGCTTTGTTTAACATTGTGTTTGGTATATCATTTTAGATATCATGTGTCATATGAATAATGTGTTGATAATAGTGATGTCGTGATAGAATTGCATGTTTAATATTGTGTGTGCGTGCCAGTACTATTAAAATAAGATTGTTTTCTTACCTCCGTTCTTTGTTTCCTATACGTTTTGTTTTCTATCGACGTACAGGTACCGACTTAAACATGACGAAGTTTAGAGTGATTGCTAGAGGCTCAGTTATCGGATTACACTTGATCGCACACACGTTAGACTTTTTATTCATGTTGGGATTATTTATTTAGTTGAGCCATGTTGGCCTAATAAGTGTTTATCGTGAGTTTGTTCGTTATTTGCATACAAATACTTTATTCGTACCTTATTTATTTTGACCATATGTTTTGGATCTTGATGGTTAGCTGGGTTGGATGTGACATTTTATTGTTGGATTGGTTTTAGAAATATCGCGTTGACGAGTTTTAATTATCTATATTATGTTGTTTGAACAGGTTGATTTTTTTGTGTGGAAACAAATAGATACGCAAAGGTCATGCCGAAATTTCTATAAATTATTTTATTAAAATTGTTTTCTTTTCGTATTGTCACATTTGAGCGTTGTTGGCTATCCTTAGGCCAATAGTGACTCAAATATGACTATCGGCATGTCCTGAAGGATCCGTTTGGTTTTTATTTAGTGTGTTGTCGAATGTTTTCGCATGTTTTGATAGTTAAACCTTTTTTATTTTAATTTACATTCACGACCCGAATTTATCCAAAATCTGGGGCGTGACATATACTGCTTGCGTTTGCTATGGCTGGTGTATAAAAAATATATAGATCAATGATAATATGCAGTTTAGTCAAACTACTTGTATCAGTGTTATATATGAAGTATCTAATACTACCACAAAGACTACTTGTTGTAAGTCATTAGTTAACAACATATTAATTCTGTGAACCTAGAAGATTATTTTGTACTTGGTATTGTTACTCAAGATGTGATTGAAATATTACAAATAAAACCATCTTGAACAAATTGTTTCTTATTGTCCAATAATATGTCTTGGTATGTAATACATGTTTGCACCGACATCAACCACGTTTGTTTGATACCTACTGCATACATATAATTTTTTTAAGAATTGTAATAGCTAATCATGATCTATGCTGACTATGTTTAAACATGTAATCAATTGAAAATCATGTACATATGAACATATAACTATAAGTCGGACTGAATATGTGATGAACTGAAACCAGTAGTACTATTTTGTAATTTGCTTAAACTATAGACTGATCTGCTAATTACTTAAGGACCAAACTGCAACTTTCCTGTAATTAAGGACTGAGTATGTAATAACCCTTTAACTAGAACAGTTTACTTAAATTACTCTTTGCTCCCTGTAGTATATTAGTTGTATGCAAAACAATATATATGTTTGATTAATATCAATATTCGGTCAATATACACCTCACACATGCATACTAATTAATTAAAAGACAAGTGAATATAAATTTCATGTTAATTGAACATATTTATATGTTTCCATATAAATTTATCCTCCTATTGCATATTGTAATTAGCATGAATAAAATCTTTGCATATGGCAATATAAAAATAATAGATTAATTAGATCTTACTAGTAGAAACTGTGATTTATAGTATTTTTGTTATGATTGTCTGCTATATTAGTTAATCATGTAAGCATGTACAATCTAAATATTTAATCACGGCCATGTATTATTTATTTACTGCCATGTACACATGTGGATAATATGTTAATTTACGAAATCATATATTTTCGCATTTAAGTTGGAAAAATTATGAATCTTTTTCCAACTAGGCTCACATATTATGTTACGATGGCTAAGGAAAGATTTTGGCGGATATTTGGTATCCTAATGAAGTCGGTTTTTAAGGAATTTCGCGCCCACCACCCTCACCCTTTCTTTCCTGGTCGTAAATATTAGAGCTACCGAAAGAAGTTAGAATAAATAATAATTTCCCCGATTGTGTTTATATAGTGATGTATGCTTCGTCGAATCGGTGTCTCGGTATCAGCATGTCGTTCAATCATTGAGAACCTTTTCATTTGAGAAGCAAAACTAGTGTTTTCGAACCTGTCATTTCGAACCAAGTTTTGTGCTTATGCAAACCATAAACATATAAAGCAATCATTTTATATGATAACTAATCCAGAACTTCCAACACATGTTGGATGACATCTATGATGAGTAAATCGCAAAGCATACTTTCCAAATGAATGATTATGCGAGTTATTTTCGCCAGCACATGTTAGTCACCCTGATGTGTGAGCATGTGATGCCCAAAAAAATTTGGATGCCATCTTTGATGAGTAAAACACGAGTTTGTTGTTACTCGCGAGATGAAATCTAAGACGTTGATTTTATTCTGCTGCCACATTTGAGACATGATAACGTCTATGTTGAGCAATATTCTGAAATTGACAAATTGGAGTGATAATTAACCAAAATTACTAGCTTGGAAACTTATTTCATAAGCAGTACGTATCATGAATCTATATTTACAATGTTCATTTAGCTCATCATCGTCCATCTATTTTTGGATGAGAAAATTGCCCCGATGAGCAGTATTTAATCTTATTGGATCAACGGCGCATTGTTTGCCCGATGACATTTTTCATCGAATCGAGAACCGAGACAAGGGCTATTTGTCTCAAACTGTCATGAGCCGGATGCTCGCGTAGCCAAGCAAGATTTAGACAATTGTCAAAACCGAAGACATATGGTTGTAATACGGTCCTTGAAAGGAACAATAGGGTCCATTATACCAAAGCAAGAGACAATGATTAAGGAGCCAATTCTCTGCTATAAATGGCAAATGCCATGCATGGCTACGACTTAAATAGTTTAAAACTATCGTAAGGCATGAAAAGCCATAGCTAATGTGGTTAAATCTAATTGAAAGTAAACTCTTGAGAACATCGATTTTGTGGCTCAAATATAGTTTGATAACTTTCTATATGATTTTGATAAATCATTGAGCTGATTTGTCGCTCATCTGGATAATGATTTTTCCATTTGGATTATGTTGTTTTTTTATTTAGATCATACTTTTGGTTTATGGTTTGCTTGTTTCTTGAAATCTTCTCAAAGCAATTTAAAGTATTATTTTAGCAAATTCCTTTGACAAATGTGACTAAAATTTAAATTATGAAACTTTAGGCAATACTTGTGGGGTGGTTGGTTATCTAGAAATAGTGGGTAATAATGTACCGCATAATTTCACCAACTATTTGCCTAAATAATCCTCAGTGATATAGATTTTGGACCTGTCGTTTCAAATCGAAATCTTTGGTAAAACCAAATTGATTTGTCAAAAATGAGCCCTTATACCCCAGATCCTGCCGTACCTTGTTGAGTAATAATATATTCGAGAAAATAAGTGATATCTGGTAATAGGTAATGAAAGAATTGATATGAGCCAGAAATTATGAGCCAGAAGTCACATATTAACTCGTGTCTTGAGTGCTTACTTAATATTTTGACTAAGCCGCTAAATTGTTCAAAATATAGACTTCTGAAAAATCGGGGACATATGTCGATTATGAATCTCCTCCCTATCATTTGATAGAGTAACATTGGAAAGTGATCCCTTTACCGCATGATAAGCTAAAGTGAAATTGCTAAGACCGTACTCCCCGCCGTTAGACAGAGATTTTTCATGTTACCGTTGAAAAAGAACAACATGAAGTAACGTGGCATTAACCCACTCAGTCTTAACTCGATTCCCAAACTACACACAATGATAAGTGTGTGTAGAGACTCCAAGTCTAGTCAAGTGCCAGTTGCATTTAATGACTATGAAATGTCACGAGATCATTTATATATGCTGCAAATATGCTTGCAAGGATAGTCGTCCATGTCGGACACCGTGTTCATGTTGTAACATGTTGATTTGGCCGAACCCGCCAAGCAAATGATGCTATTTTCGACTGTCTAGTCTGTCGTACTTACCATGATACGAGAAAATTGACCAGTTCTTAATTCGTTTAGCCCCTGGAGAGGTGAATAAACTCGTTTGTCGCATGAGATTATAAAGAATCAAGGAGATGTGTGATTCCTCCTCATCCTCAAAATCTCGAAATATCTGTCGATCATGATATCTTAGACAATATTGAAGTGAAAGGAGACTGTCATTGATTACTTTTTCATATATTCGGTGACGACTGATAGTATGAGCAAATTATGACACAGAACTCTGTTCCATTTCCTGTAGTCAACGTAGAACTGACTAGGATAATGGAAACATGCAATCCAAGTAGACTTCTTAGCGAAAGAGTGTTCGGACCTGTAGCTCCAACACTACCAATGTTAAACGAGTTTGTTTATTTGGTTATTTATAAGTAATAGTGATGAGAATAATGAGACTGTATTAGTGCTCGCCTATTAGCGCAAGACTTCTCTCACACCTTTAAATTGATTACGAGATGGTTTATTGCCTCATGGACGTTATAACGATCCCCTACTTTATAAGTTTATTAGTTTCCGAAAAACTGAGTATGCAGCATGTGATTGTGATCACAGTTTTATCTCTATGGGGTTTAGACAAAGAGATGTAGATGAATGTCGTTGTGTGACTTCATGTGATTGAATCAAGTAGTTTCTAATCATGGAACACGTTTTCAATTAACAGAGACGTTCACTATATAGATGGAAATAATCCGAGCGGATGTGGTATACCCACTTAAGTGAGTACTTGATTACCTTGGGATATTTGACAAGTATTATGCCATTGCGTGTTTTTTGAAGCAATCCACCCATCGAGATGAAGGATCTTGGGAATAATAAGGTAATGACTCGGCATGAAGATCGAGTCCCGTAAATATAGAATCTAAGTCCATGGTTCAGACTACACCAGAATGTGTTACTTTAGTCATCATGACGTTAATTCGTCATATTCTCCCATGATCATTTCATAACTAGCCATTGATACAAACCCCATCTTGTCCCTGGAGTGACGTTGAAGAGATATCGAACCATGATGTTCATATATGAGTACAATAGAGGCACCATTGTACTTGGTCTAATGCGCTAGGACGAACATCTTATCTGTTGTGAATGGTATAGCTCGACACAATATCGCGGTAACACGATGCCACCGAAATGACATTAAAGACACCTGTTTTATAGTGTACTCTTTTGTCCTTCGACCAAAAAAAAAAATTCACTGGGTTTTCTTTGACAATGTTTTGACGAGACACATGTTTCATAGTCAGTTTATACGCACTCACTTAGTGTTTCGGCCTTTATCATTCAGCAATACCATTTTTCTCCTAAGCATCGGTTTTTGTTCCACATTGGATTTTCCGAACTTATGGTTTTTATGTGTTGGCATTAGCGAATGAACATATGTTTCGACTCGACTCATTACACTACATGAAGACAAGACGAATAACTCAAGTAAACCAATGGTGAGTGTTGTATGTTATTTATGGTTGTATTTGGTCATACTGCATGTATTTAGGCCTACTACATGTACTTGGGTCTTGGGTCCTAACCTAGTGTTTGATCCATGTAAACCTCCTCAGCTCTCCTATATAAAGAGTCTGAGAGGTTCTTTTATCTAACACTTAAATCTGAGGGGGTCCTCATCTCTGCTCAGTTAGGACCTCTCCTATCTCCTATTTACATGACTAGATTATTATCATAATTAACTATACAAATGCATGCAGCTGGTAGTACTAAACCTACATCTTTTTCTTAGACTACTATTTGATCCCGCATAACTTGAAAATCCTATATCGCTATAGATCCTTACGTTTACAGTGATTATAACACACATCGTTTTTCATTTGCAGGCTACTTCAAATTTAATTTGTTCCGAGAATCGTTGAAGAGAGGGTTGATAGGAGACCCATAATGGTCGATGTTCATTTCACTTCACACAAAAAAATCCATGGTACGTATTGCTACTTCTCTCTATATTATACTTTTTAATTTCAAACTTGTCTTCTTCTTTATATTGGCTCATTTTACTTTTATGTAGTTATTGGAATTCGAAACTAAGTTTTTACGAGCTGCGTGTGGCTTCTTTCTTAATGCAATCCACTCGTGAAAAGTGATAAACAACTATCACTAAAAAATTACAACACGTTCAATCACCAAAAATCACTAAAAAAAATTAAGGTAAACCATAGATTGATAGGGGCATGATAAAAGTTTTGGGCAGAAACCCCCGTCCTATTTTTAATTTTCGTAAAAACCGGTGACCCATCGATGATGCATTTACTTAATGGCTTTCAAAGTGCTAACGCGATAACCTTACCAAAATTTAATGTAATTAAAATATCGTTAAATGTTTGAACTAAATACAAAAACATAATTAATGTAATTAAATATCGTTAATGTGTAAGTTCTTAAATACTTGAATACTTGAATGTACGTAGCGAGCGGTAGATCTAATCCTCTTGGGATTTCCAAGGTTAGATCATTTAGATCATATTTTGATGCGTTGTATCTCTCCACGGAACTACACGCGTTTTTCCAACCAAACATACCGTTTTTGGTGCATGTTGGTTGGAGAACCGAAGCTTACATTCAAAATAAAGGCAGAGCGAGAACAAAGTTTTGCTCCAAAGAAAGTGTTGCTGATGTGATCAACAATCACTAAATTATAAAAACAACCCTCTGGGTGAACTACGGAGAAAGACAAAAGATTCAACCCATTGACAACAAGAACATGATTAATTGCTGCCACAATATGTCAAAATTTTAAAACTGAAGTGCGTAGAAGAACACATGGAAATCTAAAAAGGTTTTTTTCTTTAGCACTAAAAGTTTTATTAGTTGAAGTTTTTCACCTGGAATAAGGTTGTTGTGGTTATGGATTATTAATTAAATAATGGGTTAACCACCAATTTATATAAAAAATAAAATCTCATTTGTTATGCTTTGTAATGTTTGAATTTCATTAGACAATAGAATTAATCTGAATTGAAGTGATCTGGGCGTAATTTGAGAAAATATCTATAGGTTATATCATCCAAGGTTCAAAGTGCATGGTGATGTGACGTAGATTGGAGGAGTATAACGAGAAATGAAGTGATAAAAAATGAAGGGAGATTATGATTCAATTCCAATTAATGGCCATTTTATATCAGATCCCAATTTGAAAGAAACAACATTTGAAACAAAACTTTTTTACAGAGTTAAATATGTTGACTAGAGCAGTGGCGGAGCCATAATTAGTAAATGGAGGAATGAATTTTAAAATTTCAATATGGAGGAGCTAAATAGCTATCTTTCGTTAAAAAAAATTGCACTGCAAAAAATTATTATTTTTTAAATAGGGGGAGGGGGGCTGTAGCATAATTTTCTTTATTAATATAGAGAAATTAGAAATGTGAGAAAAACCCCCACAAAAAGCATCACCACAAGTGTTACTAAAGTGTCACAATAAAAATCTTGAAGACGAAAAATAAAAAAATTACAACTTTCAAAACGAAAAAGAAAACTTGAAAAATCTTCAAGGACTACTTTTAATAAAAACAACTGTATCCGCCTCAGATGATACATGTGTATCATTTCCTCTATATCTGAGTATACATAAGGTCCTTTTTTATATATATAAATCGGTGGATAAATCCTGAATTTCATTCAAAATTAATGGTCGTAATAATATTATTACAGATTAAATCAACTTCAACAATGAAAACTTCAATAAAATAAAAAGTTATAGTGCTAAGAAAGAATAAAAAAAAAAACTAGGTTTTCATTTGTTTCTAGCCTTGGGAACCCAAACTCGTAAGTCACGGAATCAGAGAGGCGGGGATGAGTAGATCTAGTACTCATTTCATGCAAGAGGGGCACACCATTGAAAATTGAAGAAAAGTGAAAGAAGAAGAAAAATCTGAAAAAGAGTTCTGATCCGAAAAGGGGGAGACGGTCGGAATACCATAACGTAAGCCCGCAAGTAAAGGGGTAGCAAAGCATCACACCTACCCCGAGGCGGGCGGCGGCCAGGGATAGGAGTCTACAGACGGTCCATCAATATAGAGCTTGAGAGAACCCTATCAAAAACCTTTGTTACCATCTTAAATTAGGGTTAGAATTTGCATCCAATCTAAGAATACTTTTCAACAGAATTGGAAAATCTTCAATCTTACGGGAGAAAATTTCTAGAGGTTGCCATAAAATTCCTTTCTCTGGAAGTGTGTTTAATTTACCTCTATTCTCATGTCTTTTTATCATATTAAGCTAGTTTTTGTCCAAGTTTTCTTTTTATATCTTTTTGTCTCTTCCAACATGAATGATTTTATCGGAATAATTAGGAACTAAATTTTTAAATCAATTCTTTGAACATTATTCAAATTTTCAGCTATTTGTCGGCTTTCATTAATTTCATAAGTGATTAACTAAGGATATATTTACTCTTACTTTTCTCACACCTTCCTTTTCTCACAATCTATAAATAAGTCGGATACCTTCATTGGCCCATTCACATCCAAACATGAACACCAATCATGATTCATGGTCAACCTTTGAAAGGTCATGTAGGCGAATTGACAATACTAATGAAGTAATCAAGGTTGTGTGGACTCTCTGTGCTATCACACTTTTAGATAATTCACGAGTTGAATTGTTGAATTATCAGAAAATGGTATTTCAACCCCAAGTGATCTATATGTCGCAGAGATATCAATGGTTGTTGATTTGAATGCTTCATCTTCGAGGATTGATTCGAATGCTTCATGTTCGACAGTTGATATGAATGTTGATCAATCTCTTATGCCAGTTTTTTAATCTTAACATTCCCCCACCCGATGAAGTTATTGACATTGGTTACAATGATGATGATTAGACCAATTGTTAATCTTTGCTTCTAATTCAGTTGCTGATTAAATCATTGACTGCTTTAACTAATGCTTTCTTTTTAGAGCACTTATATATTCCCCATCAACTAACTACGCATAGTGTAATAGAAAACCATTTTTCATTTGTACATTGATCTCTATAGTATATTACATTTGCTAACAGAATCTAGATCGGACCAATGTCAGGTGTGCACTTTGGCATGTCAATTTTGGGGGTAAATATGGGTAACATTCATTTTTATTCTTTCTATTCAGATATTATTTGTATTAAGTTTGAGAAGCAAAAGGTACATCCTTTGGTCTTTAATTCATATTACGTTTTTGAAGGCTCAAAATCATGAAATTTTCGTATAGTATGGCGTAATTTGGCACTCCGTTACGTATAGAATTGTCTGTGTATGTTGGTTTTCTTTCTTTGACAAAAACTGTTCCTGTTCTTTTGACATCTTCTAAACTCAGACCAGCTTCGGCCTGAGAGTGACAGGAGATGCATCCACAAACAATCTCAATTAAATCCCACCAACACTCCCATTACTATACTATCTCTTCTTCCTATTCCATTGTGCTTCAAAAAGGTTTTCCCCCAAACTCATTGTTAGATTCAATTCAGAATTGTATTTGAGTTCTTTTCCATTGTTCTCCAACTACAAAAAGCAATTGTAACTGCAATTCTAAAATGAATTTTACAGAGAGTTTGAGGAAAAACCTTTCAGAAACATAATGGAAGAGGAATAAGAGATAATATAGTAATCGTAGTGTCGATGGGATTTAATTGAAATTGTTTGCGGATACACCTACTTTATCAAATTTGTTTGACTAGCGTAGTTCTCCATTTCAAAAGGAGTTTCTGTCTCTGTCAACCGAATGTGGTCTCGTTTAGACGATGTCAAAAGTTGGGGAACACTTTTTTTCAGAGAAAGAAAATCAACATGCACATAAATTTCCATGTGTAACGGAGTGCCTAATTACGCCATACTAGACAAAGTTTATGATTTTGAGCCCTCAAAAACTTAATACAAATATATGAATACCATGTCTAATAGAAAGAAGGAAAATGAATGTTGGTACACATATTTCCCAAAAAAATGACATTAATGAGGACACCTGCCATTAGTCCAATCTCGGTTCTGTTAGCAAATGTTATATACTATAGAAATCAAAATACAAACGAAAAGTGATTTGATATTACACTATTCGTAGTTAGTCGAAGGGGAATATATAAGTGCTCAAAAACTATAGCATTAGTTAAAGTGGCCGAGGATTTAATTAGAACTTGAATTAGACGCAAAGATTCACAATTGGTTTAATCATCATCCTCGGAACTAATGTCAATAACTTCATCAGGTGGGGTCATGTTAAGATAAAAAACGGGCCTCGGAGATTGATCAACATTCATATCAACCCTCGAAGATGAAACATTCGAATCAACCCTTGAAGATGAAGCATTCAAATCAACAAACATTGATGTGTCTGCAACCTGTAAATCACTTGGTGTTGAAATACCATTTTCTGATAATTCAACATTTTCAACTCGTGAATGAATGCAACATCGCAGAGATTGTTGGTGTTGGTACTATTTCGAATACAATAAAGAAAGGACAATAAATAAAAGAGACAGGAACGCAAAGGAAATAAACAATTTTATTTCTCACAATTCGAATATGAATTACAATTCCTGACTCAACAAATAAATAAAACTGCTGGACTGAAATAAAGAAACTGCCGGACTGGTTTTACAGAAACTGCCGGACTGGTTTTACAGAAACTGCCGGACTGGTTTTAACAAACTGCCGGACTGGTTTTAAACAAACTGCCGGACTGGTTTTAACAAACTGCCGGACTGGTTTTGAAGCATAAAAAACTGCCGGACTGGTTTTTAACAAATAAAAACTGCCGGACTGGTTTTAAAGCAAAAAAAAAAAAAACTGCCGGACTGGTTTTTAACAAATAAAAAACTGCCGGACTGTTTTTTGTAAATACTGGAAATTACAGAACTGAAAAGTAAATAACAGAATCGAAAGACTGAAAGTAAACAGTACTGAAATGTAAATACAGAAAGGAAACAGTACAGGAAAGTAAATTACAGAAATGAAACGGTACTGAAATGAAATGGACAGAAAGTAAAAGACTGAAAAATAAATAACAGAAAGTAAAAGAAGAGGCAACTGCTGAGCAGTTTCCCTTAAACAATATTTCCCGAACCACCTTTAAAGGTTTCTGGTTTCGGGACTTTGTTCCCAAGGTACAACTTCTATCTCAGAGTGGCTCGTATGGAAACCGGCACCGAACCACAGGTCGAGCTGTTGGTGGTGCGGTTCTCTCTTACTAAGTGTATGCTTATGCTGTGAGTTGTGTGTATGATGGTTTGTTCAAATGAGAGGGGGAGGGCTGCCTTTTATAGGCTCTATAGAAACCGCAGCCATAATTGTGGTCATTAATTCCGGGAGTTACACCCACAGAATCCGCTCAATTTAATTCTGAAACCGCAGCATTTAATCTCATTCATTGCTGACGTTTCTCTTGCTGGAAACTCTAGGGACTCCTTTTGTATTTTATACAAAACTCCCTATTCGGGTTTGGACCCAAAAGAGACATTCCCCAAATCCCAATCCCAAGCCCAAGCCCAAGCCCAAGCCCAAGCCCAAGCCCAAGCCCACGCCCGTGCCCGAGACCCGAGACCCGAGACCCGAGACCCGAGACACGAGACACGAGACACGAGCGAGCGTGTGTGGTACACACTAATACTCTTAGGTGTATGTGGACATGTTAGTTTAATAACTACATGGGTTGGTATGGTATATATATTGTAAGATTAACTCTTAATCTTCCAATATGTGATTATTCTAAATGGTTTTCTCATTAACCATTTCGTTTTTCCAGATTTTTTTTTTCCAGATTTGAGCTTCCGAGGTACCAACTTTGAAGCCACTTTGTATTCACACCCATTCTCCGAATAGGTCATGTGATATACCGTTACGAAGCTCGTCACACGGGCTACTCAACCACGTTGAGTACGGTATAAACAACTCAGCGCTGTTACACGAAATAATGACTCGAAGTTGGTCCAGTGACCATTCGGACACACCCATGTTTTCACATGTTTTTCCAACAGAGATTTCCCGCAGCCTCGATTACTTCATCAGCATTGCCAATTCGCCTACAAAATCTTTCAAAGGTTGCCACGCATCATGATTGCCTGATTGGTGTTCAAGTTAGGATGTGAATTGGCCAATGAGGGGGTACCCAGCTTATTTATAGATTGTGAGAAAAGGAATGTGTGAGAAAAGTAAGAGTAAATGCATCCATAATCCATTAGGTCGACAAAATGGTTGAACAGTTGAATGATGTTCAAAGAATTGATTCAAAAATTTAGACCCCAATAATAAAATCATTCATGTTGAAAGAACAAAAGAATAATTAAGAAAAATTGGACAAAAACTAGATTAATAGGATAAAAGTTTATACCACCAATTTAATGCCCCAACTACTAACGTGATAAAAGTCCATGGGAATATTTTGTTGTTGTTTGGAGCTTTAAACGTCATTCCTGCTTCAGATGCCTCCTAAGTCCTAATAACTGATAATATAGTGGATTTTCTTTCCTTTTTCTCCCTCTTTGATGATAATTGCTTATGTATATGTACTTTTCCAATTGTTGTGTTCCATTTCGTAAATGCTAATTTCTCTTAGATTTTTAAATTGGGGAAATTTGAGTTTAGTACGATAATATCAATTTAAAATTGCAAAACATAATTTTGTGTTTCTTGTTTAAGATTAGTTACATATACCAATTGATCAAGTACTAAAATAGTACTCGGTTTAAATCTATCCGTATTCTAGCCCCTCCATAAATATTGGGGTTTTCAAATTCGAACTAACTACTATTAATTACAGTAATTTTCAAATCTAAAGACAATTAAAATTAAAAAATATAATATAGAAATCTATAAAAAGTCAATTTATAAAAAAGATAAAGATACATAAGGAACAATATAGAGAAAATTATACAAATATAGAAAAAACATATATCATCATAGAGAATCAAACAAACAAAATAAATTCCAAAAACAATGGTAACAAAAATAAAAAATAAATGAGCATCGTATAATATCTATGGAAAAAAAATACAACATCTTAGAGCAACAGATAGCATAAAACAAGTAATTCGATAATTCTCACCGAGAAATTAAATTAAAAATAACACACCAAAAACACTAAAAAAATAAAGAGCATCATCGAGCTACATAGCACACAAAGACACTAAAAATGGAGAACTTTGATTAGTAACCTAAGAATAAAAATAAACAACTAAAAAGAAAAAAAAATGTAGCATCTCGTATAGCATCACATATCAACATATCATCAATGGAGGATTGAAGCATCAAATAGCATAAACGTAAAAATCTAATAACATCAATGAAAAAAACAGAGCATCATATAGTATCAATGGAAAAAGAGAGAATCGTATTGCATCAATGAAAAATAAAGAGTATCTTATAGCATCAAAAAAGCAAAATAAATCATCGTAGAGCAATATATAGCATGAGTAAAACGAGTAATTTGATGATTCTCACCAAGAAATTAAATAAAAAACCAAACAGACAAAATACGAAAGCAACAATCAAAACAGTTGAAATATGGAAAAAAAACTTATATATATATAAGAAGAGTTTTGTTTGCCAACGGGATTACTCTATTTGTATCTCTGAATTAGTACAGTTGCATTGTTGTATTTTTTTAGTTTTTTTTTTTCCATTTTAATGTATTCAGCAACACCTCAGTGCAAACCAAAATATAATATACATATTTTATCTTTCTACAAACCCAAAAAAATAGTTTAAATTACAATAAAATAAAAAAAAAAATAAAAAAATTATAAAAATGAAAAAAATCACAAAAAATATATAAAATAACAAAAAATTATAAAAAAATGAAAAAAATCACAAAAAATTATTAAAAAAACAAAAAATCACAAAAAATCAAAAAAATTATAAAAAATCACCAAAAATTATAAAAAATCACCAAAAAAAAAAATTATTAAAAAAATACAAAAATCACAAAAAATTATAAAAATTATAAAAAATTTAAAAAATTACAAAAAATCACAAAAAATGAAAAAAATCACAAACTTTTTAAAAAATTACAAAAAAAATATATATTTTTTTTGTCAATATAACACTTTTGATACCGAAAAATCAAAAAAAAAATATAAAAAATAACAAAAACTTATAAAAAATCATAAAAAATTATAAAAAATTAGAAAAAAAATGAAAAAAAATGAAAAAAAAATCACAAAAATCATAAAAAATCACAACATTATAAAAAATAACAAAAATCATAAAAAATTATAAAAATTATAAAAAATTAAAAAAAATTAAAAAAATCACAAAAAAAAAAGAATTATAAAAAAATTAAAAAATCATAAACTTTTTAAAAAATTAAAAAAATATATATAATTTTTTTTTTTGTCAATATAATACTTTTTATACCGAAAAGTGATTTTTTTTATACAAAAAATGGTTTTTCTATGATAAATGTGCCTTTTTTTAATCTAAATGAGCTAAAAGTGCATCTAGTTCTGTCAAAAATACATATAATTCAGTCAAAAAAGTATAGTTCAATAAAAGTGCATATAGTTCAGTCGAAAGTGTATATAGTTAGTCAAAAATGCATAAATTTGAGTCGAAATTGCATTCAATTCAGCTGAAAGTACATATAGTTCCGTTGAAAGTGCATACAATTCAGTCGAAAGTAAATATAGTTCAATAAAAGTGAGTATGCATATAGTTCAGCTAAAAGTGCATCTGGTTCAGCTGAAAGTACATCTGGTTCAGCTTAAAGTGCATCTAATTTAGTGGAAAGTACATATAGTTAAGTCACAAGTGCATATAGTGTAGTCGAAAATGAATATAATACAGTCGAAAGTGCATATAGTTCTATTAAAAGTGCATCTGATTCAACTAAAAGTGCATCTGGTATAACTGAAAGTGCATCTGGTTCAGCTGAAAGTGCATATGGTTCAGACAAAAGTCCATCTAGTTCAATAAAATGGCATATCGTTCTGTAAAACCTGCATTTGGTTCAACTAAAAGTGCATCTGGTTCGGCTGAAAGTGCATATAGTTCAGCTAAAAGTGCATCTGGTTCAGTCGAAAGTGCATCTAGTACAGTCAAAAGTGCATAAATTTCAATAAAAGTGATTTTTTTTGTGATTTTTTTTAATTTTTTCATAATTTTTTATGATTTTTTTTATTGTTGATAAATTATTTGTTTTTTTTTTATATTTTTATAATATTTTATGATTTTTTTCATTTTTTATAATTTTATGTGATTTTTTTTTATTTTTTATAATATTTTATGATTTTTTTCATTTTTTTCATCTTTTATAATTTTTTTTATTTTTTTTGTAATTTTTTAAAATTTTGTGATTTTTTGTGATTTTTTCATTTTTTATAATTTTTGTGATTTTTTTTATTTTCTTTGTGATTTTTTTTTCATTTTTTTTCATTTTTTATGATTTTTTTCATTTTTTTTAAATTTTTTATTATTTTTTATTTTTTTATAATATTTTGTGATTTTTTATTTTTTTTATTATTTTTTTGTATTTTTTTGTGATTTTTTGTGATTTTTTTTCATTTATTTTGAGATTTTTTGCATTTTATATAATTTTATGTGTTTTTTTTCCATTTTTTATGAAATATGTGTATAGTGTTTTGGTAAATAAAGTAAATAATTAAAAAGTGGTAGCTATAGGGAATATGAAATTATGGAGGTAGCTATGAGTAATATAAGTTTAAAAGTGGTACCTATTGGGCATTATTTGTATTTTTATTTATATTATTTTATGCCTTATTTTCATTTAATTTTCGTAAACTAAAAAAGTATTCAATCGATCGATCGGGGTCAGAGCCGATCGTTCGGCGAACCTTACTGAAAAATATTTTTGTTCAATACGCAAGAGCAATTTCGTCATTTAACAGTCAAACCGTGATTTTTTTTTATGAACCGTAAGTCAGACTTACGGTTTGACTTCGGTTTGACCAAAAGTCAAATCGTAAATTTTACTTAAGGTTTGACCAAAAGTCAAACCGTAAATTTGACTTACGGTTCGAAAAAAAAAATTACGATTCGTAAAAAAAAAATACGGTTTGGACGTGAAATAAGATAAAATCCAGTCGAAAAATTCAGACTCAAATAGAAACGAGCTGTGTAAAATTGAGTTTAGCTTTTCTATTTTTATTAAACAGTTTCTCTCTCTAAAAAGCAGAGATTTGTGGCGAGTTAGAGTTTAACCCTAGATAATAAATAAAGGGTTTCGCTAACTTGTGTCTTTGGGGCATAGATTAAGCATTTAATGTGTAATTGAATAATTAATGGGTAAATAAGATATACTCCAATTAATTAATTCCATGATTTTAAACCTTTAATTTGGTATGATAACAACACCATCAAATTGATACCATGTCGTTAAATGTGACATGTTTAAATAATTTAATAAATATCACATAGATAATATACTTTATATTTTTTTTTCATTTCAAAAATAAAAATACAAACTATAATTTGGCAAACTAAAACTAACGATCCAACCTAATAAAAACTCAAATAAAAATATATAAACCAGTTTATACTATCTTAAACTTAAATATTTATTAAGATGAATAAGTTATTACATCTATATATTATTAAAAAAACAAATAAAAATAAATAACCTTATAAACTTGGTACTATTCTAAACTTAAAAATAAATGATAAACTTAAAAAATAAATGCCAAAATATAAAAAATATATAGGAAAGTATAAGCAATATACAGAGTAGTAAAAAAATAGCAATAAATGTAAACATGATTACATACAACTAATAGCATTTAATCTGTGTAACTAAATGGTCAATTAATGATCATCATATTTTTAATGAGTCAATAATTAATGAATCTAAATGTCAATAACATTCGCAATAAATGATATGATTATATCGTCAAATACCATTGGAAATGTAAATCTTAATCTATGCGCATGAGTAACACTATTGTAGAACAGGTGTACTAAAAATATGGGTGTGACAACCACTAAAAATCCAACACATTAATTTAAAATTCAAACTAAATTATTCTATTGGTTGTCACACCCTTAAAAAGTGTAGACCAGATTCATACAAGTGTTTCTCCTATGCGCACACATTAACATTTGCCATAAATAAAAGCTCTTTTCTATACAATCTTAGTGTTACAAACTCATAAGTCATCCTAGGAGTGAAAAGGTGAGAAAAGCTATAGGTTTCATATTATAAGCTATATTTAAGTAAGAAAATTAGCATAATCATAGCGGTTAAAAAACTCTTTTTTCAAGTAGTAATTCATAAAAGGCCTAGCTTCAGCATAACATCATAAGCAATAATTAACACCTAACAAATTAAAAGCTGAAAATGCTCATGGAGTCTCTAATTTCTTGTCCAACAGTAAATAGTAAGTATGGTTAAGTTTCGGTAATTCCATTTGCTCTGAAAATTGTGCAATTTGAACCATTAGCGGCTTGTTTAGCCATAGCATCTGCAAGGCGGTTTTGTTCTTTAATTATATACATGAGTTAAGCTTACATCATGGCAAATATATCATGAAATTTAAATTTTAACATTTGGAAAGGAACTTTTCCTCATACCAATTTTTAGTAAGTTCAAGAGTCTTATTCTATATCAATGTTAGACAACCTAAACTGTAACAAATCAGTAATACATTTTTATTTTCCATGAGTATTGTATATTTATTGGTATTTGTCCCAAGGTGGCAAGAAAAAGCAAAGACCAAGAAGCCTTCCCCCAACACCAAATTAGAGTATTAGACCATGATTCACAAATTCAAAACCATCATTCTTTAGTTTAAGTTGTTGGTTTCCGTGTACGAAATAACAATTAAACAATAATAAAAGACTAAACAAAAATTAAACAAAACCAGTGTAATCTTTATTAATTTCCAATTGGAATAGAAATTACTTATTACAACATGTAGGTACTGAATAGTAAAAAAAGCAAACGTTATCAGATTATTATTAATTAATAATCTGATGTATTTAATTGCAATAAATAGAAACTGCCGGACTGGAAAGTATAAACTTAACAGCCGGACTGTTCTGTTTTAAATTGAAATTACAGGACTGAATTGAAACTATTCTAATTACTGAATTAAATTACAGAATAGGAATTACAGCAAAAAACATAATTTTAAACTAATTACAGAAATGTACAAACAGAATTAAAAGCTACAGCTAAGGACAACAATTGAAATACGTAAATGAAATGGACAGAATTAAAAGGCGTAAATGAATTGGACAGAATGTAAATAAAACAAGACGAGACTACTATTAACAGTATGCCCTTAACCGATATTCGCCCAACCACTTTGATGTTTCTGGTTGCATTGGCGCGTCGATCCCAAGGTACAACGTCTCGGATGACTCGCCGGAAACTGGCGACGAGTCAAGGTCGAGCTGTTGGTGGGTGGTTCTCTTTGGTTCTAAAATGTAATGCTGATTTTTGAGAGATGATATATGCTGTGCTGTATTTTATTTCAGAATGTTGTGTATTTGACATGTGGAGGGTCTGCCTATTTATAGGCTTGCTGAGTATCTCAGCCATTAAAGTCATTTTACTACTGTCAGTTTTCGAAATTCGAAACTGCAGTATTAACTTTGCAATGAATTCATATTTATTGCAACAGTTACAGCTTTGCTGGAAGCTTTTTCCCGAACAGGCACGCTTTTCCCGAACAGACACGCTTTTCCCGAACAGGCGCGCTTTTCCCGAACAAGAACACTTTTCCCGAACAGGAACACTTTTCCCAAACAGGAACAGGCGCACTTTT
Source organism: Primula veris (assembly GCA_963682055.1). Taxonomy (NCBI): domain Eukaryota; kingdom Viridiplantae; phylum Streptophyta; class Magnoliopsida; order Ericales; family Primulaceae; genus Primula; species Primula veris. The sequence goes on along the minus strand of OY821745.1, from coordinate 10,903,862 downwards.
TCCCATCGAGCTGAAAACCCGACGAGCAAGCCCGCCCGACGAGCAAGCCCGCGTGTGGTACACAATACACATATGTGTATGTGGACACACTACTTGATATCCACATGGGATACCTTAGTATATATATTGTAAAAATCACTCATGATTTTCCAATGTGGGATAACCCTCATGGGTTAAATCCCATTTCTTTTCTCATTTTCCAGTATTGACTTTATTTCCTCTTTCGAGTACCAACATTCGAGTCCAATTATCATTCACACCCTTCCTCCGAATAGGTCATGCGATATACCGTTGCGAAGCTCGTCGTACGAGCTACTAAAACGCTTTGAGTATGGCCTCAGAAAAACTGAGTAGTCGCATCGAAAATTGACTCAAAGATGGTCCCTGACCACTTGGAACACCCATGTTTAAAACATGTTTTCCTATAATTTTTCCAACAATCCCCCACATGAATGCAATTGGCTCGAAAGCCCATGTCCTAAATGCAAATCAAAAGAACCGCAAAAGTTCACTGTCTAAGGTCAGGTAGCGCGCGCCTTGAACCTGCCGTAGCGGAGTACCACACAGAATACTGCTATTAGGTAGCTGTAAAGCTTTGAACCATCAAGTTTTGTGTATTAGTCCAAGCTCATATACCTGAGAAGTTTCATTATGGCCTTCCAGTGTTCCTCATTCGGATTGCTGGTGTACCTGCTCAGTCTACTCACTGAGTTTGCTATGTATGGTCTAGTGCAATTCATTATATACATGAGACTGCCTATGACTCGAGAGAACTCCAATTGATTCACACTTTTACCGAAATTCTTTTTCAGGTTACAGTTGAACTCAATTGGGGTTCTAGACATAGCCTTACTGCCCTTGTCAAACTTGTCTAATACTTGTTTAACATAGTGACCTTGGGACAAGGCATATCCTTCTGATGTTTTGGTAATCTTCATACCAAGTATTACATCAGCTATACCCAGATCCTTCATATCGAAGTGTTGTGACAACATTTTTTGTGTGGAACTGATTCTATCATTACTCCCAATTATAATCATGTCATCCACATAGAGACAGACTACTACACAGTCTCTTTCACTTCCTTTAGAGTAGACACATTTATCACACTCATTAATGTGAAAACCGTTTGATAGAATAATTCTATCAAAGTTCTCGTGCCATTGCTTTGGCGCTTGTTTGAGTCCATATAGAGACTTTACAAGTTTGCACACTTGGTGCTCTTTACTAGGAACTACAAACCCTTCCGGTTGTTCCATGTAAATTTCTTCTTCCAGTTCTCCATTCAGAAATGCCGTCTTTACATCCATTTGATGTATTTTCATATCAAACAAAGCTGCGAGAGCAATGATGATTCGGATTGATGTTTTCCTGGAGACAGGAGCATACGTGTCAAAATAATCGACACCTTCCGTTTGCCTGAAGCCTTTTACTACAAGTCTCGCCTTGTATTTTTCAATCGTGCTGTCAACCCTTAACTTCCTCTTGAAGATCCACTTGTGACCTAGAGGTTTACATCCTTTCGGAAGATCCACTAGTTCCTAAGTGTGGTTTTGCATGATTGATTCAATCTCATTTTGAATAGCTTCTTCCCAATATTGGGAATCCGGTGCTGACATAGCTTGTTTATATGTCACCAGTTCGCCTTCAACCATGAAGGTTAGGAAATCAGGTCCAAAGAAAGTTTCCTTCCTTGCCCTTTTGCTGCGTCGATGCTCTTCCTCTTCCTCTTCCTCTTCCTCTGTCGGTTCACTTGCCCCCACATTTCCTTCACTGTTCAACTCTTCAGTTGGTACAGCTGTAGGTAATTTCCGGGGAAAGATATCCTCAAAGAAAGAGGCCTCTCGGCATTCCATATACATATCTACGTGCACATCGGGATTGTCCGACTTGTGTACGAGAAACCGATATGCACTACTATTATGTGCATATATGATGAACACACAGTCCACCATTTTAGGACCAATTCTCATCCTCTTAGGAGTGGGAACTAGGACCTTTGCGAGACAACCCCAAACCCACAGGTTCTTATAACTGGGTTGATGACCTTTCCATAATTCATATGGAGTCTTTTCTCGCTTCTTATGTGGTAACTTGTTTAAAACATAGTTTGCGGAAAGTATCGCTTCCCCCCACATGTTCTGGGGTAACCCAGAACTGATTAGCATAGCATTCATCATTTCTTTTAGCGTTCTATTTTTACGCTCAACAACCCCATTTTCTCGGGAGTGTATGGGGTTGTGGTTTGATGTATAATGCCGCTTTCAGCGCATATTTGCTCAAACGGTGATTCAAATTCACCGCCTCTATCACTTCTCAATGTTTTAATTTTTCTATTGAGTTGATTTTCAACTTCGGTCTTATAAAGAGCGAATTTCTCAACTGCTTCGTCTTTACTTCTCATTAAGTAAACGTAGCAGTATCTAGTACAATCATCTATAAAGGTGATAAAGTACTTTTTCCCTCCTCGCGTTTGTATAAACTTTAAGTCGCATACATCCGTGTGTATTAGACCGAGAGGTTCACTTTGTCGTTCAACATGTTGAAACGATGATTTCGTTAATTTTGCCTCTACACAAATCTCACATTTGTGTTGCTTATCAAAAATGAAATTTGGTATTAGTTTTAGTGATATTAATTTCTTTAAAGAATTATAATTCACGTGACCTAATCTACCATGCCACAAATGAAATGACTCAAATAAATACTCATAATTAGAATTTTTATTGGCCTCTTGGGCAACAGTCATTACATCACTAGTGCTAGCCTCAGCTTTAGCACCTTTATTGGGAGCAGGTGTCCCTACGTTTAACTTAAACATGCCGTTGGTCATATAGCCACGGCCTACATAGACACCATTTTTGGTGATTACAATTTTATCGGATTCTAAAACTAGTTTGAACCCGTTCTTCACCATCACCGATCCTGATACCAGATTCTTGTAGATATCCGGAACATGAAGCACATTTGTCAACCTCAACTCTTTTTCAGAGGTCATCTTCATCACCACCATTCCTTTACCTTCCACCTTGGAAGTAGCAGAATTTCCCATGAAGCAGCTTTCTCCCTCTACCGCTTCGTAGGTCTTAAACATCCACCTTGTTGAGCAGATGTGGCTCGTGGCGCCGGTATCCAGCCACCACTCTTTGGGGTTGCTCCCCACGAGATTCACCTCAGAGACCACAACAGTAAATTGGTCATCATCTCGTCCTCCCTCGGCCAGATGTGCCTGAGCTGGAGCTTTCCTCTTCCCTTTGCCCTTGAAGTTTCTCGGGGGGGGGGGGCTTGGGCTTAACAACGCCTTTATTGTCATAACAGTCCGCGACACGATGGCCGGTCCTGTTACACACAAAGCAGATTCCCACAAATTTCTTTGCGACAACAGCACTGTCTCCGTTGTCAAAACGTTTTCGTTTGACGTTGGAGCTTTCGACCACATTGGCCTTTGCCATCGGGATGTTAGCACCACCGACTCTCCTCACGGAGCGACAGTTGTTCACCTCGATATTGAGCTTCTCAATGAGCCCCTCAAGCTTTATTTCCTTTCGCTTGTGCTTCAGGTAGTTTTGAAAGTCTTTCCAAGACGGTGGCAATTTCTCAATCATGAGTGCCACCTGGAAAGGCTCATTAATCACTAGCCCCTCAGCCTCAAGGCGATGGCAAATGAGTTGGAGCTCCTCAACTTGCTCCATGACACCCCTGCTGTCAGTCATACGGTACTCATGAAAGTCCGTGACAACAAATCTCTTTGTGCCAGCGTTATTCACTTTGTACTTGTTTTCGAGAGTTTCCCACAGCTCCTTTGTAGTAGCTTTGGGCTCGAAAATACTGAACAACGTGTCATCTAGAGCACACATGATATAGTTCTTGCATAGGTAGTCGGCATGTCTCCATGCCTCAACCGCAGAGAACGACTGCTCGTCCGAATCGTCCTCGCTTAGGACGGGAGCAGTCTCCTTGAGGAACCTGGTCAGATTCAGGGTCGTGAGATAAAACAGCATCTTTTGCTACCAACGTTTAAAGTTGTCTCCCCTGAATTTTTCCTGTTTCTCCAGATGAAAAGTCGGCAAAGTAGGCACAGCCGAATACATCGGTGCCTTGCCCTTGGCCGCAGCCTTGGCTCTTGCCGCAGCCTTAGCTGCGGCCTTGGCCGTGGCCGCTGCTTCGGCCGCAGCCTCAGCTTTGGCCGTAGCATCCGCCATGGCCGCAGCCGCGGCGGCCTCAGCCGCTGCAGCCACGTCATCGACGTTAGCCACCACATTCGCATCGCCCCCAGTGTTATGGACAGGCCCACCAACCACTGGGTCATGCTCACCCCCGATAGGCAACTGAATAGGCGACGTGTTTGTCATCTGAAACGACAACACAAAACGTATGAGATACATGTACAATAAATTCTATAAACAAACACCAAAACTGATATTTGGGTTTGTAAAAGAATTAACAAACAAATAATAAAACTCAACTTTTTATCCTTTTAAATATCAATACGGTTGATATTAAAAGGATTTAATGATTCTTATTGAATACCAATACGGTTGGTATCAATAAGATTCAAAAAACAAAATTAAAACTGTTTGGAATTTTTCCATGTAATCAATTTCTAATATAAATTAGAATCGAAAACAAAAAAGCATTAAGATTGTTGGTTTCCGTGTACGAAATAACAATTAATAATAATGTCTCGGATGACTCGCCGGAAACTGGTGACGAGTCAAGGTCGAGCTGTTGGTGGGTGGTTCTCTCTGGTTCTAAAATGTAATGCTGATTTTTGAGAGATGATATATGATGTGCTGTATTTTATTTCAGAATGTTGTGTATTTGACATGTGGGGGGTCTGCCTATTTATAGGCTTGCTGAGTATCTCAGCCATTAAAGTCACTTTACTACTGTCAGTTTTCGAAATTCGAAACTGCAGTATTAACTTTGTAATGAATTCATATTTATTGCAACAGTTACAGCTTTGCTGGAAGCTTTTTCCCGAACAGGCACGCTTTTTCCGAACAGGCACGCTTTTCCCAAACAGGAACACTTTTCCCAAACAGGAACAGGCGCACTTTTTCTCGTCGAGCAAGCCCGCCCGACGAGCAAGCCCGCCCGACGAGCAAGCCCGCCTGTGGTACACAATACACACATGTGTATGTGGACACACTACTTGATATCCACATGGGATACCTTAGTATATATATTGTAAAACTCACTCATGATTTTCCTATGTGGTATAACCCTCATGGGTTAAATCTCATTTCTTTTCTCATTTTCCAGCATTGACTTTATTTCCTCTTTCGAGTACCAACCTTCGAGTCCAATTATCATTCACACCCTTCCTCCGAATAGGTCATGCGATATACCGTTGCGAAGCTCGTCGTACGAGCTACTCAAACGCTTTGAGTATGGGCTCAGAAAAACTGAGTAGTCACATCGAAAATTGACTCAAAGATGGTTCCTGACCACTTGGAACACCCATGTTTAAAACATGTTTTCCTACAATTTTTCCAACACAAGTCTGTGAAAGGTTAACATTATCTCTCTCAAGTTTCTCACCCCAATCCCCTTCAGAGGCACGCTTAACTGTTTTAGACCAAGGTTGAGATCATATGTGCATTGGAATAAAGGAGGGAGTATGCTTGATTAAAATAAGTTTAGCACCAACTGAGACAGTTTTTTTTTTCATGCAGGCAAGCAAGCTTTGTATTAAAATAGAATAGAAAAAACTTTGGTTAGTAGTACAAGATACTAACCCAAAGTAGCAGTGTGACTATAGAAAAGAACTTAATAATTACAATTGTAAATACAACTGTCTTAGCAAAAAGGGGATTTATCAAAAGATTATAGTCAATCAAGGTCACCATAAAATCTGTCGCTGCAAGGGCACCTGATTAACTTAATCTAATGATTACATTGTGAATAGGCTTGGATACAGGCTTGGATAAGCAATCTGTTCATATTCTTTGCTTCCAAAAGTGACTAAAGTTTCATAGGGCAGTAGCGGAGGCAATTGGATAACTTAGACAACATATGTCTGATTATTTAAGGTGGCTTCAAAGCTCCAAGTTTTGGCTCGAGCATCGTTTAAATGAGCTTAGTCGGGTGCTATTCAGTCTTTCAGGAGTTAGATGCTTTGAAGATCTCTTTTGAGAATTTGCAGACTCAGTCATCTTTATTAATTGGCTTGCAATTCAGTAAAAGAAAAGACGTATTTGGCAATGAAAATTTTCGTTGTTAAAATGGATCCGTAACAATTTGTTTTCATTGCCATACCATTGCGGATGCCCTGAAAGTTTATGGCAACATGTTGAAGATTAGTTGCTATAAAAAATTTATTTGCAACAAATAATTTCGTTGCAATTTCAAAATAATATTGTTGCCGAATGCAAGCAATTTGTTGTCAATCCTTTAATTTTTTGGTTGTTAAATGTTATAATTTCGTTGTTGATTTTTTTAAAAATTGTTATATTAAAGAAATCGAGTGTTCCAAATGTGGGAAAAAATCATTGCAATTGCAACATTGGTTGTTGCTGAGAATGCTATTTTGAAGGAGCGTATACGGCCGTTTGAATATCAAGTTGCTCATGTTGCTGTTTCATAAAATGGCGGCGATGGTGATTAAGCTGTAGGAAATGACGATCCAGCTATAGGTGAAGAGATCTTTAAGAGGGAGCATCGAGAAGGCTTAAATGTTTCTGGTACGGTTAATGAAGGTAATAAAGACAGAGTTACTCTTCTTAGACCAACTGCACCAATGTCTGTAAAAGACATTGTTTCCCTATTTTATGTAACTTTTACAAAAAAAAAAAGGTCTGTACCAATTACTCTTAGCTCTCCATATACTAACTTTTTTCACAAAACTCTGTGCATATATTTTTTTTAATCAACAAATTAACCGGTTTATCATTAATGAAAATAACAAACATACAAGTATCACTGCATTTAGAACAAGCTCCAGAAGGCTAAGAAAACGATAGATACAGATAGTACAACCCTACAAAGAAACACTGATGTATCAAACTACTAATATCAGCCTATAAAATCTAAAATAGATACAATAAATACATTAATCATAGTAGACTCACGAGATAGCCCAATAAAGACGGGGGACCTAATATGTATCATGTCTAAATTAACCAGTCTCGTGAATGAGAGGAAAATCTGCTCAAGCCTTCTAAATTAGGAATCGTCAAAACAAGATATGTGTCCAACCATCAGTCTCATGAATATCCAGGTCTCAAACTCTGTAACATAACCCCAATCAGTCACAATCCATCGTAACATAATCCCGTCCGCGATAAACAAAGCCTTTAATCAACTCTAACTCTCTAAAATTAGAACAACCAACAGACTCAGTAGAGTAAACCAACTCACATGCGACATGAAAAGTCTCAGGCCTCAGCTTCTGTAGCATAACTCAAATCAGTATAACTCAATCCTGAAACCCAATGTTGTATCCAAGTGCGCAATAAACAGAGCCTACACTTCAGCCCTAGCTCTCTAAACCAGTAACCATCAAACAAGTTATATGACCAATCATCAGGCTCATGAAGATTCAGGCCTCAAACTGTGTAGCATAACCCTAATCAGTCACAATCCATCATAACAGAACCCAGTCCATGCTAAAGAACTCTCTGCATACCACAAGCTCTTCGTAACAATAAAATAATATTTCCTCCTTGTCTCCCCTCTTTCCTTCCTCTCTTTCCAGGAGCTCTTTGTAAAACAAAACCCTCCTTCTTCTCTATTAAATCATTGATCCCCTTTACCAATATTCCAATTGTTGCACATAAATTAGTACTTGTATATTGCTGCTTCTTGTTACTTTTTTTTAGTTTTACTGTGAAGTTGATATATATGATGACCATTCTTTTTCTTTTCTCTCCAGATACGATTTTTTTAAAAATAATAAGTGGGAATACCCACAATTTTATTAAATAAATAAACAAAGTGAAAAATTATAATAATTACAATCTAACACAGCAAACTGCAAACCGACAGAAACTTGAGGACTGAAAAATAGAAACTAAAAAATTTGAACATGCGTCCCATTATCAACTAGATTGAACCTTTTGTCTACTGTAGACTCATCACTTTCTTCTTTAGTGAGAGACTGTCTCTCTTCTTAAAAAAAAAAAAACCTTCAAAACTCATTTGATTCGTAAATAAGGAATTTCCTGAGCTTCAGTGATGATTACACCCTTGAAATAATCTGAGAAGTCTTCTAAACTATTCGAAATGATTGGGTCTTCTTCACACCCTAATTTCGCCAGGTGATCTGCTCCTTTGTTACCTTCTCCTTCTATATGCATAATTTTTAATTCACGTATTTTGAATTGCTGCCTTATTAGATCCATAAGATATATTAAGTTCCAAGGGAAATTACTCTTCCCTTGTATAATATTCACCAATTGTAAGCAATCTGATTCAAAAATTATACTGGAATCCCCAACAATTTGAACACTCAATAATAGTGCTTTCATCTCAGATTCAAGCCCAGATTTGCTGCTCCAGATACGATACATACATGGTTCATTGTTAAAAAAAATGGTTTGTTTCATTTTAAATTTTAAAAGTTATTGCCGAAAATGGTAAGATTTTTTCCGAAAATGGTAACATGTTGTAACTAAATCAGGAGAAAAATTCATTTTAATAAACAATGGATATAAATTCAATTTCATCAAAAACAAAAATGGAGGGAGAAAATATTGATAGAATAGAATAAAATATATTGTTAGTTATGATAGGGATATAAAAATAGGGAAATTGGTAATGGTATAAAGTTAAACTTTTACCAGTGTAAAATTGTGTTAGTTTAAGAAGAAATATAGAGTAATTGATGTGATTGATCTTAATAGCTATGTTTTCACCTATTTTATAAAAGGGATGTCATACATGATTATATTACCAACATAAGATAAATACAGAAATTGGTTGACATTCATTCCATTGCTTATACAAATAATGCTCATCGTATAATGTCATTACAAATTAAATTAATATATGAGATATTATATTAAATTAAGTGTATTCAATGTTTATGATGAAACGGACCATTTTGTAAACAATAGAAATGAATTCTATTGTATTTCAAGAAATAGTAAGGGAAAATCATTTATTAGTACTTAAAAATATACTTAATTTCCAAAAACTTAAATTGTCAAGTCTTGTTTAATATATTAGGTACATATATAATGTAACGTTAAAGTTAAAAACAAATATTAAAATAAGTAGCATAATACATATGATACATGATGCTAAAATATTTTTAAAGATTAGTAGATATGATACATGACTTTATGTTTTATTTGAGAAAATGATGAAAATGTACATATAAGTGGTACTTAATTATCAAAAGCTACATATGTCAAAACATTTTTAAACATTAGTATATTTTTATTTTATTTAAAAAAAAAACATGTAGCATATGTCAAAACACTTTTAAAGATTATTATATTTTTATTATATTTGAAAAAAATTATATACCATATTTAGTAGCATTATGTATCATACGTATTAATCTTAAAATTGTTTTAGAATATGAGTTTTATCTAATTAAATACCAATAGTAGATTTTCATGTTTTCCCAAGAACCAACTCCGATCTTAGAGAACTACATAATCTCTAGTGGATTTCATTGATGTAACTAAATATGATGCTCTCATGAAGGACTAAATATTAAATTACTAATTACTCCCTCACTAAAGCAAGACCTTAAATAAATCTTTTGAGGATCTCTAACATTTTTTTTTCTCTATATATAATAATATAAACAGTATGAAATTGCGATCGAGACTATTTGAATGCGCGCAACGCGAATTCATCAAAGCCCTAATTACTGCAGCAGAAAAAAAATTCATTGTCTATGGATCTAAGAATAACAACAAATCATGTGAATCTTACAGCACCAGAATATTATGCTAATATTTTTATATAAATCCCAAAAGCAAATATATAATGCACACCGGTCTTGTTGACCAATCAAAATTACGAAAAGAAAATGAAGCGTGAATTTATAATTCTTTAAAAAAAATGAGGGGTACGTAGTACCCTACTACAACGTTATCAAAATGTTTTACTTGTTTTGTAATACAGGTTGCCATCCTTCACAAGCAGTGGCGGAACTACCACGATATCGTTGGTGGTGTTATATGCTACTATAATTTTAAGAAAAACAACGTTTAAAATAATCGAAAACTAAGTTTAAAAGTCAATTCTAAATATTAAAAAAAAAACGAGTTGTTAATTGTAAAAAACACAGTAAATTTTATTTTATTTTATTTTATTTTTTGTTAACATCAAAATGAAATATTCGAAGAGTATTTGTATAAATATAGGGATGTTATTGAAAATAATAAACAATTAAGTGTTACTCATTTAACTAAATGAACATGAAAGAAATAAAAAAAGTTGTGATGGTAAATAATCGAAACAAAGATCTCTTATTCAATTTAAGTTAGCATTAGCATATGAGCTAAGCATGATTATATATCTTATGGGGCGCTATTAATATATATTACCTAATTTTCTAAAAAAAGTCCTATACAAAAATCGTTTTTAAAATTTCCGGGATGAAATCGGCCTCCCCCTTCCCACACTACCCCCCCCCCCCCCCCCCCCCCCCCCCCCCACCACCACCACCACCACCACTAAATCCGCCCCTGTTCACAAGATTAATGGGGAGATTCACCATTGTTGTGAACGTTAGCTGCGATCCTTGCCTTGTCTTTAATTTATTTTGCAGTCGTTCTCCAGTTAAAGAACGTTCCAAACAATTGTCCGAGATCTTCAAGAGTTCTGTTTCGTGTTTCTGGGAGAAATGTGTAACAGAATAGCCATGCGATGATGGCAAATCTCATGTAAAGATAGAAGGCCCCGCCTATGGTTATTGCATCAGATAGATACAAAAATGTCATGGATACGGTACCGCTCATCACACGATTGACGGCAACACCGATGCCCATACCCTGGGAACGCAATCTTAGAGGGAAAATCTCTGAGCGGTAGACCCACACAATTGGTCCCATACCAATGGAGAAAGTAGCGACATAGGCCAAAACTGAAACGACCGCCAAGACCACTGCCCAAGCCACTTTTGTATACGAATGCTCGAAGACTGTCAAACATGTGGAGAGGGTAAATAGAGAGATAATCATACCGCCAAGGCTAGTTAGCAGAACTGGTCTGCATCCAAAACGGTCCAAGAAAAAGGTGGCAATAAGAATCATGAAGTGGGTCTTGATGATGCCAACAGCCAAGGTAGTGAGGAGCTTATGTGTTTTGCTTGTTATTCCTGCTTTCTCGAATATCTTGGGGCTGTATAGGACAACAGCATATATTCCAGAAATCTGCTGGAAGAAGTGGATACCGATTCCGGCGATGACAATGTGGAGAACAACAGGGGTTGGGGAAATGAGAAGCTCTTTCCATATGCCCTCACCTTTGCTGTGCTTGGGAACTTTGCAAACCTCCTCGTCATCGCAATCTAGCGGGATGCCTGCAGCACCTTTGATATCTGCAAGACTTTCAAGGGCTTCCTCTTTAGATTCTGAGGTCTTGAAGAGAACTTTCTTGCCATCGCCTAGACGGCCTTGTAGGACTAACCAACGTGGTGACTCTGGCATAGCAAGAACTCCGATATCTAGTAAGACTGACGGAATTGCTCCTATTCCAAGCATGATTCGCCATCCCAAATGCTCAGGTAGCCCAGAGAAGGCAACGTTTGATACATATCCAAAGCCAAAGTCTCGATCAATGCCCGAAGGCTACAACGAAATCAAAAGAAGCAAGCGCCTCATAGAAGAAAAGATGGGCCTCATCGACTGTTATCTTACTTGTTAGATACTATAGGGTCTTTTTTTAAGAAAATATTTTTTAATTAAATGCATAAAGATGTGTATACATGGGACAAATGCCCCGATGCCGGCCATAATTAAGTTACAAAATTCTGATTACAGTGAACCTGTCTAAACACTTGCGAGAAAAGAAGCTAGTAAAATTCACATTTTAAAACCATGTTTTAAGGGCAAAGTTGAAAGTTCTAACTTCTACGAGTTATAAGGAACCTGACTATTTCTTTGAATATATTATATACTAGTAGAACTTAACCACGCGTTGCGTGTGAGACGTATAATGACATAAATATCGTAATATATTTTATTTTGAACATAATATTCAGATTTAGTATCATTTATTGTAGTTATGCAGGTTAAAAAGAATTATTAATTAATTTAATCTACATCCGTAATTAGTAAAATATAGTGAGAACAATTTGTTAATTAATCATATTAGATATATTGGTAATTAATAAAACATGCTGAGGGTATTTTGGGAAAATTTAGTTAAAATTAGGCTGCCTCATTTCTCTTGTTTTAGCTTATTTCTCTTTATTTGGCTTATTATAATATAATGATAGTGTAGGGTTACACAGAACTGAAAGATTTATTGAAATTGAAAACGAGTTCCGTTGGCTAAGTTTAAAAATTCTATGGTCTTCACACTTGGGATCTTGAAATTCATATCCGCTGTTCTAGTTGCAGTTTTGCAGTCAGGTTCCAAGTACAGTTGCAACTGAGGTTGGAACCTAAGTATAATGATGGACAGAACTTATAAAGTTAAATGTACTTGAATTAAATCACACGCACATTTAACAACGGATTTCACCCAACTAGGCTACGTCTCCGGGGCACTCACCCAGATTATGATATTATAAAAGCTTACAATATAGGATTCAAGTCTTAATGAAAAACTCTCAGACTCACTCTAGGTTTTTCTGCCTATCTCTATATTGCTCTTACCTTATAACTATCACTCAAAATATCAATGGCATCCCACCATTGTTTTCTTTTAAAAGCTCACTGTGTATTCTCTCAAGAATGAGTTCTTTATAATTTAGAACACACACTTTTTACAAGCATAGTTATCAATTATATAACGAAGTAAAAACAATCTTTTTTCTTTAAGATCTTTGATGATTGCTTTTGACTCTTTTGATTGACTTCAATCCTTCCATATTTCACGAGATGCTTCATCGTAGGATTGACCTCAATCTTCATAAGAAAGTACCTGTTTAATAACTAGCTTGGAAATAGCAGTTAATCTTTTCCTAAAACAAGGAACATATAAGATAGTATCTTTTAGAGATAAAATATTTCTAAATATACATATGAAACATTAACTTCTTATTTCATTCAATCTTAAACGTATTATACTGATTTTGATAAAGATCATAGATTGAAACAAGTGATAAAAATTTGCATAAGACTAGAGATTTAGATTGCCTAGTTTAAAGTAAACATATCTTTAAAAACTAATATGTTTATATATTTTAGGAAACATCTTTATTATCACTTTAATATTCTCAATATACATAAACTAAATCTTTAAGAACATATGAGAATATATCCTGCATACTTTAAAACAATTAATCATCATTAAAAAATAGTAATGCAGAGTTAAAGAACTGAACAGAATCCTGCAGAACAGCAGGTTGGAACTGTGGTTGCAACTGAGGTTGCAACCTTACTTGAAACCAAAAGGCTGTTTCAATTATTAACATTCAACTAGAGTTATTAAGTTCAAACCAATAGACAACAAATAGTATAAGGGCCAGAAATCTGGTCCTAACAGATCTACTTTTTTTGCCCATCTTTCCTTTTCCAATCATAAACTTCTGCAATAACAGAAGGTGGATAAAGTTATAGAGCAAAAACAGTACTTCCATTTTATTTTATATTAATGATTCCGAGTTAAATGTACAATCCCGACTGCATGGACGAATCTTGTATTTAGGAAAACATCTTAGAGAATTGATAATGTACATTCGAATCTTTTTTCGATAAGTTCAGAGTTCGAATCTTGTTAAGAGTGTATGAGTGATATTATTTGATCCCCCTAGTAAGATTTGATCCGGAAAAAAAATGAAATCAGTGGGCGGTTATCGTTTCTCTTTTTTTTCTTTGAAGGGCTTAGTTTCTCTATAAAAAAAGAAGGAAAAAAAAACTAGAAACAGTCCAGAGATAGGGGGAAAGAGAGGAAGAGAGAGGATTGCGAAGCTAACAAAAATCAAAAAATACGTACCAAGAGAAATAAGGTGTAAAAATAACTTGTGGCTTGAGAATTAACCTAACAGCTACCATTAGTAATTATATTCTTTGCCGCTAAGACATACAAGTGTTCTAAAACACAGGCTGCCAGAAAAAGTGTATATACTTATAATTTTCTGTAATAATAATTAACATTTTTTTTTAAAAATGACTGAGAGAGGGAGATGTTAAGGAAATTGCTTAATTGGTATTTAATTATTTAGTTTTTTTATGTAGATTTGTTTAGTTTTTAATGACCGTTCATCAATAGAAAGAAACGGTTATTTGTTTGGGGAAGAAAGAAAGAGAAATATTTGTTTGGCTACGAACCTCTCTCTTTCTAGAGAAACATGTAGAGGAGTTCTCGTAGCGGACTAAATAATTCTCCTATTTCTCTCTCTGATTGTGATTGATGGTCACGGTTAATTATTCTAATCTGCATTAGTAATTTGGATAGTACCATCTGTGAATATCAAGATTTTTTTGATACTAGGACGTTTATTTACTATAAGGCATGCTTTGAGGATGTGCAAAAGTCAGTTAATTAGAAGGTCGCAGTAAAACATATTTTTGGTATTTAATTAATCACATGACAAATGAACTCTTAATTAGGAGATTTCAGCATTGTAACAAGATATATATTTCAGCATTGCACGGACAATTTTTCTTAAACTTAAGACAATGCTAATTGGCAATTGTGGGTAGTACAAATAAATTGGTATGGTCTCTTTCAAATGCTGATTGAAATGTATGGCAAATTCTATATCTATGTCTATAATACTACTCTATGATAAATGATATCTTGACATCTTGGCATATAATCGGATCATAAAGCGATGTACTGTAAATATATTATTAATATTTTAATATGAACAGCAGAACATGGGACAATCGATAATTCGTAGTTTGGTACAAAAACTGACTACTCTCACGATAACATGTTACCGTTCCTTATTTCATTTGCTTCATTAAGTTTTAGTCGTTCAGATTAGAAAACATACATAGTTACCCCAAACTTTACTGTTCCAGCTTATAATGTTAGCTAGCTCTTGATGTAACTAAGTATATATTTAGTATACTGCATTGTTTGTGGTCGGTTGGTAATATAAGCAAGTTTAACGTGATAAGTTGCCAACACCAAGTGTAATACCCTTCGCAAGCAAAATAAAAAAATTGAAGCACATTGGCCATTCTTGTGTCCAGAATTATAACATTTAATAAAGTTCGATTGTTAGTGAATGTAATTTGTCCTTGTAAATTTATCCATTCAGTATATAACAAACGATTCGTATCCCTTATAAAACTATTTGTTCATCACACATGCCCCCCACAAAAAGAAAAATATAATCCATCTCGAATTAGTTTTTTTTTTTTTAAATTAATTTTGTGTTATAGAAGACACAAAAGGAGATTTAAAATTCCACGTCTGTCCTTTAGTAATTGACGTTGCTCCCATTATTTCGCTCTTCATTTGGAAAGTGTTGCGCTATTATATCCGAAACTAAATCTAAAACAGAAACACTTAACCACCCACAAGGTTCAGAAAAAAGAAAAAAACAATTTTCTAACCAGGAGCTTTATCCATTGACTTGTTTAAAGCCTTCTATTCAACTTCTATATTTAGCATATCTATCCTCTATATATATTTCTATTTATATTGTGTTTAACCATTTAAATTTCCCTCTCTTTATCTCTCTTTATTCTTCCTCTAATCTCTCACTCCCCTATCTAGGAAATGACTAGCGGAGATGGAATTTCTGGGATCGGATTTGATCCTCCCAAGAAAGGCAAAACCAACAAGTTTGCCTTTGCTTGCGCTATCTTAGTGTCTATGAACTCTTATCTTATTAGGTTATGGTAAGTTCGCCGTGTCAATGTTCAATTCTCATGTTTTTCATCGTTCATTAATTTGTTTGGAAATGGTTGTATACTTCTATATGTTTAACAATGATTTGCTAAGATAGCTTTGGAATAAAGAGTACCTAGTTAGTACATAGTGTTTTTCTTTTCTTTTTTCGGGTCAGAAATATCTTTATCATTAAGAAGTATCAAAATAAGTATTATCTTACCTAAACTTTACCCAACATGCCTTATAGTTTGTTGGCTAGAAAAAAAGAACCGATCTAGAAAGTAGAAACTACAAGCTCTTTTTTTTTTCCGGTAATGAGACGGAGTGAATGGCTGAATTTCAAGCTAAATCAGCTCTGGTCCAAATCTGCAGTAGGTTGACCGGTCAACCTTACCGGTTATGTCCGAGAAACCCCAATTTTGATAAGTTTTCTAAAAATCCTTGCGGCTGTCCAATAAAACACTCGAGAAAACATATAAAACGCAAGGGTGGAAAAAAATCTCTGTAAAATCTAAAACTCTTAAAAATTCTCTAAAGTAGGAGATAAAAATAAAGATTGAAAATATTTTTTTTTTGGATTTTTCAATAGTAAAAAAAAGACAAATGGGGGTTTTAAAATAACTAAGAAAAAAAAAACATATATTCACAATTTTTGAAAAATTCTTCACATTTCCATGAGTAACCAATGAATATGTATCATCTCTCCCAACTAAAACCGACAGTGTACTCACTGTTGGGAGAAATGAAAAATATCGAAGTTGGTCAACTCAAATAGACTCTATGTGAACTAAATGCAAAACAATATATACAAAATAAAAGGCGGTTATTTATAGATGGAAGTGATGGTGGAATGGTGGTGGAATTAGATAAAAGGAAGAGGACCTTTGTCCTTTTCTACCTCACCACTCTTTGTGACTAATGTCTGATCCTGCTCGAGCTCTTCCTCAGGATCCTCCTCAGGATCTTCCTCGGGATCCTCGTCATTAATATCGTCCATGTTGAGTTTCTTAGTTGAAAGACTCGGGTCTAGGAAAAGAAACTTACTCGCCTTCCTTAATATTTTGAAGAAGTTTGATTTGCATAGTGCGACGGTACTCCTTGAGTGCTTCCGGAATGATGTGTCGTGAAAAAATTGAATTCCTCCCATAAAAGATGGAATCCCGAAAATCTTGTATTTATTTCCACAATGTATAGTCACATCATGTTCCTTGTAGTTGATGATGGCTTGTGATGCTTTCAAGAATGGCGCCCCCAATATGACTTTGTTAAGTCGGTTATGAGATTGTTCAAGGAGTATATTATAGACAATGAAGTCTAAGATATATATGAAATCACCAATTCTACAACTTAACTTCTTGGCTCCCTTAGCCTTCCCTGACTTTCGACCGTTGGCCATCATTATCCTTTTGTCGTAGTGATGTACCTTAGTGAGACCAAGTCCATAGAAGATTTTAGCGGCCATTATATTTGCAAATGCCCCCGTATCTATTAAGACTCTATCCATGGGGTAGACGCCTATGACCATGGTTACCGTTAGGTAACCAATTCCTCATGTGGATCGATTGCGTGGCAGCTTGAGAAACCTTCCCATATAATATGGTAGGTGGAGTGGTAATCCATGAGGGTTTACATCTTGCGATACATCATCATGCCTGTAATGAGGGTCTCGTTGTCTGTGAAGAGAGCTCTTCTCACATGATTGTCATTCTTGACAACTCTTCTATCCTTATCGTTCCAAGCTTTTGCGGGTTTCTTTTGGGGTACTTGTTTGAGCTTCTCTCCTTTTTCCTTAGGTGTTTCCGACACATTTTCTACATTTTTCTTATTCCTCCTCTAATAAGGCATTTTCTTCTTTGTAAGCTTATCATTTGCCTCCTTTATGAGTGCCTCTTCAGACTCGTCTACCTCCATGAGAACTACTTTTGTATGGTTGGTGCGACTTTTCTTTGGTTTTTTAGATCTCATACTCATTTTCAAGGTTAGAGACTTTTCTCCACTGCTTATAGTGAGTGTATCCTTCTCATAATCAATGGTAGCTTTAGTTGTTCGTAAGAACGGTCGACCCAGTATGACTGTCGACTGATTATTCTTTCCTCCAATAATTGGCTAATCCATGACAACAGAGTCTACAGTGTAAAAGAAGTCTCTCACTCTACATACAACGTCTTTAACGATGCCTAGACAGGTTTTGTCCTTAGAGGAGTTAAAATGTAACGGCACCTGACCGGTCAATCTGACCGGTCAAGTCAAGCTTCTAGAAGCTTATTTACTCTATCTTGACTTGATTTCATTTTGTAACTTATTGGTGTTGAATTAGAGGTCATTTGTGTTATGAAATCTTCTCATTTGGCCATTTATTTGGTGTTTTTGCGTGCTTGTCTTGTTTTTGCGCTAATTCCATGCTTTTTCCAGTAAAGATGTAAACAACTGCAAGTAAACCGGAAAAACACAGAAAAACACAAAACATGGCTTAAACAAGCCTAAATGTCAACAAAACTACGCTAATTCATATCATATTAACACCCAAAATTTATTATTTTATGGTCTAATCACTTATTTGAATCATGATACAACAAGAAAAGTTAATGATAACTGCAAATAAATTTAGAAAAGTCAAGTGAAAACATCCCAGGAAACACTAGTAATACTCTTGCTATTATTGACAACGTGAATTTAGACACTCATAACAACCAAAGTGTCGAGGCTTTTCCTTTACAAATCTGCATAAGAGATCCAAAAACCTTGGAAATTCTACACTTTACTAAATTTGTTCCTGAATCACACAACCTAAACAGAATTATAGATTTATCCTCTATTGCGAATGAATCTCAACTACGGCTAAAAGGTGCACCTGTCCATCCTGTAACCTCACGTGGAGACGAAGATCAAATTAAGTATTTGAACTCAGATGCGACAAGCCAACATTCAGAAAATGAGCATATTAATCTAAATGAAGGTGAACTAACTGTGGACCTCTACTCATCTAATTGAGAAACTGAGGTCGATGAAAAAGAAGAAAAGAAGAGAAAAATTACAAAATAGAAGGGAATTAAATTACCGAGGGAAGAAAGAAAAATAAAAACACATAGATATAGCACTAGAAGCAAGGCTAGATCTATAAATAATTATTACGACCCATATGACTATATGGCGAATATGGTAGATGTTAGTTACTATGCGATTATAAGGGAGAATAAGCTGATTAGGTTATAAGCCTTTGTAAAAAAGTAAAGTTACAAAGAGGTAATTAAATGAGATGTTGGAAATTCAGCAGTTACCTGGGTTTGGAAGATATAAGGATTGGTGTTGGTCATCATCCATTTATTGATAGAATCGCTTTGGTATTGGTGTTACCCACAAGTTACATAAGTTCCGGTATCAATTCTTAGATTGATTTTAGTTGTTGTAATAAGGTCGGAGCACCATTTTAAACTCACTATAAATAAAACTTGTGGGCAATCCTCACTTTTAATTTATTTCTTAAAAACCACTCACTTAAATATTCAAAAAAACTCAATAACTACTTTCTCTCTTTCTAAACATAAAATATATTAAAAGAATAAATATTCTAATATTCATCATAAATACTTACCTAAAAAATTAAAAAGATGAAAAAAAATCCCCTAAACGGTCAATTTTACTAAAAATCATTTTTTTCCAAAAAAACTTTTCTACCAATTTGTTGTATGATACTATATACTTTGGTTTTTGAAGATAATTTGGTTATAAAAAACTGTTCACTATAGCTTTATATATACTTTGGTTACTTTGAAGAAGATGACTTTGAAAAAGATTTACCTGGATTAGTTGATCCGCTCTCTTTGATTTGAATTACAGTAATACTACTCATAACCCATAAAGTGTTTTCAAAACCCAGGCCGCGAAGAGTATATACAATAACAATTTTATAAGGTGTGGATCAAGTGAGGGAGAAATTGACTGGCCTTTGTGTTTTTTTAATGATGGAGGACGTCGCAGGAGTACGGCGGTAGTTGCAGTAAATAAACATGAAGGTTACCCAAGATCGATTATGGGGAACACGCTAGTTATGCTAGAACGTCTTTGTGTTTTCACGGTGTTTACAACGATCAAGAAAGCGAACAAGTGAGTTGTCAGTCTAACAACTATGCTAACTATACTATCATTTCTAATGGTAATTGGTCTTGGCCTAACAGGAATACTAGTGCATTTGTTGAAAATATTGCCATCCTCCCTCATCCCATCATCTACCCTGGTTATAATGACAAGATTACCTGGTCCTTGAATAATGACTCCGTCAATGTTAAAACTATTTGGAACCATATGAGAATCAAGGGTAACACTGTGGCTTGGCATAAGATTATTTTGTTTAAAAAGCGCATTCCTAAGTGTAGTATGATTTGTTGGCGAGCTATTTTGGATAAACTCCCCACTTTGGACAAATTGTCTATTTGGTACCCTCATCTTAATAATACATGCGTTTTATGAAATGATGAGGTTGAGACTACTAATCACTTGTTTTTTAAGTGCCCCATTTCAAGGAAGATTATTACAATTTTTCTGCGCAAAGACGGTTTCATCAGCAACTCTACCACTTGGGCCGAATGGATTAAATGGGCAAGTGACATTTTCAAAGGTGATAGCCTCTCCTCCACTCTGGATAAGCTAATTTTTACTACTTCTATTTACTCCATTGGAAACTTAGAAATAGTATCAGGCATGACACCACTCATTATGATATTAACATCATTATTATGGATATAACGTTTATGGTTTGTGCTTAAATGAAAAAAATTAAGAAGTATCCAAACAACAACAGAAATAATCTGATTATAGGCACTTGGTGGAGCCTCAAATCCCCTCTCTGATTTCTAATGTGCGTGTTCAGCATGTTCAGGTTACTTTTTAAAAGCTCTATTCTGTATGAATTACCATTCGATAACAAACTCTATCTTTCTAATTTTTCAAATTAATACTGTCTATGACCAATCAAGTTCTCCGATCCGGCTGATCGATCACCCTGCTTCTAGAACGTCTGTTTCGCGAATCAGGCCTTCGGGGATGGTTATGCTTCCTTTCGGCTTGTCCAGACTTCGTGAGAATGTCTCTTGGGCTACCTTGTTTGTCTTTGGTACTATTTCGAATACGATAAAGAAAAGGACAATAATATAAAAGACAGGAACGCAATGGAAATAACACTTTATTTCTCACAATTGGAATATGAATTACAATTCCTGACTCGTACAGAATTAAATTAAACTGCTGGACTGGTTTCAACAAATAAAAACTGCCGGACTGTTTTGTAAATAAAACAAACTGCCGGACTGTTTTAACAAGAAAAAGAAACTGCCGGACTGTTTTAAACAAACTGCCGGACTGTTTTAACAAATAAAAAACTGCCGGACTGGTTTTAAACAAACTGCCGGACTGGTTTTAACAAATAAAAAACTGCCGGACTGGTTTTGTAAATAAAACAAACTGGACTGGTTTTAACGAATAAAAAAACTGCCCGGACTGTTATTAAATAAACTGCCCGGACTGTTATGTAAATACTGGAAATTAAATTACAGGAAAGTAAATTACAGAATAGGAAAGACTGAAATGTAAATTACAGAAACTAAAGGTACTGGAAAGAAAAAATACAAAAGGGAAACAGTACTGAAATTAAATGGACAGAATAATAAAGGACTGAAAAGTAAATAACAGAAATTAAAAGAAGAGGCAACTGCTGAGCAGTTTCCCTTAAACAATATTTCCCGAACCACCTTTAAAGGTTTCTGGTTTCGGGACTTTGTTCCCAAGGTACAACTTCTATCTCAGAGTGGCTCGTATGGAAACCGGCACCGAACCACAGGTCGAGCTGTTGATGGTGCGGTTCTCTCTCACTAAGTGTATGCTTATGCTGTGAGTTGTGTGTATGAAGGTGTACTGAAATGAGAGGGGGATGGCTGCCTTTTATAGGCTCTACTGAAACCGCAACCATAAATGTTGGTCTTTAATTCTGGGAGTTACACCCCCAGAATCCGCTCAATCAATTCTGAAACCGCAGCATTTACTCTCATTCATTGCTGACGTTTCTCTTGCTGGAAACTCTAGGGACTCCTTTTGTATTTTATACAAAACTCCCTATTCGGGTTTGGACCCAAGACCCAAGACCCAAGACCCGAGACCCGAGACCCGAGACATTCCCCAAATCCCAAATCCCAAATCCCAAATCCCAAATCCCAAATCCCAAGCCCAAGCCCAAGCCCAAGCCCAAGCCCAAGCCCACGCCCACGCCCGTGCCCGTGCCCGTGCCCGAGCCCGAGACCCGAGACCCGAGACACGAGACACGAGACACGAGCGAGCGCGCGTGTGTGGTACACACTAATACTCTTAGGTGTATGTGGACATGTTAGTTTAATAACTACATGGGTTGGTATGGTATATATATTGTAAGATTAACTCTTAATCTTCCAATATGGGATTATACTAAATGGTTTTTCTCATTAACCATTTCGTTTTTCCAGATTTGAGCTTCCGAGGTACCAACTTTGAAGCCAATTTGTATTCACACCCATTCTCCGAATAGGTCATGTGATATACCGTTACGAAGCTCGTCACACGGGCTACTCAACCACGTTGATTACGGTATAAACAACTCAGCGCTGTTACACGAAATAATGACTCGAAGTTGGTCCAGTGACCATTCGGAAACACCCATGTTTTCACATGTTTTTCCAACAATCCCCCACATGAATGCAATTGGCTGAAAATAAAATGCTCCTAAATGCATACGAGAGAAAACCGTAAGAGTTCACTGCATAAGGACAGGTAGCGCGCGCCTTGAACCTGCCGTAGTGACGTAAAATCTGATATGCTACTATTGGGTAGCCTTTAAGCCTTGAACCCTTTAGCGTTTGTGCATACCAGGGTAATGCGCACACAGTGTCCCCTCTACACCACTTACTAAGCCCTTTGGTTGTTGTCCATATTTGGCCGTGGACTGCCTTGGCAAAGTTCAACCGAGTGCTCTAGTGATTTAGCCCATGGCTCATCACATAGTATCGGCCATACACACTCGTCATAGGTGATTTCAAGTCAAGGGTGTCCTGACTCACCCCTCTCGATCTTCGAGATACTTGTTTTCATTAAGAGCCTCATGCTCACCCTTAAGATGGTCTAGGTCTATCACTCTTTCATCCTAGAAATGGGCTGGGAACTGAAGTTCCCGAGTGCTTTGTTCGGTCACCCCCACAGTTCGGTTTTCCCGTTGAACCCGACGCTGGAGAATCCAGTTCGGGTTGGGTTGCCTCTGAGGAGGTTTCCAGTTTAATGGGCTTCAACCCCATTCCCCTCGATGAAACTTCAACTCCTACCTGAGTCAAGCCTTTTGTAAATGGATCCGCTATATTGTCTTTAGATCTCACAAAATCTAAGGACACCACACCGTTAGCTAACAATTCTCTTACGGATTTATGTCTCCGACGAATATGTCGGGACTTTCCATTATACATATGATCCTGCGCCCGTCCAATAGCCGACTGACTATCGCAGTGCATGCTTATTGCTGGGACAGGTTTCGGCCACATTGGAATTCCTTCCAGAAAGCTTCTCAGCCAATCAGCCTCTTCTGTTGCTAGATCCAACGCTATGAACTCAGATTCCATAGTTGATCTAGCTATGCACGTCTGCTTGGATGATCTCCATGAGACAGCTGCTCCTCCCATCACGAACACATATCCGCTAGTGGATCGTGTACTGTTGGAATCCGAGATCCAGTTTGCATCAGAATACCCTTCCAGTACAGCTGGATATCTGGTATAATGCAACCCTCGGTCTGCTGTGTATCTCATGTATCTGAGAAGTCTCATGATGGCCTTCCAGTGTTCCTCATTGGGATTACTGGTGTACCTACTCAGTCTACTCACTGAGTTGGCTATGTCTGGTCTAGTACAGTTCATGACGTACATCAGACTGCCTATTATTCGAGAATATTCCAATTGTCTCACACTCTCCCCAAAGTTCTTTTTCAGGGTGGTTGAGATCTCTATCGGAGTTCTGGATGTAGCTCTACTATCTTTATCAAATTTGTCAAGCATCTGTCTGACATAGTGAGTTTGAGATAGCGCATATCCGTCTGATGTCTTGGTAATTTTCATACCAAGTATAACATCAGCGACACCCAAGTCTTTCATCTCGAATTTTTGTGACAACATTTTCTTAGTGGAGTTGATGTTATCAATACTCCCTATTATAATCATGTCATCTACGTAGAGGCAGACTACCACGTAGTCCTTTTCATTTCCTTTTACGTAGACGCATTTGTCACATTCGTTTATCCGAAAACCGTTTGATAGCATCACTCTATCAAATTTTTCGTGCCATTGTTTAGGTGCTTGTTTAAGTCCATACAAGGACTTCACAAGTTTACACACCTTGTGAGCTTTACCTGGAACCACAAACCCTTCCGGTTGTTCCATGTAAATTTCCTCTTCCAACTCACCATTCAAGAACGCCGTTTTAACATCCATTTGATGTATTTCCAGATCGAACAGTGCTGCGAGAGCAATGACTATCCGGATTGACGTCTTCCTGGAGACAGGAGCATAGGTGTCGAAATAGTCGACACCTTCGGTTTGTCTAAAACCTTTCACTACAAGCCTAGCCTTGTATTTCTCGATTGTTCCATCGAGCTTTCTCTTCCTCTTGAAGATCCACTTGTGTCCTAGTGGCTTACACCCGGGTGGTAGATCCACTAGTTCCCAAGTGTGATTTTGTAATATCGATTCAACCTCATTGTTGATCGCTTCCTCCCAATATTGGGCTTCCGGGGATGACATTGCTTGTTTGAATGTCGCCGGTTCGCCTTCTATCATGAAGGTTACAAAATCTGGACCGAAAGTCATTTCCTTTCTAGCCCTTTTACTACGTCGAGGCTCTTCTTATTCTTCCTCCAACGGTTCACTTGCCCCCACATTTTCCTCACTGTTTGACTCCTCAGTCTCTACAGTTACGGAAGACTTGCGGGGAAAGATCTCCTCGAAGAAAGAAGCTTCTCGAGCTTCGATGATAGTATCTGCATGCACATCGGGATTATCCGACTTGTGCACGAGAAAACGATAAGCACTACTGTTTTGTGCATATCCTATGAACACACAGTCTACCGTCTTTGGCCCTATTCTCGTTCTTTTAGGAAGCGAGACAAGGACCTTCGCGAGACAACCCCAAACCCTTAAGAATTTATAGCTCGGCCTATGGCCTTTCCATAGTTCATAAGGTGGTTTATCACGTTTCTTATGTGGTAGCTTGTTCAATACATAGTTGGCGGAAAGCAGCGCTTCCCCCCACATGTTCTGGGGTAACCCAGAACTTATTAACATAGCATTCATCATTTCCTTGAGCGTCCTATTCTTACGCTCGGCAACCCCATTCTGCTCCGGAGAGTATGGGGCTGTCGTTTGATGTATAATGCCATTTTCTGCGCATATCTGCGCAAACGGTGCTTCGTATTCACCGCCTCTATCACTCCTCAATATTTTAATCTTTTTATTGAGTTGATTCTCTACTTCGGTCTTATAAAGAGCGAATTTCTCTACCGCTTCGTCTTTACTTCTCATTAAGTAGACATAGCAGTATCTAGTACAATCATCTATAAACGTGATGAAATACTTTTTCCCTCCTCGCGTTTGTATAAACTTTAAGTCGCATACATCCGTGTGTATTAGACCGAGAGGTTCAGTACTTCGTTCAATATGTTGATACGAAGACTTGGTTAATTTTGCTTCAACACAAACCTCACATTTATGTTGTTTATCAAATACAAAATTAGGTAGTAGATTCAGTGATATTAATTTCTTCATAGAATTAGCATTCACATGACCTAATCTACCATGCCATAAATTAAATGAATCGCAAGAATAAGCAAACGAAGTTTTATTGGCCACTTGGGCAACATTCACGATTACATTATTCTTGGTACTGGCCTTAGCCTTAGTACCCTCAATAGCTAACTCGGCTTTAGGAGCCGGAGTACCAACATTTAATTTAAACATGCCGTTGGTCATATAGCCACGGCCTACATACATTCCGTTTAAAGTGATTACAATTTTTGCAGATTCAAATACAAGTTTAAATCCTTTGTTCACCATCACGGACCCGGAAACCAGATTCTTGCGAATTTCTGGCACATGGAGCACGCCATTCAGTGTGAGCTCCTTTCCCGATGTCATCTTCAGCAGCACGGTTCCTTTTCCTTCCACCCTGGAAGTAGCCGAGTTTCCCATGAAGCAGCTCTCATTGTCCACGGCCGTATAGGTCTTGAACATCCATTTGCTGGCACAGATGTGACTAGTGGCGCCTGTGTCCAGCCACCATTCCTTTGGGTTGCTCCCCACCAGGTTCACTTCCGAGACCACAGCACTCAGGTGCATATAGTCCTGTCCAGCATCATCTCCTCCCTCAGCCACATTAGCTTGAGCAGGTGCCCTCTTCCTCCCTTTCCCTTGGAACTTCCTCTTTGGGGGGGGTTTGGGCTTGTCGGTGCGCATCTTACAATCCGCGGCACGATGGCCCGGTTTGTTGCACACAAAGCAGTCTCCCATGAATTTCTTCTTGAGAGAGGCACCGACTCCGCTGTCAAAGCGTTTCCGCTTAGACACAGCGTCCTCAACCACATGGGCCTTGGCAACCGCGTTGCCTGCTCCGCCACCGCCTTTCCTTCCGGATCGGCGGTTGCTTTGCTCAACATTGAGCCTCTCAATGAGTCCCTCCAAGGTCATAGCCTTTCGCTTGTGTTTCAGGTAGTTTTGAAACTCTTTCCAAGAAGGTGGCAGTTTCTCAATCATTAATGCCACTTGGAAAGGTTCGTTGATAACTAGCCCTTCAACCTCAAGCCTATGGTATATGAGTTGGAGTTCCTCAACCTGCTCGATAACACTCTTCCCATCAGTCATCATGTACTCGTGAAAGTCCGTGACGACAAATTTCTTTGCGCCAGCGTTATTCACTTTGTACTTTCGTTCGAGAGACTCCCAAAGCTCCTTTGCAGAAGCCTTGGGCTCGAATACACTGAAGAGAGTGTCATCCAGAGCACACAGGATGTAGTTCCGGCATAGGTAGTCGCCGTGTTTCCACGCTTCCACCGCCGAAACCGTCTGCACGTCCTCATCGTCCTCGCTTAGGACGGGTGCAGACTCCTTAAGAAACCGGGTCAGATTAAGGGCAGTTCAATAAAACAGCATCTTTTGCTGCCAACGTTTGAAGTTGTTGCCCTTAAACTTTTCCGGTCTCTCCAGTTGAGAGGTTGGCAACATTGGCATCGCCGGTGTTGCCGGAGCCTTGCCCTTTGCCCTGGCTGCAGCCACAAGCGCTGCCTTGGCCGCAGCCTTAGCAGCAGCCTGTGCTGCGGCCGCAGCCGCAGCCATAGCATCAGCCTCTGCCGCAGCAGCGTCGGCCGCAGCCTTTGCCGCAGCAGCTTCGGCCTCAGCCTGAGCCTGAGCCCCCCCACTCGCAGCGCTCGCATTGTTATGGCTACTACCAATCACAAGTGCGCCCTGCACGTTTTCCGAAGAAACGGTGGGTATTTGATCCTCATTAGTCATCTGAAATGACAATATAAAACCGTTTAGTTTCTCGCAAGAAAACTAAATTCTTTATCGCAAATACTAATTATAACTTAATTAGATTGCTTCAAAAGAATAAAAACCAGAGAAAGAGATTCTAGCGTGAAAATCAAATCACTTTTGATTTCACTAAGAATTCTTTATAGTATTCTAGAATAAAAAGATCAAAACCAATTCGGATTTATTCTATGTGCAAATTTCAATTTCTAGTAAACTAGCAATGATTTTGCGAGAATAAAAACCGAGACGTCAACAACAATAAAATAAAAAAAGAAAAGTCCTTTCTTATTTCGAAAATAGAAAAACCAAAAAATGATATTGTTTAAGATTGTTTGTCTTTGGTACTATTTCGAATACGATAAAGAAAAGGACAATAATATAAAAGACAGGAACGCAATGGAAATAACACTTTATTTCTCACAATTGGAATATGAATTACAATTCCTGACTCGTACAGAATTAAATTAAACTGCTGGACTGGTTTCAACAAATAAAAACTGCCGGACTGTTTTGTAAATAAAACAAACTGCCGGACTGTTTTAACAAGAAAAAGAAACTGCCGGACTGTTTTAAACAAACTGCCGGACTGTTTTAACAAATAAAAAACTGCCGGACTGGTTTTAAACAAACTGCCGGACTGGTTTTAACAAATAAAAAACTGCCGGACTGGTTTTGTAAATAAAACAAACTGGACTGGTTTTAACGAATAAAAAAACTGCCCGGACTGTTATTAAATAAACTGCCCGGACTGTTATGTAAATACTGGAAATTAAATTACAGGAAAGTAAATTACAGAATAGGAAAGACTGAAATGTAAATTACAGAAACTAAAGGTACTGGAAAGAAAAAATACAAAAGGGAAACAGTACTGAAATTAAATGGACAGAATAATAAAGGACTGAAAAGTAAATAACAGAAATTAAAAGAAGAGGCAACTGCTGAGCAGTTTCCCTTAAACAATATTTCCCGAACCACCTTTAAAGGTTTCTGGTTTCGGGACTTTGTTCCCAAGGTACAACTTCTATCTCAGAGTGGCTCGTATGGAAACCGGCACCGAACCACAGGTCGAGCTGTTGGTGGTGCGGTTCTCTCTCACTAAGTGTATGCTTATGCTGTGAGTTGTGTGTATGAAGGTGTACTGAAATGAGAGGGGGATGGCTGCCTTTTATAGGCTCTACTGAAACCGCAACCATAAATGTTGGTCTTTAATTCTGGGAGTTACACCCCCAGAATCCGCTCAATCAATTCTGAAACCGCAGCATTTACTCTCATTCATTGCTGACGTTTCTCTTGCTGGAAACTCTAGGGACTCCTTTTGTATTTTATACAAAACTCCCTATTCGGGTTTGGACCCAAGACCCAAGACCCAAGACCCAAGACCCAAGACCCGAGACCCGAGACCCGAGACATTCCCCAAATCCCAAATCCCAAATCCCAAATCCCAAATCCCAAATCCCAAATCCCAAGCCCAAGCCCAAGCCCAAGCCCAAGCCCACGCCCGTGCCCGTGCCCGTGCCCGAGCCCGAGACCCGAGACCCGAGACCCGAGACCCGAGACACGAGACACGAGACACGAGCGAGCGCGCGTGTGTGGTACACACTAATACTCTTAGGTGTATGTGGACATGTTAGTTTAATAACTACATGGGTTGGTATGGTATATATATTGTAAGATTAACTCTTAATCTTCCAATATGGGATTATACTAAATGGTTTTTCTCATTAACCATTTCGTTTTTCCAGATTTGAGCTTCCGAGGTACCAACTTTGAAGCCAATTTGTATTCACACCCATTCTCCGAATAGGTCATGTGATATACCGTTACGAAGCTCGTCACACGGGCTACTCAACCACGTTGATTACGGTATAAACAACTCAGCGCTGTTACACGAAATAATGACTCGAAGTTGGTCCAGTGACCATTCGGAAACACCCATGTTTTCACATGTTTTTCCAACAATCCCCCACATGAATGCAATTGGCTGAAAATAAAATGCTCCTAAATGCATACGAGAGAAAACCGTAAGAGTTCACTGCATAAGGACAGGTAGCGCGCGCCTTGAACCTGCCGTAGTGACGTAAAATCTGATATGCTACTATTGGGTAGCCTTTAAGCCTTGAACCCTTTAGCGTTTGTGCATACCAGGGTAATGCGCACACAGTGTCCCCTCTACACCACTTACTAAGCCCTTTGGTTGTTGTCCATATTTGGCCGTGGACTGCCTTGGCAAAGTTCAACCGAGTGCTCTAGTGATTTAGCCCATGGCTCATCACATAGTATCGGCCATACACACTCGTCATAGGTGATTTCAAGTCAAGGGTGTCCTGACTCACCCCTCTCGATCTTCGAGATACTTGTTTTCATTAAGAGCCTCATGCTCACCCTTAAGATGGTCTAGGTCTATCACTCTTTCATCCTAGAAATGGGCTGGGAACTGAAGTTCCCGAGTGCTTTGTTCGGTCACCCCCACAGTTCGGTTTTCCCGTTGAACCCGACGCTGGAGAATCCAGTTCGGGTTGGGTTGCCTCTGAGGAGGTTTCCAGTTTAATGGGCTTCAACCCCATTCCCCTCGATGAAAGTTCAACTCCTACCTGAGTCAAGCCTTTTGTAAATGGATCCGCTATATTGTCTTTAGATCTCACAAAATCTAAGGACACCACACCGTTAGCTAACAATTCTCTTACGGATTTATGTCTCCGACGAATATGTCGGGACTTTCCATTATACATATGATCCTGCGCCCGTCCAATAGCCGACTGACTATCGCAGTGCATGCTTATTGCTGGGACAGGTTTCGGCCACATTGGAATTCCTTCCAGAAAGCTTCTCAGCCAATCAGCCTCTTCTGTTGCTAGATCCAACGCTATGAACTCAGATTCCATAGTTGATCTAGCTATGCACGTCTGCTTGGATGATCTCCATGAGACAGCTGCTCCTCCCATCACGAACACATATCCGCTAGTGGATCGTGTACTGTTGGAATCCGAGATCCAGTTTGCATCAGAATACCCTTCCAGTACAGCTGGATATCTGGTATAATGCAACCCTCGGTCTGCTGTGTATCTCATGTATCTGAGAAGTCTCATGATGGCCTTCCAGTGTTCCTCATTGGGATTACTGGTGTACCTACTCAGTCTACTCACTGAGTTGGCTATGTCTGGTCTAGTACAGTTCATGACGTACATCAGACTGCCTATTATTCGAGAATATTCCAATTGTCTCACACTCTCCCCAAAGTTCTTTTTCAGGGTGGTTGAGATCTCTATCGGAGTTCTGGATGTAGCTCTACTATCTTTATCAAATTTGTCAAGCATCTGTCTGACATAGTGAGTTTGAGATAGCGCATATCCGTCTGATGTCTTGGTAATTTTCATACCAAGTATAACATCAGCGACACCCAAGTCTTTCATCTCGAATTTTTGTGACAACATTTTCTTAGTGGAGTTGATGTTATCAATACTCCCTATTATAATCATGTCATCTACGTAGAGGCAGACTACCACGTAGTCCTTTTCATTTCCTTTTACGTAGACGCATTTGTCACATTCGTTTATCCGAAAACCGTTTGATAGCATCACTCTATCAAATTTTTCGTGCCATTGTTTAGGTGCTTGTTTAAGTCCATACAAGGACTTCACAAGTTTACACACCTTGTGAGCTTTACCTGGAACCACAAACCCTTCCGGTTGTTCCATGTAAATTTCCTCTTCCAACTCACCATTCAAGAACGCCGTTTTAACATCCATTTGATGTATTTCCAGATCGAACAGTGCTGCGAGAGCAATGACTATCCGGATTGACGTCTTCCTGGAGACAGGAGCATAGGTGTCGAAATAGTCGACACCTTCGGTTTGTCTAAAACCTTTCACTACAAGCCTAGCCTTGTATTTCTCGATTGTTCCATCGAGCTTTCTCTTCCTCTTGAAGATCCACTTGTGTCCTAGTGGCTTACACCCGGGTGGTAGATCCACTAGTTCCCAAGTGTGAGTTGTGTGTATGAAGGTGTACTGAAATGAGAGGGGGATGGCTGCCTTTTATAGGCTCTACTGAAACCGCAACCATAAATGTTGGTCTTTAATTCTGGGAGTTACACCCCCAGAATCCGCTCAATCAATTCTGAAACCGCAGCATTTACTCTCATTCATTGCTGACGTTTCTCTTGCTGGAAACTCTAGGGACTCCTTTTGTATTTTATACAAAACTCCCTATTCGGGTTTGGACCCAAGACCCAAGACCCAAGACCCAAGACCCAAGACAAATCCCAAATCCCAAATCCCAAATCCCAAGCCCACGCCCACGCCCGTGCCCGTGCCCGTGCCCGAGCCCGAGACCCGAGACCCGAGACACGAGACACGAGCGAGCGCGCGTGTGTGGTACACACTAATACTCTTAGGTGTATGTGGACATGTTAGTTTAATAACTACATGGGTTGGTATGGTATATATATTGTAAGATTAACTCTTAATCTTCCAATATGGGATTATACTAAATGGTTTTTCTCATTAACCATTTCGTTTTTCCAGATTTGAGCTTCCGAGGTACCAACTTTGAAGCCAATTTGTATTCACACCCATTCTCCGAATAGGTCATGTGATATACCGTTACGAAGCTCGTCACACGGGCTACTCAACCACGTTGATTACGGTATAAACAACTCAGCGCTGTTACACGAAATAATGACTCGAAGTTGGTCCAGTGACCATTCGGAAACACCCATGTTTTCACATGTTTTTCCAACACTACCTCAAGCTCCATTATTTTACTTTGACCCATTTTGACTTCAACAATTAAGCTTGGGTTACGTTTTTCCTTGTTTTGCCTTGGAATCGTCGCATTTACTTGAAAAACACAAGTAAACGCCAATAAACTAGAAAAAAGTAGACTTTATGTAAAAACACATAAATACGCATTAAAATAACTCTTAAACTCGTTTACAACATCGTTTTTAGCCTAAATACTATACCATTTCGTTGTCTAATCAGTAATCAATTACTCATATTTGCATACTAGCATTGGTGTTTGAATACTTATTCTTTTCAATCCTTATTTTATTGAGTTTTCTTATGTTGTTTTTCCCTAGCTTTAATTTCTGTTGTAATAAGGCATTCGTGCCAACTCTAGCATTATTAAGCTTAATGAATACAGTGGGTCTTCTTACTTATTATTAAAAATAAAAATAAAGAATTATACATGTTATGCTAGTAGCTAAACGAACATTGATTCAATATTTTCAAAGCATTACAAAATATCACAACTGCAAATTCCTAACAAAATAAGAAAATATATTGCTGAAAGTAAGTGATTTTTGACCAAAGTCGCTAAAATATATGTTAACCGAAACATACAACTTCGTAGTCAAAATAACCATTATTTAACTAATAATAACTTGTCGCTTCTTCTTCTTTTAGAAATCTTTAATAATCACTTTGGTGCTTATATTTTTAGCAATTATCTTCTCATTGAATACGTCAATGCATTCGAGATATAACCATCCTCCTTTTTATTCGGAGACTAATTTTGATGATTTTCATGGCAGAGAATGATCTTTCCGAAGTCGCAGTAGATACTGAAAGAGTAAGAATAATCACAATCACCCTAAAAATAAGATTGTGTCTAGAAAATTTATCAGTCTTCACTAACCAACGATATACCTTTTAAATGGTGGAAAGACTTTGTAGTTGGAGCCTTTCACTACATTACAGTCGTAATGCTCAAGTTTTCTCCTATATTCATCTCTTTCACATCTTGTAAAGTCATTCAGAAACTTTTCAACTAAATTACATATATCCACGACTCGCAACGACTTCAATGCATTTTGAGGATTCAAACAGATACTAAGAATAAGTAATTCTATCCCATCTCTATATATTATAGCGCACATTGAGTTCTTGCAACTATGCATCAATAGCGGCATACTAAAATCTACACGATAATGATCCTCGACGACGAAGTTTCTAAGAAGATAACGGGTTTGGCCTCGTCGAACTATAAGTCGGACTGAATATGTGATGAACTGAAACCAGTAGTACTATTTTGTAATTCGCTTAAACTATAGACTGATCTGTTAATTACTGAAGGACCAAACTACAACTTTCCTGTAATTAAGGACTGAGTATGTAATAACCCTGTAAACTAAAACAGTTTACTGAAATTACTCAATGATCCATGTAGTATATTAGTTGTATGCAAAACAGTATATATGTTTGATTAATACCAATATTCGGTCAATATACACATCACACATGCATGCTAATTAATTAAAAGACAAGTGAATATAAATTACATGTTAATTGAACATATTTATATGTTGTTTCCATATAAATTTATCCCCCTATGGCATGTTGTAATTAGCATGAATAAAATCTTTGCATATGGCAATATAAAAATAATAGATTAATTAGATCTTGCTAGTAGAAAATATGATTTATAATATTTTTGTTATGATTGTCTGCTATATTAGTTAATCATGTAAGCAGGTACATGCTAAATATTTAATCACATCCATATATTATTTATTTACTGCCATGTACACATGTGTATAATATGTTAATTTGCGAAATCATATATTTTCACATTTAAGTTGGAAAAATTATGAATATTTTTCCAACTAGGCTCACCTATTATGTTACGATGGCTATGGAAAGATTTTGGCGGATATTTAGTATCCTAATGAGGTCAGTTTTTAAGGAGTTTCGCGCCCACCACCCTCACCCTTTCTTTCCTGGTTGTACATATTAGAGCTACAGAAAGAAGTTAGAGTAAATAATAATTTCACCGAGTGTGTTTATATAGTGATGTATCTTTCGCCGAATTGGTGTCTCGGTATCAGTCTGTCGTTTAATCAATGAGAACCTTTTCATTTGAGAAGCAAAACTAGTGTTTTCGAACCTGTCGTTTCAAACCAAGTTTTGTGCTTATGCAAACCATAAACATATAAATCAGTCATTTTATATGATAACTAATACGGAACTCCCAACACATGTTGGATGCCATCTATGATGAGTAAATCGCAAGGCATACTTGCCAAAAGGATGATTAGACGAGTTATTTTCCGCCAGCACATGTTAGTCACCCTGATGTGTGAGCATGTGATGCCCAAAAAAATTTGGATGTCATCTTTGATGAGTAAAACACGAGTTTGTTGTTACTCGCGAGATGAAATCTAAGGCATTGATATTATTCTGCTGCCACATTTAAGACATGATAACGTCTATGTTGAGCAATTGTTTGAAATTGACAAATTGGAGTGATAATTCACCAAAATTACTAGTTTGGAAACTTATTTCATAAGCAGTACGTATCGTGAATCTATATTCACCATGTTTATTTAGCTCATCGCCCATCTATTTTTGGATGCGAAAATTACCCTGATGAGTAGTATTTAATCCTATTGGGTCAATGGCGAATTGTTTGCCCGATACTAATGCTCTTTGTGGACATTTTTACTCGAATTGAGAACCGAGACAAGGGTTATTTGTCTCAAACTGTCATGAGTTGCATGCTCACGGAGCCAAGCAAGATTTAGACAATTGTCAAAACCGAAGACATGTGGATATAAGACAATCCTTGAAAGGAACAATATGGCTCATTGTCCCAAAACAAGAGACAATGCTTAAGGAGCCAATTTTATGTTATAAATGACAAATGTCATGCACGGCTACAATTTAAATAGTTTAAAACTATCGTAAGGGATGAAAAGCCATAGCTAATGTAATTAAATCTAAGTGAAAGTAACTCTTGAGACCCCCGATTTTGTGCCTCAAATATAGTTTGATAACTTTCTATATGATTTTGATAAATCATTGAGCTGATTTGTCGCTCATCTGGATTATGATTTTTCCATTTGTATTATTTTGTTTTTTTATTTAGACCATACTTTTGGTTTATGGTTTTCTTGTTTCTTGAAATTTTCTCAAAGTAATTTAAAGTATTATTTGAGAAAATTTATTTGACAAAAGTAACCAAACTTTAAATTATGAAACTTTAGGCAATACTGGTGGGGTAGCTGGTTATCAAGAAATAGTGGGTAATAATGTACCGCAGAATTTCACCAACTACTTGCCTAAATAATCCTCAGTGACAACGATTCTGGACCTGTCGTTTCAAATCGAAATATTTGGTAAAACCAAATTGATTTGTCAAAAATGAGCCATTATACTCCAGATCATGCTGTACCTTGTTAAGTAATAAGATATTCAAGAAAATAAGTGATATCTGATAATAGGTAATGAAAGAATTGATATTTTTTTACGCAATCTCCACTCAATACGCCAAAAGCTTATTCTTGAGGAGTTGAGATGTCTTTCAAGTGGTTTCTACCCCGCGTTTAAATCATTTTCAAGTTAGCTTATCATTTCACATGTCATCGATTGATAAAGAATTTAGATGCTAAGACATGATTCTCTATACTATCATTCACATGTCGTCAATTGATAAGAGAACTTTGATATTGTGGCATTGACCGGATGAGATATTTTCGGGTCAAAAGATGATACTTGATTTATAATCGCATCGCATTTGGATTCTCTTTGAGGATATATTTCGTGATTGATCCGAAATTCATGCCGCTAATGCTCTCTTTGAAAGACTAGTATATGTAAAAATCACGAAATGCACTCTTAGAATTCTTGTAAAAAATTGAAGGAGTTAGTGTGGACTTATCAAACCATAAGACGGACCATTAAAAAATTTATGGTTATGATTGATGCATCGACAATATGGTCACATGATTATTATTGTCCACAGAAATTAAGCATTTCCCAAACTCTAAGCCAAATTATTAAATTGATAGCTTATGATCTGAATTATCTTGAAAAGTCTAGTCGACTTGATAATACCGAAGAGTTAAATCGAAGTTTTGATTTGTATAATTGACTTTGGAAATTGAAATTGAACATCCTGA
The DNA here is from genome assembly GCA_963682055.1 of Primula veris. Lineage (NCBI taxonomy): Eukaryota > Viridiplantae > Streptophyta > Magnoliopsida > Ericales > Primulaceae > Primula > Primula veris. The sequence goes on along the minus strand of OY821745.1, from coordinate 10,867,457 downwards.
AGATTATGTTCAGAACTAAAATGAACTCACAGAAAATTTAAGCGATTGCAAATGATTGCACGTGTTATTTGGTGATGCGTACGTATTTTTTTTTTGTGTGGGGTCATGATATATTGCATACTCCTACATTGGTCTATATGAGGCACATAGCCACTCAAACACTTTATACGTACCAGTTGGTTACTAGTTATGAGCCAGAAGTCTCATATTAACACGTGTCTTGAGTGCTTACTTAATATTTTGATTAAGCCGCTAAATCGTTCAAAATATGGACTTCTGAAAAATCGGAGACATGTCGATTATGAATCTCCTCCCTATCATTTGATAGAGTAACCTTGGAAAGTGATCCCTTTACCGCATGATATGCTAAAGTGAAATTGCTAAGACCGTACTCCCCGCCATTAGAGAGAGGTTTTTCATGTTACCGTTGAAAAGAAACAACGTGAAGTAACGTGGCATTAACCCACTCAGTTTTAACTCGATTCCCAAATTACACACAATGATAAGTGTGTGTAAAGACTCCAAGTCTAATCAAGTGCCAGTTGCATTTAAGGACTATGAAATGTCACGAGATCATTTATACATGCTGCAAATATGCTTGCAAGGGAAGTCGTCCATGTCGGATGCCGTGTTCATGTTGTAACATGTTGATTTGGCCGAACCCGCCAAGCAAATGATGCTATTTTCGACTGTCTAGTCTGTCGTCCTTACCAAGATACGAGAAAATTGACCAGTTTTTAATTCGTTTAGCCCCTTGAGAGGTGAATAAACTCGTTTGTCGGACGAGATTATAAAGAATCAAGGAGATGTGTGATTCCTCCTCATCCTCAAAATCTCAAAATATCTGTCGATCATGATATCTTAGACAATATTGAAGTGAAAGAAGACTATCATTGATTACTTTTTCATATATTCGGCGATGACTGATAATATGAGCAAATTATGACAGAGAACTCTGTACCATTTCCTGAAGTCAACGTAGAACTGACTAGGATAATGGAAACATGCAATCCAAATAGACTACTTAGGAAAAGAGTGTTCGGACCTGTAGCTCCAACACTACCAATGTTAAATGAGTTTGTTTATTTGGTTATTTATAAGGAATAGTGATGAGAATAACGAGACTGTATTAGTGCTCGCATATTAGCGCAAGCCTTCTCTCACACCTTTAAATTGATTACGATATGGTTTATTTCCTCATGGACGTTATAACGGTTCCCTACTTTATAAGTTTAGTAGTTTCTAAAAAACTGAGAATGCAGCATGTGATTGTGATCACATTTTTATCTCTATGGGATTTAGACAAAGAGATGTAGATGAATGTCGTTGTGTGATTTCATGTGATTGAATCAAGTAGTTTCTAATCATGAAACACGTTTCAATTAACAAAGACGTTCACTATATGGATTGAAATAATCCGAGCGGATGTGGTATACCCACTTAAGTGAGTACTTGATTAGCTTGGGATATTTGACAAGTATTATGCCATTGCGTGTTTTTTGAAGCAATCCACGTTAGGATTTGCCCTTCGAGATGAAGGATCTTGGGAATAATAAGGTAGTGACTCGGCCTGAAGATCGAGTCCCGTAAATATAGAATCTAAGTCCATGATTCAGACTACACCAGAATGTGTTATAACGATTTAGCCATCATGACGTTAAGTCATCATATTCTCCCATGATCATTTCATAACTAGCCATTGATACAAACCCATCTCGTCCATGGAGTGACGTTGAAGAGATATCGAACCATGATGTTCATATCTGAGTACAATAGGGGCACCATTCTACTTGGTCTAATGCGCTAGGACGAACATCTTATCTGTTGTGAATGGTATAGCTCGACACAGTATCGCGCTAACACGATGCCATCGAAATGGCATTAATGACACCTGTTTTATAGTGTACTCTTTTGTCCTTCGACCAAAAAAAAAATCACTGGGTTTTCTTTGACAATGTTTTGACGAGACACCTGTTTCATAGTCAGTTTATACGGACTCACTTAGTGCTTCGGCCTTTATCATTCAGCAATACCATTTTTCTCCTAAGCGTCGGTTTTTGTTCCACATTGGATTTTCCGAACTTATGGTTTTTATGTGTTGGCATTAGCGAATGAATATATGTTTCGACTCGACTCATTACACTACATGAAGACAAGACGAAGAACTCAAATCAACCAATGGTGAGTGTTGTATGTTATTTATGTTTGTATTTGGTCCTACTGCATGTATTTAGGCCTACTGCATGTACTTGGGCCTTGGGTCCTAACCTAGTGTTTGATCCATGTAAACCTCCTCAGCTCTCCTATATAAAGAGTCTGAGAGGTTCTTTTATCTGACACTTAAATCTGAGGGGGTCCTCACCTCTGCTCAGTTAGGACCTCTCCTATCTCCTACATACATGACTAGATTATTATCATAATTAACTATACAAATGCATGCAGCTGGTAGTACTAAACCTACATTTTTTTCTTAGACTACTAGTTGATCCCGCATAACTTGAAAATCCTTTATCGCTATAGATCCTTACGTTTACAGTGATTATAACACACATTGTTTTTCATTTGCAGGCTACTTCAAATTTAAATTTGTTCCGAGAATCCTTGAAGAGAGGGTTGATAGGAGACCCATAATGGTCGATGTTCATTTCACTTCACACAAAAAAATCCATGGTACGTATTGCTACTTCTCTCTATATTATACTTTTTAATTTCAAACTTGTCTTCTTCTTTATATTGGCTCATTTTACTTTTATGTAGTTATTGGAATTCTAAACTAAGTTTTTACGAACTGCGTGTGGCTTCTTTCTTAATGCAATCCACTCGTGAAAAGTGATCAACAACTATCACTAAAAAATTACAACACGTTCAATAACCAAAAATCACTAAAAAAAATTAAGGCAAACCATAGATTGATAGGGGCATGATAAAAGTTTTGGGCAGAAACCCCCGTCCTATTTTTAATTTTCCTAAAAACCGGTGACCCATCGATGATGCATTTACTTAATGTCTTTCAAAGTGCTAACGCGATAACCTTACCAAAATTTAATGTAATTAAAATATCGTTAAATGTTTGAACTAAATACAAAAACATAATTAATGTAATTAAATATCGTTAATGTGTAAGTTCTTAAATACTTGAATACTTGAATGTAGCAAGAGCGGTGGAGTACTTTTAAGCTCGTTGCACCAACTAACTAATGCAAAAAACCAAAATAACTACTCAAAAGGCCGGTTTTATTAAAGTTCTCTTGCACGCGGTTAAGATCATTCTTGAAATTAAGAAAACCTTTGCAGAAATTGAAGTCCCATGAGCTATATACTTTTAACACATATAATCCATTAGTAACCCTCTCTCTCTCTTTACCCTAACCCTAGCCGCTACCCGCCGTGGTGTGGAGGTGGTGTCTCGAAGCACCTATACCCGCGGGCTCTATAACGTGATACTCCGATCACCTATTCTATTCGGATCCGGCTTCTTTTTCGGATTCTTTTAAGTCCTCCCTCCCTTTTCTCAGCCTTTCACGGATGAACTACTCTTGTTTAGCGAGCGGTAGATCTAATCCTCTTGGGATTCCCAAGGTTAGATCATTTAGATCATATTTTGATGTGTTGTATCTCTCCACGGAACTACACTCATTTTTCCAACCAAACATACCGTTTTTTGTGCATATTGGTTGGAGAACCGAAGCTTACATTCAAAATAAAGGCAAAGCGAGAACAAAGTTTTGCTCCAAAGAAAGTGTTGCTGATGTGATCAACAATCACTAAATTATAAAAACAACCCTCTGGGTGAACTACGGAGAAAGACAAAAGATTCAACCCATTGACAACAAGAACATGATTAATTGCTGCCACAATGTCAAAATTTTAAAACTGAAGTGCGTAGAAGAACACATGGAAATCTGAAAAGGTTTTTTTCTTTAGCACTAAAAGTTTTATTAGTTGAAGTTTTTCACCTAGAATAAGGTTGTTGTGGCTATGGATTATTAATTAAATAATGGGTTAACCACCAATTTATATGAAAAATAAAATCTCATTTGTTATGCTTTGTAATGTTTGAATTTCATTAGACAATAGAATTAATCTGAATTGAAGTGATCTGGGCGTAATTTGAGAAAATATCTATAGGTTATATCATCCAAGGTTCAAAGTGCATGGTGATGTGACGTAGATTGGAGGAGTATAACGAGAAATGAAGTGATAAAAAATGAAGGGAGAATATGATTCAATTCCAATTAATGGCCATTTTATAGCAGATCCCAATTTGAAAGAAACAACATTTGAAACAAAACTTTTTTACAGAGTTAAATATGTTGACTAGAGCAGTGGCGGAGACATAATTAGTAAATGGAAGAATGGATTTTAAAATTTCAATATGGAGGGTTAAATAGTTATTTTTCGTTAAAAAAAATTGCACTGCAAAAAATTATTATTTTTTAAATAGGGGGGAGGGGGGTTGTAGCATAATTTTCTTTATTAATATAGAGAAATTAAAAATGTAAGAAAAACCCCGACAAAAAGCATCGCCATAAGTGTTACTAAAGGGTCACAATAAAAATCTTGAAGACGAAAAATAAAAAAATTACAACTTTCAAAACGAAAAAGAAAACTTGAAAAATCTTCAATGACTACTTTTGATAAAAACAACTGTATCCGCCTCAGATGATACATGTGTATCATTTCCTCTATATCCGAGTATACCGACGGTTCTTTTTTATATATATAAATTGGTGGATAAACCCTGAGTAGATCTAGTACCTCATTTAATGCAAGAGGGGCACACCATTGAAAATTGAAGAAAAGTGAAAGAAGAAGAAAAATCCGAAAAAGAGTTATGATCCGAAAAGGGGGAGACGGTCGGAATACCATAACGTAAGCCCGCAAGTAAAGGGGTAGCAGAGCATCACACCTACCCCGAGGCGGGCGGCGGCCAGGGATAGGAGTCTACAGACGGTCCATCAATATAGAGCTTGAGAGAACCCTATCAAAAACCTTTGTTACCATCTTAAATTGGTTGGAATTTGCATCCAATCTAAGAATACTTTTCAACAGAATTGGAAAATCTTCAATCTTACGGGAGAAAATTTCTAGAGGTTGCCATAAAATTCCTTTCTCTGAAAGTGTGTTTAATTTACCTCTATTCTCATGGCTTTTTATCATATTAAGCTAGTTTTTGTCCAAGTTTTCTTTTTATATCTTTTTGTCTCTTCCAACATGAATGATTTTATCGGAATAATTACGAACTAAATTTTTAAATCAATTCTTTGAACATCATTCAAATGTTCAACTATTTGTCGGCTTTCATTAATTTCATAAGTGATTAATTAAGGATATATTTACTCTTACTTTTCTCACACCTTCCTTTTCTCACAATCTATAAATAAGTCGGATACCTTCATTGGCCAATTCACATCCAAACATGAACACCAATCATGATTCATGGTCAACCTTTGAAAGGTTATGTAGGCGAATTGGCAATACTAATGAAGTAATCAAGGTTGTGTGGACTCTCTGTGCTATCGCACTTTTAGATAATTCACGAGTTGAATTGTTGAATTATCAGAAAATGGTATTTCAACCCCAAGTGATCTATATGTCGCAGAGATATCAGTGGTTGTTGATTTGAATGCTTTATCTTCGAGGGTTGATTCGAATGCTTCATGTTCGACGGTTGATATGAATGTTGCTCAATCTCTTATGCCAGTTTTTTTAATCTTAACATTCCCCCACCCGATGAAGTTATTGACATTGGTTACAATGATGATGATTAGACCAATTGGTAATCTTTGCTTCTAATTCAGTTGCTGATTAAATCATTGACCGCTTTAACTAATGCTTTCTTTTTAGAGCACCTATATATTCCCCATCAACTAACTACGCATAGTGTAATAGAAAACCATTTTTCATTTGTACGTTGATCTCTATAGTATATTACATTTGCCAACAGAATCTAGATCGGACCAATGTCAGGTGTCCACTTTGGCATGTCAATTTTGGGGGTAAATATGGGTAACATTCATTTTTATTCTTTCTATTCAGATATTATTTGTATTAAGTTTGAGAAGCAAAAGGTACATCCTTTGGTCTTTAATTCATATTACGTTTTTGAGAGCTCAACATATCAACATATCATCAATGGAGGATTGAAGCATCAAATAGCATAAACGTAAAAATTGATATCACTAATAACATCAATGAAAAAAACAGAGCATCGTATAGTATCAATGGAAAAAGAGAGAATCGTATTGCATCAATGAAAAATAAAGAGTATCGTATAGCATCAAAAAAGCAAAATAAATCATCGTAGAGCAACATATAGCATTAGTAAAACGAGTAATTTGATGATTCTCGCCAAGAAATTAAATAAAAAACCAAACAGACAAAATATGAAAGCAACAATCAAAACAGTTGAAGTATGGAAAAAACTTATATATATAAGAAGAGTTTTTGTTTGGCAACGGGATTTTACTCTCTGTATCTCTGAATTAGTACAGTTGCATTGTTGTATTTTTTTAGTTTTTTTTTTCATTTTAATGTATTCAGCAACACCTCAGTGCAATCCGAATTTGTTCATTTTTTTAAAAATTCAAATTGAAATTAAACCGTGACGATACAACATCAATATAGTTACGGAATTAACAACGATGCTTGTAACGGGATGACAACGACAACCCACTATTTCTAGTTTTCAGAAAATGCTTTTAGCTACGGCCTTACCTGTCACCATGCTATCACCATTTTAGTGACGCACCTGTTTCCTGTCACAAAATTTAATGACGCTCAATTAAGGTATGGCCTTTTTACCGTCAATAAGTCGTTACAAACCCAATTTCGTGACAGAATAGCAAAATAAGTCCTTACAAACCCAATATTTTTCTCATACAATCCTAACACAAATATTCACAATGTAACACGAAACACGTAAAATATTCACAAAATTAAAAAAAAACGGAGTTATAGAGTAGATACATCGTTTGTGCGGTAATGAGACGGAGTGAATGGCTGAATTTTGAGAAAATTATCTCTGATCCAAATCTGCAGTAGGTTGACCGGTCAACCTTACTGGTCATGTCCGAGAAATCCCAATTTTGATAAATTTTCTAAAAATCCTTGCGGCTGTCTAACAAAACAGTCGAGAAAACATATAAAATGCAAGGGTGGAAAAAATCTCTATAAAATCTAAAACTCTTAAAAATTCTCCAAATTAGGAGATAAAAAGAAAGATTCAAAATATATTTTTTTGGATTTTTCAATAGTAAAAAGAAAACAAACGGGGGTTTTAAAATGACTAAGAAAAAAAAACATATATTCATAATTTTTGAAAAATTCTTCCCATTTCCATGAGTAACCAATAAATATGTATCCATTCTCCCAACTAAAACCGACAGTGTACTCACTGTTGGGAGAAATGAAAAATATCGAAGTTGGTCAACTCGAAGAAACTCTATGTGGACTAAATGCAAGACAATATATACAAAAATAAAATTCACTTATTTACAGATGGAAGTGGTGGTGGAATGGTGGTGGAATTAGATAGAAGCAAGAGGACCTTCATCCTCTCCTACCTCGTCACTCTTCATGACTAATGTCTGATCCTGCTCGAGCGCTTCCTCGGGATTCTCCTCAAGATCTTACTCGGGATCCTCGTCATTAATATCGTCCATGTTGAGTTTCTTACTTGAAAGAGTCCGGTATAGGAAAAGAAACTTACTCGCCTTGCTTGATATGTTGAAGAAGTTTGATTTGCATAGTGCGACGGTACTCCTTGAGTGCATCCGGAATGATGTGTCATGAAAAAACTGAATTCCTCCCATAAAAGATGGAATCCTGAAAATCATGTACTTATTTCCACAATGTATAGTCACATCCTGTTCCTTGTAGTTGATGATGGCTTGTGATGCCTTCAAGAGTGGCCCCCCTAATATGACTTTGTTAAGTCGGTTATGAGATTGTTCAAAGAGTATATCGTAGACAATGAAGTCTAAGATATATATGAAACCACAAATTCTACAACTTAACTCATTGGCTCCCTTAGCCTTCCCTGATTTTCGACCGTTGGCCACCATTATCCTTTTGTCGTAGGGATGTACCTTAGTGAGGCCAAGTCCATAGAATATCTTAGCGGGCATTATATTTGCAAATGCCCCCGTATCTATCAAGACTATGTCCATGGGGTAGACGCCTATGACCATGGTTACCGTTAGGTAGCCAATTCCTCATGTGGATCGATTGCGTGGCAGCTTGAGAAACCTTCCCATATAATCTGGTAGATGGAGTGGTAATCCATGAGGGTTCACCCCTTGCGATACATCATTATGCCTGTAATGAGGGTCTCGTTGTCTGTGAAGAGAGCTCTTCTCACATGATTGTCATTCTTGACAACTCTTTTATCCTTATCGTTCCAAGCTTTTGCGCGTTTCTTTTGGGGTACTTCTTTGAGCTTCTCCCCTTTTTCCTTAGGTGTTTCCATTACATTTTCTACATTTTTCCTATTCCTCCTCTAATAAGGCTTTTTCTTCTTTGTAAGCTTATCATTTGCCTCCTTTGTGAGTGCCTCTTCAGACTCGTCTACCTCCATGAGAACTACTTTTATATGGTTGGTGCGACTTTTCTTTGGCTTTTTAGATCTCATACTCATTTTCAAGGTCAGAGCCTTTTCTCCACCGCTTATAGTGAGTGTATCCTTCTCATAATCAATGGTAGCTTTAGTTGTTTGCAAGAACGGTCGACCCAGTATGACTGTCGACTGATTATTCTTTCCTTCAATAATTGGCTAATACATGACCACAGAGTCTAGAATGTATAAGAAGTCTCCCAATTTACATACAACATCTTTAACGATGCCTAGACAGATTTCGTCCTTAGGGGAGTTAAAATATAACGGCACCTGACTGGTCAACCTGACCGGTCAAGTCAGGCTTCTAGAAGCTTCTTTACTCTATCTTGACTTGATTTCATTTTGTAACTTATTGGTGTTGAATTTGAGGTCATTTGTCTTCTAAAATCTTCTCATTTGGTCTTTTATTTGGTGTTTTTGCGTTCTTGTCTTGTTTTTGCGCTAATTCCATGCTTTTTCCTGTAAAGATGTAAACAATTGCAAGTAAACCGGGAAAACGCAGAAAAACACAAAACATGGCTTAAACAAGCCTAAATGTCAACAAAACTACGCTAATTCATATCATATTAACACCAAAAATGATCATTTTATGTTCTAATCACTTATCTGAATCATGATACAACAAGAAAAGTGAATGATGAGTTGCAAATAAATTTGGAAAACTCAAGTGAAAACATCCCAGGAAACACTAGTAATACTCTTGCTATTATTGACAACGTGAATTTAGACACTCATAACAACCAAAGTGTCGAGGCTTTTCCTTTACAAATCTGCATAAGAGATCCAAAAACCTTGGAAATTCTACACTTTACTAAATTTGTTCCTGAATCACACAACCTAAACAGAATTTCAGATTTATCCTCTATTGCGAATGAATCTCAACTACGGCTAAAAGGTGCACCTGTCCATCCTGTAACCTCACGTGGAGACGAAGATCAAATTAAGTATTTGAACTCAGATGCGACAAGCCAACATTCAGAAAATGAGCATATTAATCTAAATGAAGGTGAACTAACTGTGGACCTCTACTCATCTAATTGAGAAACTGAGGTCGATGAAAAAGAAGAAAAGAAGAGAAAAATTACAAAATAGAAGGGAATTAAATTACCGAGGGAAGAAAGAAAAATAAAAACACATAGATATAGCACTAGAAGCAAGGCTAGATCTATAAATAATTATTACGACCCATATGACTATATGGCGAATATGGTAGATGTTAGTTACTATGCGATTATAAGGGAGAATAAGCTGATTAGGTTATAAGCCTTTGTAAAAAAGTAAAGTTACAAAGAGGTAATTAAATGAGATGTTGGAAATTCAGCAGTTACCTGGGTTTGGAAGATATAAGGATTAGTGTTGGTCATCATCCATTTATTGATAGAATCGCTTTGGTATTGGTGTTACCCACAAGTTACATAAGTTCCGGTATCAATTCTTAGATTGATTTTAAGTGTTGTAATAAGGTCGGAACACCATTTTAAACTCACTATAAATAAAACTTGTGGGCAATCCTCACTTTTAATTTATTTCTTAAAAATCACTCACTTAAATATTCAAAAAAACTCAATAACTACTTTCTCTCTTTCTAAACATAAAATATATTAAAAGAATAAATATTCTAATATTCATCATAAATACTTACCTAAAAAATTAAAAAGATGAAAAAAAATCCCCTAAACGGTCAATTTTACTAAAAATCATTTTTTTCCAAAAAAACTTTTCTACCAATTTGTTGTATGATACTATATACTTTGGTTTTTGAAGATAATTTGGTTAAAAAAAACTGTTCACTATAGCTTTATATATACTTTAGTTACTTTGAAGAAGATGACTTTGAAAAAGATTTACTCGGATTAGGTGACCCGCTCTCTTTGATTTGAATTACAGTAATACTACTCATAACCCATAAAGTGTTTTAAAAACCCAGGCGGCGAAGAGTATATACAATAACAATTTTATAAGGTGTGGATCAAGTGAGGGAGTAATTGACTGGCCTTTGTATTTTTTAATGATGGAGGACGTCGCAGGAGTATGGCGGTAGTTGCAGTAAATAAACGTGAAGGTTACCCAAGATCGATTATGGGGAACACGCTAGTTATACTAGAACGTCTTTATGTGTTTTCACGGTGTTTACAACGATCAAGAAAGCGAACAAGTGAGTTGTCAGTCTAATAACTATACTAACTATACTATCATTTCTAATAGTAATTGGTCTTGGCCTAACAGGAATACTAGTGCATTTGTTGAAAATATTGCCATCCTCCCTCATCCCATCATCTACTCTGGTTATAATGACAAGATTACCTGGTCCTTGAATAATGACTCCATCAATGTTAAAACTATTTGGAACCATATGAGAATCAAGGGTAACACTGTGGCTTGGCATAAGATTATTTTGTTTAAAAAGCGCATTCCTAAGTGTAGTATGATTTGTTGGCGAGCTATTTTGGATAAACTCCCCACTTTGGGCAAATTGTCTATTTGGTACCCTCAAGTTAATAATACATGCGTTTTATGAAATGATGAGGTTGAGACTACTAATCACTTGTTTTTTAAATGCCCCTTTTCAAGGAAGATTATTACGATTTTTCTGCGCAAAAGCGGTTTCATCAGCAACTCTACCACTTGGTCCGAATGGATTGAATGGGCAAGTGACATTTTCAAAGATGATAGCCTCTCCTCCACTCTCGATAAGCTAATTTTTACTACTTCTATTTACTCCATTGGAAACTTAGAAATAGTATCAGGCATGACACCACTCATTATGATATTAACATCATTATTATGGATATAACGTTTATGGTTTGTGCTTAAATGAAAAAAATTAAGAAGTATCCAAACAACAACAGAAATAATCTGATTATAGGCACTTGGTGGAGCCTCAAATCCCCCCTCTGATTTCTAATGTGCGTGTTCAGCACATTAGGTGTATGTGGACGAGTCAGGAATTGTAATTCATATTCCAATTGTGAGAAATAAATTGTTATTTCCATTTAGTCTTTGTCTTTTCAATTATTGTCTTTTCAATTATTGTTTTTCGATATAGTACAAAACCAACAATCTTAAACAATATCTTTATTTGGTTTTACTATTTTCGAAAAGAAAGAGGACTTTTCTTTTTATTTTTATTTTGTTGACGTCTCGGTTTTTATTCTTGCAAAATCATTGCTAGTTTACTAGAAATTGAAGTTTGCAAATAGAATAAATCCGATTTGGTTTTAATCGTTTAATTCTAGAATATTATAAAAAAGAGTTCTTAGTGAAATCAAAAGTGATTTGATTTTCATGCTAGAATCTCTTTTAATTGTTTTTATTCTTTTAAAGCAAACTAATTAAGTTATAATTAGTATTTGCAATTAAGAATATTAGTTTTCTTGCGAGAAACTAAACGGTTTTATATTGTCATTTCAGATGACTAATGAGGATCAATCACCCACCGTTCCTTCGGGAAACGTACTGGGCGCAGTTGTGATTGGCAGTAGCCAAAACATTGCGAGCGCTATGAGCGGGGGGGCTCAGGCTGAGGCTGAGGCCGAAGATGCTGCGGCAAAGGCTGCAGCAAAGGCCGATGCTATGGCTGCGGCTGCGGCCGCAACACAGCCTGCTGCTAAGGCTGCGGCCAAGGCAGCGCTTGTGGCTGCGGCCAGGGCAAAGGACAAGGCTCCGGCAACGCCGTCTATGCCAATGTTGCCAACCTCTCATCTAGAAAAACCGAAAAAGTTTAGGGGCAACAACTTCAAACATTGGCAGCAAAAAATGTTGTTTTATTTAACTGCCCTTAACCTTACCCGTTTTCTCAAGAAGACTGCACCCGTCCTTAGCGAGGACGATGAGGACGTGCAGACGTTTTCGGCGTTGGAAGCGTGGAAACACGGCGACTACCTATGCCGAAACTACATCCTGCGTGCTCTGGATGACACTCTTTTCAGTGTGTTCGAGCCCAAGGCTTCTGCAAAGGAGCTTTGGGAGTCTCTCGAAATTTGTCGTCACGGACTTTCATGAGTACATGATGACTGACGAAAATAGTGTTATCGAGCAGTTTGAGGAACTCCAACTCATATACCATAGGCTTGTGGTTGAGGGGCTAGTTATAAACGAACCTTTCCAGGTGGCATTAATGATTGAGAAACTGCCACCTTCATGGAAAGAGTTCCAAAACTACCTGAAACACAAGCGAAAGGCAATGACCTTGGAGGGACTCATTGAGAGGCTCAATGTTGAGCAAATCAACCGCCGATCCGGAAGGAAAGGCGGTGGCGGAGTAGGAAACGCGGTTGCCAAGGCCAATGTGGTTGAAGACGCTGTATCTAAGCGGAAACGCCTTGACAGCGGTGTCGGTGCTTCTCTCAAGAAGAAATTCATGGGAGACTGCTTTGTGTGCAACAAACTGGGCCATCATGCCACGGATTGTAAAATGCGCATCGACAAGCCCAACCCCCCCCACAAAGAGGAAGTTCCAAGGGAAAGGGAGGAAGAGGGCACCTGTTCAGGCAAATGTGCCTGAGGGAGGAGGGATGCTGGACAAGACTATATGCACCTGAGTGTTATGGTCTCGGAAGTTAACCTGGTGGGGAGCAACCCAAAGGAATGGTGGCTGGACACAGACGCCACTAGTCACATTTGTGCCAGCAAATGGATGTTCAAGACCTATACGTCCATGGACAATGAGAGCTGCTTCATAGGAAACTCTGCTACTTCCAGGATGAAAGGAAAAGGAACCGTGATGCTGAAGATGACGTCGGGAAAGGAGCTGACACTGAACGGCGTGCTCCATGTGCCGGAAATTCACAAGAATCTAGTCTCCGGCTCAGTGATGGTGAACAAAGGGTTTAAACTTGTATTTGAATCCACAAAAATTGTAATCACCTTAAATGGAAAGTATGTAGGCCGTGGCTATATGACCAACGGCATGTTTAAATTAAATGTTGGAACACCGGCTCCTAAAGCCGAGTCTGCTAATGATGGTACTAAGGTCGAGGCCAGTACCAAGAATAATGTAATCGTTAATGTTGCCCAAGTGGTCAATAAAACTTCTTTTGCTTATTCTTGTGATTCATTTAATTTATGGCATGGTAGATTAGGTCATGTGAATACTAATTCGATGAAGAAATTAATATCACTAAATCTACTACCAAGTTTTGTCTTCAATAAACAACATAAATGTGAGATTTGTGTTGAGGCCAAATTAACCAAGTCTTTGTATCAACATATTGAACGAAGTACTGAACCTCTCGGTCTAATACACACGGATGTATGCGACTTAAATTTTATACAAACGCGAAGAGGAAAAAAGTATTTCATCACGTTTATAGATGACTGTACTAGATACTGCTATGTCTACTTAATGAGAAGTAAAGACGAAGCGGTAGAAAAATTCGCTCTTTATAAGACCGAAGTAGAAAATCAACTCAATAAAAAGATTAAAATGTTGAGGAGTGATAGAGGCGGTGAATACGAGGCACCGTTTGCGCAGATATGCGCAGAAAGTGGCATTATACATCAAACCACAGCCCCATACTCTCCGGAGCATAATGGGGTTACCGAGCGTAAGAATAGGATGCTCAAGGAAATGATGAATGCTATGTTAATAAGTTCTTGGTTACCCCAGAACATGTGGGGGGAAGCGCTGCTTTCCGCCAACTATGTATTGAACAAGCTACCGCATAAGAAGCGTGATAAACCACCTTATGAACTATGGAAAGACCATCGGCCGAGCTATAAATTCTTAAGGGTTTGGGGTTGTCTTGCGAAGGTCATTGTCTCGCTTCCGAAAAGAATGAGAATAGGGCCAAAGACGGTAGATTGTGTGTTCATAGGATATGCACACAACAGTAGTGCTTATCGTTTTCTCGTGCACAAGTCAGATAATCCCGATGTGAATGTAGATACTATCATCGAAGCTCGAGAAGCTTATTTCTTTGAGGAGATATTTCCCCTCAAGTCTTCCATAACTGTAGAGACTGAGGAGTCAAACAGTGAGGAAACGTTGGAGGAGGAAGAAGAAGAGCCTCGACGTAGTAAAAGGGCTAGAAAGGAAACGACTTTCGGTTCAGATTTTGTAACCTTCATGATAGAAGGCGAACCGGCGACATTCAAACAAGCAATGTCATCCCCGGAAGCCCAATATTGGGAGGAGGCGATCAACAATGAGGTTGAATCGATATTACAAAATCACACTTGGAAACTAGTGGATCTACCACCCGGGTGTAAGCCACTAGGACACAAGTGGATCTTCAAGAGGAAGAGAAAGCTCGATGGAACGATCGAGAAATACAAGGCGAGGCTTGTAGTGAAAGATTTTAGACAAACCGAAGGTGTCGACTATTTTGACACCTATGCTCCTGTCTCCAGGAAGACGTCAATCCGGAAAGTCATTGCTCTTGTGGCACTGTTCGATCTGGAAATACATCAAATGGATGTTAAAACGGCGTTCTTGAATGGTGAACTGGAAGAATAAATTTACATGGAAAAACCGGATGGGTTTGTGGTTCCAGGTAAAGCGCACAAGGTGTGTAAACTTGTGAAGTCCTTATATGGACTTAAACAAGCACCTAAACAATGGCACGAAAAATTTGATAGAGTGATGCTATCAAACGGTTTTCGGATAAACGAGTGTGACAAATGCGTCTACGTAAAAGGAAATGAAAAGGACTACGTGGTAGTCTGCCTCTACGTAGATGACATGATTATAATAGGGAGTATTGATAACATCAACTCCACTAAGAGAATATTGTCACAAAAATTCGAGATGAAAGATTTGGGTGTTGCTGATGTAATACTTGGTATGAAAATTACCAAGACATCAGACGGATATGCGCTATCTCAAACTCACTATGTCAAGCAGATGCTTGACAAATTTGATAAAGATAATAGAGCTACATTCAGAACTCCGATAGAGATCTCAACGACCCTAAAAAGAATTTTGGGGAGAGTGTGAGACAATTGGAATATTCTCGAATAATAGGCAGTCTGATGTATGTCATGAACTGTACTAGACTAGACATAGCCAACTCAGTGAGTAGACTGAGTAGGTACACCAGTAATCCCAATGAGGAACACTGGAAGGCCATCATGTGACTTCTCAGATATATGAGGTTCACTGCCGACCGAGGGTTGCATTATACTAGATATCCAGCTATACTGGAAGGGTATTCTGATGCAAACTAGATCTCGGATTCCAACAGTACACGATCCACTAGCGGATATGTGTTCATGTTGGGAGGAGCAACTGTCTCGTGAAGATCATCCAAGCAGACCTGCATAGCTAGATCAACTATGGAATCCGAGTTCATAGCATTGGATCTAGCAACAGAAGAGGCTGACTGGCTGAGAAGCTTTCTGGAAGGAATTCCAATGTGGCTGAAACCTGTCCCAGCAATAAGCATGCACTGCGATAGTCAGTCAGCTATTGGACGGGCGCATGATCATATGTATAATGGAAAGTCCCGACATATTCGTCGGAGACATAAATCCGTAAGAGAATTGTTAGCTAATGGTGTGGTGTCATTAGATTTTGTGAGATCTAAGGACAATATTGCGGATCCATTTACAAAAGGATTGACTCAGGTAGGAGTTGAAGTTTCATCGAGGGGAATGGGGTTGAAGCCCATCAAACTGGAAACCTCCTCAGAGGCAACCCAACCCGAACTGGATTCTCCAGCGTCGGGTTCAATGGGAAAACTGAACTGTGGGGGTGACCGAACAAAGCACTCGGGAACTTAAGTTCCCAACCCATTTCTAGGATGAAAGAGTGATAGACCTAGACCATCTAATGGGTAAGCATGAGGCTCTTAATGAAAACAAGGATCTCGAACGTCGAGAGGGGTGAGTCAGGGCACCCTTAACTTGAAATCACCTATGAGGAGTGTGTATGGCCGATACTATGTGATGAGCCATGGGCTAAATCACTAGAGCACTCGGTTGAATTTTGCCAAGGCAGTCCACGGCCAAATATGGACAACAACCAAATGGCTTACTAAGTGGTGTAGAGAGGACATTGTGTGAGTATTACCTTGGTATGCACAAACGTTAAAGGGTTCAAGGCTTAAAGGCTACCCAATAATAGCATATCAGATTTTACGACACTACGGCAGGTTCAAGGCGTGCGCTACCTGTTCTTATGCAGTGACCTCTTGCGGTTCTCTCGTATGCATTTAGGGGCATTTTTATTTTCAACCAATTGCATTCATGTGGGGGATTGTTGGAAAAAACATGTTATAACATGGGTGTTTCCGAATGGTCACAGGACCAACTTCGAGTCAATATTACATGTGACAATGCTGAGTTGTTGATACCGTACTCAACGTGTTTGAGTAGCCCGTGTGACGAGCTTCATAACGGTATATCGCATGACCTATTCGTAGAATGGGTGTGAATACTAATTGGCTTCAAAGTTGGGCTCTCGAAAGAGAATAAAACCTCTTTGCTGGAAAATGGAGCAATTAAATGGAAAATCAATGACGGTTATCCCATGTTGGAAGATTAAGAGTTAATTTTACAATATATATACAAGACCAACCCATGTAGTTGTTAAACTAACATGTCCACATACACCTAAGAGTATTAGTGTGTACCACACACGCGCGCTCGTTCAGGTCTCGGGTCATGGGAACGGGCACGGGCTTGGGCTTGGGCTTGGACTTGGGATTGATCTTGGGATTTGGGATTTGGGGAATGTCTCGGGTCTTGGGTCTTGGGTCAAATCGGAAAAGGGAGTTTTGTATAAAATACAAAAGTAGTCCCTAGAGTTTTCAGCAACTGAAACGCCAGCAATCAATGAGAATAAATTGTGGATTAAATGTTGTGGTTTCAGAAATTGATTGGGCGGATTCTGGGGGTGTAACTCCCATAATTAATTGACCATTAATGGCTGCGGTTTTAAGAAAGGCTATAAAAGGCAGCCCTTCCCCTCTCATTTCAGACACAATCAAACACACACAATCACAGCATAAGCATACATATTAGAGAGAGAATCGCACCACCAACAGCTCGACCGGTGGTTCGGTGCCGGTTTTCATACGAGCCACTTTGAGATAGAAGTTGTACCTTGGGAACAAAGTCCCAAAATTAGAAACCTCTAAAGGTGGTTCGGGAAATATTGTTTAAGGGAAACTGCCAAGCAGTTGCCTCTTCTTTATTTCAGTCCTCTCATTAGTCATCTGAAATGACAATATAAAACCGTTTAGTTTCTCGCAAGAAAACTAATATTCTTAATTGCAAATACTAATTATAACTTAATTAGTTTGCTTTAAAAGAATAAAAGCAATTAAAAGAGATTCTAGCGTGAAAATCAAATCACTTTTGATTTCACTAAGAATTCTTTTTTATAATATTCTAAAATTAAAAGATTAAAACCAAATCGGATTTATTCTATTTGCAAACTTCAATTTCTAGTAAACTAGCAATGATTTTGCAAGAATAAAAACTGAGACGTCAACAAAATAAAAATAAAAAGAAAAGTCCTCTTTCTTTTCGAAAATAGTAAAACCAAATAAAGATATTGTTTAAAATTGTTGGTTTTCTACTATATCGAAAAGCAATAATTGAAAAGACAAGGACTAAATGGAAATAACAATTTATTTCTCACAATTGGAATATGAATTACAATTCCTGACTCGTACAGAATTTAAATTACACTAATTAAATTCCAGACAGATTTAATATAAAATATTAAACTGTTGGACTGAAATGTAATTGTTTGAAACTGTCAGACAGAATAGTATAATTACTAAACTGCTGGACTGTTTAACAATTAAAGAAAACTGCCAGACAGAATAGTATGATTACTAAATGTCTGGACTATTTCTGTAAACAAAATAAATTACAGAACTGAAATATAAATTACATAAAATAATTACAGAATAGAAAAGGACTGGAAAGTAAATACAGAAAAGTAAACAGTACTGGAAAGTAATTACACAAAAGAAATAGTACTGAAATGAAATGGGGAGTGGTGATTTTTATAGCCTTTCTTGAAACCGCAACCATTAATGGTCAATTAATTCTGGGAGTTACACCCCCAGAATCCGCCCAATCAATTTCTGAAACCGCATCATTTAATTTACAATTAATGCTGGCGTTTCAGTTGCTGAAAACTCTAGGGACTACTTTTGTATTTTATACAAAACTCCCTTTTTAGATTTGACCCAAGACCCGAGACATTCCTCATTCCCCAAATCCCGAGCCCGAGCCCGCGACCCGAGACCCGAGCGAGCACGCGTGTGTGGTACACACTAATACTCTTAGGTGTATGTGGACATGTTAGTTTAACAACTACATGGGTTGGTCTTGTATATATATTGTAAAATTAACTCTTAATATTCCAATATGTGATAACCGTCATTGGTTTTCCATTTAATTGTTCCATTTTCCAGCAAAGAGGTTTTATTCTCTTTCGAGAGCCCAACTTTGAAGCCAATTAGTATTCACTCCCATTCTCTGAATAGGTCATGTGATATACCGTTACGAAGCTCGTCACACGGGCTACTCAAACACGTTGAGTACTGTATCAACAACTCAGCGTTGTCACATGTAATATTGACTCGAAGTTGGTCCTGTGACCATTCGGAAACACCCATGTTATAACATGTTTTTCCAACACTCCATTGGAAACTTAGAAATAGTATCAGGCATGACACCACTCATTATGATATTAACATCATTATTATGGATATAACGTTTATGGTTTGTGCTTAAATGAAAAAAATTAAGAAGTATCGAAACAACAACAGAAATAATCTGATTATAGGCACTTGGTGGAGCCTCAAATCCCCCCCTCTGATTTCTAATGTGCGTGTTCAGCATTTTCCGGTTACTTTTTAAGTTAATCATTAATATCTTAAGTGATTCGATCCACTGTTTCATTTCTAAAAGAAGGAGTTCATTCATTGATTTTCAAGCTTTACAAAAGACAGTCATAACCAATGATCTTAGCGTAGAATGTAAAAGTGATCACCTCATGCTTGGCTACAATCCAGATTCTGAAGATTACATGGAGTTTTTCTTTGATATATACACGCAAAGCTGTTTTGCTTTCGTAATAAACTATTTTTTATTTCTTTCATTTCCCTGGGATGTACCTTCATTTTGCTTGAGTAGGTGTTTTGTACCTTCCTTGACTCGTTCTGTTTTTAATATATTTCTTATTTACCGGAAAATAAAACTATACTAACTTGATTATACAAGAGTTTATAACTTGGTTATTACGTTTATCACTCAATATTTGTTTTAAACATGGACTTTACGATTATGTCGAGTTACTGGTTAACTTAATATTTTTCAATCAACGATAAAAGGAGAACATTGATTTAACGCTTTAGCTACTTCTAAACGGATTCAGTTGAGCTAGAAAAGAAAATAGTAGAGAAAACACGAATATAGTGCAAGATTAACGAGAAACTTACATTAACAAGTCACAAAAATAGCATTATGTGCACAAACGAAGGTATTGTTTTCTCTCTACTTGATAAAAAAGTAAAAGCTCTATTCTGTATGAATTACCATTCGATAACAAACTCTATCTTTCTAATTTTTCAAATTAATACTGTCTATGACCAATCAAGTTCTCCGATCAGGCTGATCGATCACCCTGCTTCTAGAACGTCTGTTTCGCGAATCAGGCCTTCGGGGATGGTTATGCTTCCTTTCGGCTTGTCCAGACTTCGTGCGAATGTCTCTTGGGCTACCTCAAGCTTCATTCTTTTACTTTGACCCATGTTGACTTCAACAAATAAGCCTGGGTTACGTTTTTCCTTGTTTTTCCTTGGAATCGTCGCATTTACTTGAAAAACACAAGTAAACGCCAATAAACTAGAAAAAAGTAGACTTTATGTAAAAACACATAAATACGCATTAAAATAACTCTTAAACTCGTTTACAACATCGTTTTTAGCATAAATACTATACCATTTCGTTGTCTAATCAGTAATCAATTACTCATATTTGCATACTAGCATTGGTGTTTGAATACTTATTCTTTTCAATCCTTATTTTATTGAGTTTTCTTATGTTGTTTTTCCCTAGCTTTAATTTCTGTTGTAATAAGGCATTCGGGCCAACTCTAGCATTATTAAGCCTAATGAATACAGTGGGTCTTCCTACTTATTATTAAAAATAAAAATAAAGAATTATACATGTTATGCTAGTAGCTAAACGAACATTGATTCAATATTTTCTAAGCATTACAAAATATCACAACTGCAAATTCCTAACAAAATAAGAAAATATATTGCTGAAAGTAAGTGATTTTTTACCAAAGTCGCTAAAATATATGTTAACCCAAAACATACAACTTCGTAGTCAAAATAACCATTATTTAACTAATAATAACTTGTCGCTTCTTGTTCTTTTAGAAATCTTTAATAATCACTTTGGTGCTTATATTTTTAGCAATTATCTTCTCATTGAATACGTCAATGCATTCGAGATATAACCATCCTCCTTTTTATTCGGAGACTAATTTTGATGATTTTCATGGCAGAGAATGATCTTTCCGAAGTCGCAGTAGATACTGAAAGAGTAAGAATAAGCACAATCACCCTAAAAATAAGATTGTGTCTAGAAAATTTATCAGTCTTCACTAACGAACGATATACCTTTTAAATGGTGGAAAGACTTTGTAGTTGGAACCTTTCACTACATTACAGTTGTAATGCTTAAGTTTTCTCCTATATTCATCTCTTTCACAACTTGTAAAGTCATTCAGAAACTTTTCAACTAAATTACATATATCCACGACTCGCAACGACTTCAATGCATTTTGAGGATTCAAACAGATACTAAGAATAAGTAATTCTATCCCATCTCTATTATAGCGCACATTGAGTTCTTGCAACTATGCATCAATGGCGGCATACTAAAATCTACACGATAATGATCCTCGACGACGAAATTTCTAAGAAGATGACGGGTTTGGCCTCGTCGAACTGTATGTTGAGTGCCAAGATTAGGAACTTCAATGTTACGACCCTCACAAAAGGACATCACTTTATTTATCAAAGTGTCCCACTTATCATCCCTTAATAATCGTTGAAGGCAATGTTTGGTAAAATAGACATGCTCCATCGTGTTTACAGTGTCATGAGATTTACATTGTAGATCTTGACAAAGCATGTCTATAATTTCCATTAATTATATATGTATGTATATATATATATACACACACATGAGGGAAACCCAAAAAACTAACAAAGATTTCACTTCTAAGAATTATAAACTGGCTAAACCCTCCAACCCTTTGATTATAATACCTTCGAGTTCATCTTGACAAATAACATAGAAGAATTTTGTCTCTACATCTACGAATATTTGCCCATTTTCATTTTTTTTGTTTTTTTTACTGATGTTCAACCCTCTTCATAAGCATAAAATCAACCTCGAATTTGGCTTGATGGCAGATAAAAAGCATCAACTAGATCTGAGATAGTGGGAGGGTCATTGAAATAATTCGCCTCATCATAAAAGTTCAAGTCACGCGAGTCTGATCATTGAAAATATTTTAATATTCGTGTCTCATTATTAAGGAAGATCACCGAGAGCGGTAAGTTACTCTTCTCTAGTATAATTTCAAATGCAACTTCATTCAATTGATTTTCCTCAATGTTGCTATTTTCATCATTTTCATTTACCTTTTCTTCTTTGTTATCTATCATTTATTTGGAGATTTTTCAATTCTCACCCTCATTGGTCTCTACATTATTACCCTTTTCATTTATCTTTGGACTTGCAGTTGTATCATTTGAAACACGTACGGCTTTATTCCTCATCAATTATGTGCAAATCCACTATTTTCTTTACTCATTTGTTTTCTTCTTTTTTGCTGAATTTACTCCTAACCCATTCTATTGTTTTAATGTTGTTCTTCCCCTTATCTTGGTGATCTTGTTGAGAGTTTCCCTTGCTGTATGATTTGGCATTTGAATTTAGCTCTTATTTAGGAGCAACATCATCCCCAATTTTATTTTTGCTCCTCAATAGGTTTTTTACAAAAGAAACAATACTGTGGCAAATTTTCGTAAGAGAAATATTTCAAGAACCCACTTTTTTCATCATAACCAATTCGAACTCTATGAACAAGATATTGTGCTAGATCAATTTCAGCACATGTTCGACCTAGGTCGGGTCTCGAAAAATTAGATGTCGGTTCGTCCATTTTAAGGGGTTTTCCAAAAGCACTAGCAATTGAAAACATGCTAGGGATGTTATATAGGTAAATTGGTAACTTAGAAAGTGAGTTCCACACCGGTACAATAGATGATTCTTAGGGTTGAAATCGTATATTCACTTAAATGTTCTCATTGAGCTATTATCAACCAAGCAATTAATTTTAAGCCATATAGGTCGCCATCCTCGTGAAAACACCTCATTAGAATATGCTTATTATGCAACACTTCTAGATTTGAGATCCTTACATTTTACTAAAAACATTTTTGATAACCTCAATATTAGGTTTTCCATGAGAAAACTTACCATCAAAGGTATGCTTAAACTACTCCAAAAATTGCTTGATATCCTCTACTGAAAGTTAGATCAAATGTTTCCCTTTATAGGATCCGATTTTCTATAGTTCAATTTTTTTTTTGTAGTGCTAGGGTATTGTGAAATTGAGAGTTTGTCGTAATTTTGTCCCTTTCCGGTGATAGGGAGGCTACTAGGTGTCCATGACGACTACGATTTGGTCTCTATTTTTTTTCTCTCTCTCTCTAGAATTAGGTCCATTACTTCTTTCATATAAGATACAGTAGAAACTCGATAAATTAATACTCGATTATTTAATAAACTCTCTAAGATAATATTTTTGGCCGGTCCCGACTCGGGTATAGGGTGCTAAATTAATAATTCGCTAAAATTATAAGATAATACATTTTTGATAATTTCTTTACACCCCATATAAAATATAAATTAATAATTCCTTATATATAGCATATTACATGAATGATTTACGAAGGTTTCAAATTGGGCCCTTCATTTGATATACATGCATTGGAACTATGCATTTGATATACATGCATTGGAACTATTCATAACTCCTACTTATTTGATATACATGCATTGGAACTCTTTATTTTACTAAGGTTAATTGTACAATAATTAAGTGGAAGATTGAAAGGTGTTTGTAAACTAAGTATTTTACTATAAATTAATAAAATATTAATTAATATATAAATTATTAATTATTAATTTATCGATTAATTAATAACTCTTTTAATTAATAAATTTTGGTAGTCCCAAGTGTATTATTTTATAGAGTTTCTACTGTATAATATAACCACGAAATCAAAAGAAACCATTTCATCGTAGGTAGTGGCTGCACTTGCTCGTTGGGCCGGAAGCCCATCATCCATAATATTGAGCAATACACTACATGTCGCACTGAATATATAAAGGAAACTATTCAAACATCTTAAATGTCAACTCCAAGGGGTATCGACATGTCGTTTTACAGTGGTGACCTGATTTAGTCCACACCTTATTTCAAGTTCATTAATACCAATTAAATGGGCAATGTCATCGGCATAAGGCTTTTTGAGTTCATTTGCAAGAAGCAAAGAGAATGTTAACTATTAAGTTAACTTGTCAAAAAATAGATGAATGGATCTTACATTTTTTTCTGCTCCGACTAAAGCGAATTGTAAATGATGAGCAAAACAATGAACATAATAAGAATATTTACAATCTTTCAAAGCCAAACCTTGTAAACCATTAAAATCACCTCTTATAATACTAGCACCATCATAACTTTGTCTTCTAATATTTTTACACATCTAACTTGTAATGAGCCAAAAATCGAATATAGAGCATTTTTAAGCGCCAAAAACAAAGTATCGAATGCATGAACTTGCCCAAGAAAACGGTCTTGGATAAATCCATGCTTATCCATAAACCTCAGAACTAGGGACATTTGTTCTTTATTTGATTTATCACATGTTTCATCAACGAAACATAATACTTGGCAACACAATTTTTTTTACGGATGGCATTCTGCACTATCACTAAAATGGTATGAGGAATATTTTATTCGATCAAGGGAGACATGTACGTAGTATTCTTAAGAGCTTTTACCCTTGCATTAGAAAGTTCCTCATTGTAAATAGCCAAAATGTTTAGAAATTCAAGAAACACAATTAGATGATTTAGTACTGTCCTCATGACCTCTAATAGGAACAACCAAACCAAGTTTATTGAAGCTATTAAATGAATACGATCGCATGAAAGGTAGTAAAAGTTCATATTAACCTTGTAATGTGTTTTTTTTGGTTCATAAAGTCGGAATATGCTTTTTTCCATAATATGACGGAATTAATTCATCCCACCCACATAACTTAATAAAGGATATTCTTTTCAGTTTCGAACTTTTTGCCAACTATCAAACCCAATCACTGAAAAGTGGTATGTTTTACTTATCCGGATGTGTTAGACCTTATGGCAAACCTAGAGAGGGGGTGAATAGGTTTCACTGCTTTTTAAACATTTGTTCAGTTTAATAAACAACGACTTAGGGTTGGTTGTACTTAATAAAAAACTATATTTAGTGAAGCAATAAGAGGAATATAATATATGTATAAATATACTAATTACTAACTTATGCACCACCAAACAAGATTATCACAGTTATTACTAATTCAACTATCATCCAACAATGTTATCAACTATTGTTGCATTGGATACTTACTAACTTATCCAGCTATCGACAAGTGAATGTACAAACTTAGTGGTTTAATTCAACTTGTTTGCTTTGTATTATCCAGCTATCGACAAGCAGATCTTGTCACCGAGAGTACGATCTAGTTTGTTTGCTTCGTATATTAATCAGCACTAAGTCAATATGCAATGTAAAGAACTTGATAAATAAAGTAAGGGGATAGAAAGTACTTGACACATCGATTTATCTTGTTTTGTCTCGATGTGAGACTATGTCCAATCCAGAAGTTCAAACATGACCTTGTGCTTTTTATATTAGCGCAGGTACTTCTTTTAGGGCAGTGTACCATTTACAACATTCTTCCTTTAGGACATAGCTATCCTTTACAAAACTCTTCCTTAGTGGCAAAGCGACCCATGATCTCGCTTCTCCTTAAAGGTAAAACCTACCCAAAACTATCACTTTTACTTGACGGACAAAGCGATCAAAAATTTTCGTCTCAAAGTGATACTTTGGATCTAAGATCCAAACAAGTATTCCCACTTGTAGTTGTACACAATTTGTACAATCAACAAGATTAAAAACAACCTTGTTTAAAATCAATCTATCGATATGATCGATGGTTTAAACAGCCTGAATCACACACACTGTAAACAAGAAAATTGTTTATAAATGAATCCCACAAACTATGAACTCTCTTCTCACAATAATAGATAATTTAGGTACTGATCTATGAGAGTTGTGAGACTTGGTTTAATGGTCGACGTTGTCGTTGAGTATATAAATTGGCAGGGCTTCGCCGTCGATTGAAATGAGGTACCAAGATCTTTGTATATGAGTTTGTGGTAGTGTAGTGTGTCTTCTCTAAAGTCTTGAGTTATATTTATAGGGTTGAAGTGATTAGTAGCTGTTGTATAAGATCTTCCATTTGAATTTTAAAATTCAGTGTAATCCAATAGGCTTGACTATATTCTAATCGGTTGTATTGTGTAGATTTGGTCCAACAGACAATCATTTTAAAATTCAAATATCTCGCGTATCTGTTCTCCTAAATGAGTATGATCTCTTTCATTAATACTCTTCTGATCACATAGAATATCTCCCACGTTTTTCTTTAAGTTTGGAAATCATTTGAATTCATTTTCAAGACTTCAAAAAATGTATCTGGACTTTTCATAACATTGTATCTAACCGGTTAGATTATCATCCAATCGGTTGGAATTGTCTGTACAGAAACTAAGACAATTTCATACAAGTGTTGTTAATTTTCCAAATTAACTTATTAGTCCATGGTTAACTTTCTTTTACATTTGCAGTCCATTTCTTGAGTTTTACTTCTTTTGCGATATGGTCTAATTAATTGTAGTTATCTGAAATATACTCGTTGAAAGTATTAGTACTACGACACTTTGTTGTGTATCTTAAATTCCTATTTTGTTATTATCAAAATATAATTCAATATCGTACAATTGAAAATTGGTTCAACATGATGACTTACTAAAAAATAAAACATGTCTTACAAATGAGCAAATGAGAGACAGCGAGAGTAGACTAGAGGACAGAGAGAACACGTCAGAGAGAGAGAAAATGGGAGACATGGGAGAGAAAGAAAATGACGAAGAGAGAGAAAGAGAACATGACCAATGTGGAGAGACGATGGTGATGGCAGTCTCTTACGTGACTGAGGAAAGAGAGTACATCAGTGGGGGACGGCGGCGGAGTTTTAAGTTTGATGGTGGTGGCGGTGATTGCAATTTTAGAGAGAAAAGTGTAATAGGTTAACGAGATAAAATAGAATTGAACCCTTTCAAATATTTATGTTTGGGTACCAAAACCAAAATTAAATTAATATTTTAAAAGTTAACTTATCTTACTATCAAAGATTGGGGATACTAAAACTTAATAACGACTTAATTTTTTCTGCAAAAAAGTCTATAATTATTTCACTTTTTTTTAATTTACTATTTTAAAGTTGTAATACTTTAGTTAAATTTAACGCCGAAGAACCCTAATAAACAAAGACAACTAATTTTTCTAAGTTTATCACATGGCGAACTTCGGCTAATAAACAAAGACAACTAATTTTTCTAAGTTTATCACATGGCGACGACTATGAGACGGCAACCAAATGATAGTAAGAAAATTAGTTTAGTCTTTTTCGAGTTTTTTGCACTTTTGTACACTATATGATTAACTTATTACGATTTAATATATCATACTACCAAATTATTTAATTAGTACATCATACTATCATTTTTCGGTATTTTAGACACTTATGTCTAATAATTTCCGTCCACTCGATTGTCACATATTACACCCATATTTTTTCTTCCGTAATATCAGTTTCATAGGTTGATCCATGTAGGCTACTCAGCTCAAACTTATAATGAATATTTCATATCAATGAGTAATTATGTAGAAAGCCGTTTAAAATTTGAAGTTTTAGGTTGAATTTTTGGTCAAATGATGTAGTTTTTTCTTATTACATATTCTTATTGGTTGGAATTTTTTATTTATTGGACGAAAGTGTATAAAATCACCGAGAATTAAATAACATTGTAGTATAGTGTAAAAAATCACAAAAAGTCAATAATATAGTGTATAAAAGTACAAAAAAATTCATCCTTTTCTATTTCATTTATTGCGTATTTACTTAAATCACCAAACCACATGAAGAAACTTAATTTATCCTTATTCCACGCCAGATATCTCTTTCTCTTTCTATATCTCTAAAATGCTGCCAATGACTCAGATTAATGTATCTACTTGAAATGTTATTGGTGATAATCTTAGTATATTTTGGACCTCAAATGGTTTTGTTAACATGTGCCCCGCCTGTATATGTTAAGATACACTCACATGCAAATATATGTTGACATTATAATATCATTTATAAACAACTATCTTAATCATTATTGAAAGATTTTGAAATTGAATATATGTATTTTCCGGGAATGGAGTTAACACCTAGTAAACATCAATCAATTTCAAATTAATGCACCTCAATTGCATATTTCGTTACATATAATGTGCATCGGCTGGAAGGATATTTTTGTAGAAAGGGAATCATAATTTGCAATAAATCTATGGTTTGACTTATATTTTGGCCTAGTGACAGCTAGATCCACTCTTTATAAATCAATATTGTGAAAGATCAAACAATATCAAGAAAAAACAAATAAATAAAAAATATTCTAAAGTCCAAACCTCTAGAACTTAATTAAGACAAAATACACGACTATATATAATGAAAAAAGACAAAATTTTCTATATAACTAAATAAATAAAAATATCAGAAATCAAAGCATCCAAAATTAAAAAAAAAAATTATCAGGACAATAAAATTACAACGTTGTAGAATTGGAGATAAAAGCAGTTCAAACCTTTGAAAATTAAGAAATACATGTGCAATGCTTCTTTGCCCAGTTTAAGATTTAAAACACTAGATAAGTTTAGCAAATTTTAAGCCACCTTAGTGAAATTGATGAAAATTGTTTTACTCCAAAATCGTAAAAGAATTTTTCTCATTAAATCTAAACATGGCATTTACTAAAAATATAGAAAGGGTTGGATTCACTTATCTATGTTGTAGCATTGTATTTAATGCAAAGTATATAAAATATTATAATTGATACACTATATATATATATATATATATATATATATATATATAATCTAATTAATATTGCATCAAAAACTTTCAATAATATTATAATTGTTGTAGGTTATTTATATTTTTACTTGGGCCTACTACATGTACATGGGCCTTTGGTCCTAAACTAGGATTTGATCTACGAAAACATGTTCAGCTCTCCTATATAAATAGATTGAGTGGTACTTGTATCTGACACTTATTAATGAATAAAGACTGTCTTCTTGTCTCTCTATACTTCTCTCTATATATCTCCATATATTTATATTGTAACTAATATGTCACACAAAACGTTATCAGCACTTTTACTCGCGTAGATTGGAGTAAAATCTAAGAGATTGTGGTATTAGTTCGAAAATTAAGGTTTATGCGCTCGAAGATTGGGTTATAAATTTACGGCTAAAATTTGAAAACAAAATTTGTCGGACAAAATACTATGAGTAAGGTATACGACAATAAAAAAATTTCTATAATTCTGTGCACGCATGCAAATATTGATATATTATTACAGGTTAAAGATTGTATCCGTGCGTATTAGAGTTTATACTGCTAGCGTTTGCTATGGCTGGTGTATAAAAAATATATAGATCAATGATAATATGCAGTTTAGTCAAACTACTTGTATCAGTGTTATATATGAAGTATCTAATACTACCACAAAGACTACTTGTAAGTCATTAGTTAACAACATATCAATTCTGTGAACCTAGAAGATTATTTTGTACTTGGTATTGTTACTCAAGATGTGATTGAAATATTACAAATAAAACCATCTTGAACAAATTGTTTCTTATTGTCCAATAATATGTCTTGGTATGTAATACATGTTTGCACCGACATCAACCACGTTTATTTGATACCTACTGCATACAAATAATTTTTTTAAGAATTGCAATAGCTAATCATGATCTATGCTGACTATGTTTAAACATGTAATCAATTGAAAATCATGTACATATGAACATATAGTTATAAGTCGGACTGAATATGTGATGAACTGAAACCAGTAGTACTATATCGTAATTCGCTTAAACTATAGACTGATCTGCTAATTACTTAAGGACCAAACTGCAACTTTCCTGTAATTAAGGACTGAGTATGTAATAACCCTTTAACTAGAACAGTTTACTTAAATTACTCTTTGCTCCCTGTAGTATATTAGTTGTATGCAAAACAATATATATGTTTGATTAATATCAATATTCGGTCAATATACACCTGACACATGCATACTAATTAATTAAAAGGCAAGTGAATATAAATTACATGTTAATTGAACATATTTATATGTTTCCATATAAATTTATCCCCCTATTGCATGTTGTAATTAGCATGAAAAAATCTTTGCATATGGCAATATAAAAATAATAGATTAATTAGATCTTACTAGTAGAAACTGTGATTTATAATATTTTTGTTATGATTGTCTGCTATATTAGTTAATCATGTAAGCAGCTACAGTCTAAATATTTAATCACGGCCATTTATTATTTATTTACTGCCATGTACACATGTGGATAATATGTTAATTTACGAAATCATATATTTTCGCATTTAAGTTGGAAAAATTATGAATATTTTTCCAACTAGGCTCACATATTATGTTACGATGGCTAAGGAAAGATTTTGGTGGATATTTGGTATCCTAATGAAGTCGGTTTTTAGGGAGTTTTGCGCCCACCACCCTCACCATTTCTTTCCTGGTCGTACATATTAGAGCTACCGAAAGAAGTTTGAATAAATAATAATTTCCCCGATTGTGTTTATATAGTGATGTATGCTTCATCGAATTGGTGTCTCGATATC
Organism: Primula veris; assembly: GCA_963682055.1. Classification (NCBI taxonomy): domain Eukaryota; kingdom Viridiplantae; phylum Streptophyta; class Magnoliopsida; order Ericales; family Primulaceae; genus Primula; species Primula veris. Next base: position 10,836,743 of record OY821745.1, on the reverse strand, counting down.
AGCATGTCGTTCAATCATTGAGAACTTTTTCATTTGAGAAGCAAAATTAGTGTTTTCGAACCTGTCGTTTCGAACCGAGTTTTGTGCTTATGCAAACCATAAACATATAAAGCAGTCATTTTATATGATAACTAATCCAGAACTTCCAACACATGTTGGATGACATCTATGATGAGTAAATCGCAAAGCATACTTGCCAAATGAATGATTATGCGAGTTATTTTCGCCAGCACATGTTAGTAACCTTGATGTGTGAGCATGTGATGCCCAAAAAAAATTGGATGCCATCTTTGATGCGTAAAACACGAGTTTGTTGTTACTCGCGAGATGAAATCTAAGACGTTGATTTTATTCTGCTGCCACATTTGAGACATGATAACGTCTATGTTGAGCAATTTTCTGAAATTGACAAATTGGAGTGATAATTCACCAAAATTACTAGCTTGGAAACTTATTTCATAAGTAGTACGTATCGTGAATCTATATTCACAATGTTCATTTAGCTCATCGTCCATCTATTTTTGGATGAGAAAATTGCCCCGATGAGCAGTATTTAATCTTATTGGATCAACGACACATTGTTTGCCCGATGACATTTTTCCTCGAATCGAGAACCGAGACAAGGGCTATATGTCTCAAACTGTCATGAGCCGGATGCTCGCGTAGCCAAGCAAGATTTAGACAATTGTCAAAACCGAAGACATATGGTTGTAAGACGGTCCTTGAAAGAAACAATAGGGTCCATTATACCAAAGCAAGAGACAATGATTAAGGAGCCAATTCTCTGCTATAAATGGCAAATGCCATGCATGGCTACGACTTAAATAGTTTAAAACTATCGTAAGGCATGAAAAGCCATAGCTAATGTGGTTAAATCTAATTGAAAGTAAACTCTTGAGAACATCGATTTTGTGGCTCAAATATAGTTTGATAACTTTCTATATGATTTTGATAAATCATTGAGCTGATTTGTCGCTCATCTGGATTATGATTTTTCCATTTGGATTATGTTGTTTTTTTATTTAGACCATACTTTTGGTTTATGGTTTGCTTGTTTCTTGAAATCTTCTCAAAGCAATTTAAAGTATTATTTGAGCAAATTCCTTTGACAAATGTGACCAAACTTTAAATTATGAAAGTTTAGGCAATATTTGTGGGGTGGTTGGTTATCTAGAAATAGTGGGTAATAATGTACCGCATAATTTCACCAACTATTTGCCTAAATAATCCTCAGTGCCATAGATTTTGGACCTGTCGTTTCAAATCGAAATCTTTGGTAAAACCAAATTAATTTGTCAAAAATGAGCCCTTATATCCCAGATCCTGCCGTACCTTGTTGAGTAATAATATATTCGAGAAAATAAGTGATATCTGGTAATAGGTAATGAAAGAATTGATATGAGCCAGAAGTTATGAGCCAGAAGTCTCATATTAACGCGTGTCTTGAGTGCTTACTTAATATTTTGACTAAGCCGCTAAATTGTTCAAAATATAGACTTCTGAAAAATCGGGGACATATGTCGATTATGAATCTCCTCCCTATCATTTGATAGAGTAACATTGGAAAGTGATCCCTTTACAGCATGATATACTGAAGTGAAATTGCTAAGACCGTACTCCACGCCGTTAGAGAGAGATTTTTCATGTTACCGTTGAAAAGGAATAACGTGAAGTAACATGGTATTAACCCACTCAGTCTTAACTCGATTCCCAAACTACACACAATGATAAGTGTGTGTAGAGACTCCAAGTCTAGTCAAGTGCCAGTTGCATTTAATGACTATGAAATGTCACGAGATCATTTATATATGCTGCAAATATGCTTACAAGGGTAGTCGTCCATGTCGGACACCGTGTTCATGTTGTAACACGTTGATTTGGCCGAACCCGCCAAGCAAATGATGCTATTTTCGAGTGTCTAGTCTGTCGTCCTTACCATGATATGAGAAAGTTGACCAGTTCTTAATTCGTTTAGCCCCTGGAGAGGTGAATAAACTCGTTTGTCGCATGAGATTATAAAGAATCAAGGAGATGTGTGATTCTTTCTCTTCCTCAAAATCTCGAAATATCTGTCGATCATGATATCTTAGACAATATTGAAGTGAAAGGAGACTGTCATTGATTACTTTTTCATATATTGGGTGACGACTGATAATATGAGCAAATTATGACAGAGAACTCTGTTCCATTTCCTGTAGTCAACGTAGAACTGACTAGGATAATGGAAACATGCAAACCAAGTAGACTCCTTAGCGAAAGAGTGTTCGGACCTGTAGCTCCAACACTACCAATGTTAAACGAGTTTGTTTATTTGGTTATTTATAAGTAATAGTGATGAGAATAATGAGACTGTATTAGTGTTCTCCTATTAGCGCAAGGCTTCTCTCACACCTCGAAATTGATTACGAGATGGTTTATTTCCTCATGGACGTTATAACGATCCCCTACTTTATAAGTTTAGTAGTTTCCGAAAAACTGAGTATGCAGCATGTGATTGTGATAACAGTTTTATCTCTATGGGGTTTAGACAAAGAGATGTAGATGAATGTTGTCGTGTGACTTCATGTGATTGAATCAAGTAGTTTCTAATCATGGAACACGTTTTCAATTAACAGAGACGTTCACTATATAGATGGAAATAATCCGAGCGGATGTGGTATACCCACTTAAGTGAGTACTTGATTAGCTTGGGACATTTGACAAGTATTATGCCATTGCGTGTTTTTTGAAGCAATCCACCCATCGAGATGAAGGATCTTGGGAATAATAAGGTAATGACTCGGCCTGAAGATCGAGTCCCGTAAATATAGAATCTAAGTCCATGGTTCAGACTACACCAGAATCTGTTACTTTAGTCATCATGACGTTAAGTCGTCATATTCCCCCATGATCATTTCATAAACTAGCCATTGATACAAACCCCATCTCGTCCCTGGAGTGACGTTGAAGAGATATCGAACCATGATATTCATATATGAGTACAATAGAGGCACCATTGTACTTGGTCTAATACGCTAGGACGAACAACTTATCTGTTGTGAATGGTATAGCTCGACACAGTATCGCGGTAACACGATGCCACCGAAATGACATTAAAAACACCTGTTTTATAGTGTACTCTTTTGTCCTTCGACCAAAAAAAAATTCACTGGGTTTTTTTTGACAATGTTTTGACGAGACACATGTTTCATAGTCAGTTTATACGCACTCACTTAATGTTTCGCCCTTTATCATTCAGCAATACCATTTTTCTCCTAAGCGTCGGTTTTTGTTCCACATTGGATTTTCCGAACTTATGGTTTTTATGTGTTGGCATTAGCGAGTGAACATATGTTTCGACTCGACTCATTACACTACATGAAGACAAGACGAAGAACTCAAGTAAACCAATGGTGAGTGTTGTATGTTATTTATGCTTGTATTTGGTCCTACAACATGTATTTAGGCCTACTGCATGTACTTGGGCCTTGGGTCCTAACCTAGTGTTTGATCCATGTAAACCTCCTCAGCTCTCCTATATAAAGAGTCTGAGAGTTTCTTTTATCTGACAATTAAATCTGAGGGGGTCCTCATCTCTGCTTAGTTAGGACCTCTCCTATCTCCTATTTACATGACTAGATTATTATCATAATTAACTATACAAATGCATGCAGCTGGTAGAACTAAACCTACATTTTTTTCTTAGACTACTAGTTGATCCCGCATAACTTGAAAATCCTATATCGCTATAGATCCTTACGTTTACAGTGATTATAACACACATCGTTTTTCATTTGCAGGCTACTTCAAATTTAATTTTGTTCCGAGAATCGTTGAAAAGAGGGTTGATAGGAGACCCATAATGGTCGATGTTCATTTCACTTCACACAAAAAAATCCATGGTACGTATTGCTACTTCTCTCTATATTATACTTTTTAATTTCAAACTTGTCTTCTTCTTTATATTGGCTCATTTTACGTTTATGTAGTTATTGGAATTCTAAACTAAGTTTTTACGAGCTGCGTGTGGCTTCTTTCTTAATGCAATCCACTCGTGAAAAGTGATCAACAACTATCACTAAAAAATTACAACATGTTCAATCACCAAAAATCACTAAAAAAAATTAAGGTAAACCATAGATTGATAGGGGCATGGTAAAAGTTTTGGGCAGAAACCCCCGTCCTATTTTTAATTTTCGTAAAAACTGGTGACCCATCGATGATGCATTTACTTAATGGCTTTCAAAGTGCTAACGCGATAACCTTACCAAAATTTAATGTAATTAAAATATCGTTAAATGTTTGAACTAAATACAAAAACATAATTAATGTAATTAAATATCGTTAATGTGTAAGTTCTTAAATACTTGAATGTACGTAGCAAGAGCGGTGGAGTACTTTGAAGCTCGTTGCACCAACTAACTAATGCAAAAAACCAAAATAACTACTCAAAAGGCCGGTTTTATTAAAGTTCTCTTGCACGCGGTTAAGATCATTCTTGAAATTAAGAAAACCTCAGCAGAAATTGAAGTCCCATGAGCTATATACTTTTAACACATATAATCTATAAGTAACCCTCTCTCTCTCTTTACCCTCACCCTAGCCGCTACCCACCTTGGTGTGGAGGTGCTGTTTCGAAGCACCTATACCCGCGGGCTCTATAACGTGATACTCCGATCACCTATTCTATTCGGATCCGACTTCTTTTTCGGATTCTTTTAAGTCCTCCCTCCCTTTTCTCAGCCTTTCACGGATGAACAACTCTTGTTTAGCGGGCGGTAGATCTAATCCTCTTGGGATTCCCAAGGTTAGATCATTTGGATCATATTTTGATGCGTTGTATCTCTCCACGGAACTACACGCGTTTTTCCAACCAAACATACCGTTTTTGGTGCATATTGGTTGGAGAACCGAAGCTTACATTCAAAATAAAGGCAAAGCGAGAACAAAGTTTTGCTCCAAAGAAAGTGTTGCTGATGTGATCAACAATCACTAAATTATAAAAACAACCCTCTGAGTGAACTACGGAGAAAGACAAAAGATTCAACCCATTGACAACAAAAACATGATTAATTGCTGCCACAATATGTCAAAATTTTAAAACTGAAGTGCGTAGAAGAACACATGGAAATCTGGAAAGGTTTTTTTCTTTAGCACTAAAAGTTTTATTAGTTGAAGTTTTTCACCTGGAATAAGGTTGTTGTGGCTATGGGTTAACCACCAATTTATATGAAAAATAAAATCTCATTTGTTATGCTTTTGAATTTCATTAGACAATAGAATTAATCTGAATTGAAGTGATCTGGGCGTAATTTGAGAAAATATCTATAGGTTATATCATCCAAGGTTCAAAGTGCATGGTGATGTGACGTAGATTGGAGGAGTATAACGAGAAATGAAGTGATAAAAAATGAAGGGAGATTATGATTCAATTCCAATTAATGGTCATTTTATATCAGATCCCAATTTGAAAGAAACAACATTTGAAACAAAACTTCTTTGCAGAGTTAAATATGTTGATTAGAGCAGTGGCGGAGCCATAATTAATAAATGGAGGAATGGATTTTTAAATTTCAATATGAAGGGGCTAATAGCTATTTTTCGTTAAAAAAAATTGCACTGCAAAATATTATTTTTTTTAAAAATTGGGGGGAGGGGGGCTGTAGCATAATTTTATTTATTAATATAGAGAAATTAGAAATGTGAGAAAAACCCCACAAAAAGCATCCCCACAAGTGTTACTAAAGTGTCACAATAAAAATCTTGAAGACGAAAAATAAAAAAAAATTACAACTTTCAAAACGAAAAAGAAAACTTGAAAAATCTTCAATGACTACTTTTGATAAAAACAACTGTATCCGCCTCAGATGATACATGTGTATCATTTCCTCTATATCTGAGTATACAGACGGTTCTTTTTTATATATATAAATTGGTGGATAAACACCCTGAACTTCATTCAAAATTAATGGTCGTAATAATCTTATTACAGATTAAATCAACTTCAACAATGAAAACTTCAATAAAATAAAAAGTTATAGTGCTAAGAGAGAATAATAATAATAAAAACTAGGTTTTCATTTGTTTCTAGCCTTGAGAACCCAAACTCATAAGTCACGGAATCAGAGAGGCGGGGATGAGTAGATCTAGTACTCATTTCATGCAAGAGGGGCACACCATTGAAAATTGAAGAAAAGTGAAAGAAGAAGAAAAATCCGAAAAAGAGTTCTGATCCGAAAAGGTGGAGACGGTCGGAATACCAAAACGTAAGCCCGCAAGTAAAGGGGCAGCAAAGCATCACACTTACCCCGAGGCGGGCGGCGGCCAGGGATAGAAGTATACAGACGGTCCATCAATATAGAGCTTGAGAGAACCCTATCAAAAACCTTTGTTACCATCTTAAATTAGGGTTGGAATTTGCATCCAATCTAAGAATACTTTTCAACAGAATTGGAAAATCTTCAATCTTACGGGAGAAAATTTCTAGGGGTTGCCATAAAATTCCTTTCTCTGGAAGTGTGTTTAATTTACCTCTATTCTCATGGCTTTTTATCATATTAAGCTAGTTTTTGTCCAAGTTTTCTTTTTATATCTTTTTGTCTCTTCCAACATGAATGATTTTATCGGAATAATTACGAACTAAATTTTTAAATGAATTCTTTGAACATCATTCAAATGTTCAACTATTTGTCGGCTTTCATTAATTTCATAAGTGATTAATTAAGGATATATTTACTCTTACTTTTCTCACACCTTCCTTTTCTCACAATCTATAAATAAGTCGGATACCTTCATTGGCCCATTCACATCCAAACATGAACACCAATCATGATTCATGGTCAACCTTTGAAAGGTCATGTAGGCGAATTGGCAATACTAATGAAGTAATCAAGGTTGTGTGGACTCTCTGTGCTATCGCACTTTTAGATAATTCACGAGTTGAATTGTTGAATTATCAGAAAATGGTATTTCAACCCCAAGTGATCTATATGTCGCAGAGATATCAGTGGTTGTTGATTTGAATGCTTCATCTTCGAGGGTTGATTCGAATGCTTCATGTTCGACGGTTGATATGAATGTTGATCAATCTCTTATGCCAGTTTTTTAATCTTAACATTCCCCCACCCGATGAAGTTATTGACATTGGTTACAATGATGATGATTAGACCAATTGTTAATCTTTGCTTCTAATTCAGTTGCTGATTAAATCATTGACCGTTTTAACTAATGCTTTCTTTTAAGAGCATTTATATATTCCCCATCAACTAACTACGCATAGTGTAATAGAAAACCATTTTTCATTTGTACGTTGATCTCTATAGTATATTACATTTGCTAACAGAATCTAGATCGGACCAATGTCAGGTGTCCACTTTGGCATGTCAATTTTGGGGGTAAATATGGGTAACATTCATTTTTATTCTTTCTATTCAAATATTATTTGTATTAAGTTTGAGAAGCAAAATGTACATCCTTTGGTCTTTAATTCATATTACGTTTTTGAGGACTCAAAATCATGAAATTTTCGTATAGTATGGCGTAATTTGGCACTCCGTTATGTTGGTTTTCTTTCTTTGACAAAAAGTGTTCCTGTTCTTTTGATATCTTCTAAACTCAGACCAGCTTCAGCCTGAGAGAGACAGGAGATGCATCCACAAACAATTTCAATTAAATCCCACCAACACTCCCATTACTATACTATCTCTTCTTCCTATTCCATTGTGCTTCAAAAAGGCTTTCCCCCAAACTCATTGTTAGATTCAATTCAGAATTGTATTTGAGTTCTTTTCCATTGTTCTCCAACTACAAAAAGCAATTGTAACTGAAATTCTAAATTGAATCTTACAGAGAGTTTGAGGAAAAACCTTTCAGAAACATAATGGAAGAGGAATAAGAGATAATATAGTAATCGTAGTGTTGATGGGATTTAATTGAAATTGTTTGCGGATACACCTACTTTATCAAATTTGTTTGACTAGCGTAGTTCTCCATTTCAAAAGGAGTTTCTGTCTCTGTCAACCGAATGTGGTCTCGGTTTAGACGCTGTCAAAAGTTGGGGAACACTTTTTTTCAGAGAAAGAAAATCAACATGCACAGAAATTTCCATGTGTAACGGAGTGCCTAATTACGCCATACTAGACAAATTTTATGATTTTGAGCCCTCAAAAACTTAATACAAATATATGAATACCATGTCTAATAGAAAGAAGGAAAATGAATGTTGGTACACATATTTCCCAAAAAAATGACATTAATGAGGACACCTGCCATTGGTCCAATCTCGGTTCTGTTAGCAAATGTTATATACTATAGAAATCAAAATACAAACGAAAAGTGATTTGATATTACACTATTCGTAGTTAGTCAAAGGGGAATATATATGTGCTCAAAAACTATAGCATTAGTTAAAGTGGCCGAGGATTTAATTAGAACTTGAATTAGAAGCAAAGGTTCACAATTGGTTTAATCATCATCATCGGAACTAATGTCAATAACTTCATCAGGTGGGGTCATGTTAAGATAAAAAACGGGCCTCAGAGATTGATCAACATTCATATCAACCCTCGAAGATGAAGCATTCGAATCAACCCTTGAAGATGAAGCATTCAAATCAACGAACATTGATGTGTCTGCAACCTGTAAATCACTTGGGGTTGAAATACCATTTTCTGATAATTCAACATTTTCAACTCGTGAATGAATGCAACATCGCAGAGATTTCCCGCAGCCTCGATTACTTCATCAGCATTGCCAATTCGCCTACAAAATCTTTCAAAGGTTGCCACGCATCATGATTGCCTGATTGGTGTTCAAGTTAGGATGTGAATTGGCCAATGAGGGCACCCAGCTTATTTATAGATTGTGAGAAAAGGAACGTGTGAGAAAAGTAAGAGTAAATACATCCATAATCCATTAGGTCGACAAAATGGTTGAACAGTTGAATGATGTTCAAAGAATTGATTCAAAAATTTAGACCCCAATAATAAAATCATTCATGTTGAAAGAACAAAAAAATAATTAAGAAATATTGGACAAAAACTAGATTAATAGGATAAAAGTTTATACCACCAATTTAATACCCCAACTATTAACGTGATAAAAGTCCATGGGAATATTTTGTTGTTGTTTGGAGCTTTAAACGTCATTCCTGCTTCAGATGCCTCCTAATAACTGATAATATAGTGGATTTTCTTTCCTTTTTTTCCCTCTTTGATGATAATTGCTTATGTATATGTACTTTTCCAATTGTTGTGTTCCCTTTCGTAAATGCTAATTTCTCTTAGATTTTTAATTTGGGGAAATTTGAGTTTGGTACGATAATATCAATTTAAAATTGCAAAACATAATTTTGTGTTTCTTGTATAAGATTAGTTACATACCAATTGATCAAGTACTAAAATAGTACTCCGCTTAAATCTATTCGTATTCTAGCCCCTCCTTAAATATTGGGGTTTTCAAATTCGAACTAACTACTATTAATTACAGTAATTTTCAAATCTAAAGACAATTAAAATTAAAAAAATATAATATAGAAATCTATAAAAAAGCCAATTTATAAAAAAGATAAAGATACATAAAGAACAATATAGAGAAAATTATACAAATATAGAAAAAACATATATCATCATAGAGAATCAAACAAACAAAATAAATTCCAAAAACATTGGTAACAAAAATAAAAAATAAATGAGCATCGTATAATATCTATGGAAAAAAATACAACATCTTAGAGCAACAGATAGCATAAAACAAGTAATTCGATAATTCTTACCGAGAAATTAAATTAAAAATAACACACCAAAAACACTAAAAGAAAAATAAAAAAATAAAGAGCATCATCGAGCTACATAGCACACAAAGACACTAAAAATGGAGAACTTTGATTAGTAAAATAAAATGCTAGTATTATTTATTAGATGTATATTGATAGTTTTTTATATAAGGGGAAAAAAATGGACCCCTATAAATTTGGTGGCTCCAATGTTATGCTTTAAACATTGGGCTCTAGAGCCGTTCTTGGATATTAGTGTTAGTCTGGTAGGAGAAGACAATGTTATTTGCATTAGTCTCCAGAATTTGTCGTTTGCAGAGTCCAATCCAACATGAATTGCAGGTTGTGCACCGGGGAGGTCGTAGAGAGGGATTATCGGTATATTGACATTTTCTATTTCTTTTTGTTTTTTTTAGGTGCAAAACCTGCATTCATGATTATCATTATACAGTAAATAAATGACTGGTACAAAACATAACATTGTGCCTTCTTCCTTGCATAAATTTTCAACAAAACCATTGCTATAATTGTTCCTCATTCATCTTCTTGGCTACGACCTAACAAGTTTGTTGGTGTTTACATTATCGAGCTGAGTTGCTCTCTCTACTATATCTTTCCTCTTTCGAGTCGACACATATTGTGAGCAATTTCAGCACAATAAGTCCTGTTATGTATCATCAACACCTCTAGCTCCTTAGCGTTATGCACAACAAACTTCTTAAAACCGTTTGGGAGGAAATGGCTCGTTTTCTTGTCTGAACCATAACAATATTTGGCATCAAAACACATCCCTAGAACTTTGTCTGACCCGCGAGTCAATACCCTTTGGTCTACGCCAGTTTTCCTCTATATGAGCATGCATGCAAGATAAAATTGGAGAGCAAAAGTGAAACATATTAGGAGTACCTTTTAGGCAACAATATATATATAATATAAATAAAAGAGCCTCACTTTGATTTTCGTCTTCGTTCTTAAAAAAAAGCAGAAGGAGATTGACAACAGATGACTGAAAATAACGGTCACATGTCAATTTCCAAATCTAATGTGTTAGATGTGTTTGCAACCCGAAAAACTCATAGGAAAATGAAAATAATTTGACGAAAAAACATTTTCTTGTGTTTGCTTGCATAGAAAAACCAGTGAAAAAGAAAACAAAGGAAAGTGAGGGGAAAACTTTGTTTGTATAATGAGATAAACCATTTTCCTTCCAAAATTGTGAGGAAAATAAAAACAAATAGGAAAAGTCGGACTAGCTCCCTCATTTCTCTCCTTTTTTTTCTTTACTTTTCTCTTGATTTTCAAACCTTACAAATCTTTTTACTGCCGAAAAAGTGAACAAACTTACCATGGGACATGCAAAGTGTGAATTACACATAAAACTCAAGTTGCTCGAACTCTATTTCATAGAGCCTATAGCTAAGAAAAGAGGGAAAAAAGAGTTATAGTGGATATTTTCTTTGCCTCATTTAAGAAAACAAATGAGCTCAAAAGCCCTTACGTTTTCTTCTATACGGTTATATCTCCCCTGTTACTGATATAATTGTGATTAAAAGAAAAATTATCTATGATGGCCAGGAGTTCATATCAGAGATGCATTACAAAAGATCACTTGGCTAACAACAAAAACCTCCATAACCGACTTGGAAACCTAACTAAAATCAAGATGAAGGGGGTATTTTATGACACTGTCAAAATACTTTTGAGCTTTAAAGTGTTTTTACAAAAATTTCTTTGTGTTTAGTGAGATTTTTTCGCACAACTTTTTGAAAAGTTTGAACCTTTTAAAATTTTATTTTGAAAAGTCAAGTTTAGATGGTTTTCAAAAAGTGTTTAATGAAAATTTGACAAAAAAGAAAAATATAATTCCAATTTTTTAGGGCTCAATTGAATAGAAAAATTATTTTAGAGAAAAAATGACTCACTTAAGAAATGATTTATTTTCTTGGGATTAGTTATCAACAAAAAAATGACTTATATTCAATAAACATAAGTAGTTGTTAAAAAAACTTACTTATTTTCAATAAAAGTGACTTATTTTAAAATTTTACCTTTTTAAAAAAGTTGACTAGTTTAATAAAAATGACTAACAGTAACTTATTTTTTAAAATGTGACTTATACTAAGCCAATGTAGCTTACTTCAATAAAATTAAATTGTTTATAGAAAGAAAAAAAGACTTGTATTAGTGAAAAAATGATTTGTAAAAAAGCGGTTTATTTTTAGGAAAAGTGGCATTTTTCGGAAAATTGACTTTTTCTATTTTGTTCCATTATAATAAGCTAATTGTTTTATTGGTCATTGAGTTTTATTTTATTTTTTTAAGGTCAAAGCTTATTTATAAGAAAAATTACTCCCTAAAACCTAGGAACAATAAAAGCACAATCATATACCAAACATTAGTTCTATGGTAAAGTAATTTTCGAAAAAATACTTTTAACAATACTTGTACAAAATGCAATTTCCAAAAAACATCTTATTCTACTGCCAAAATCATTGTGATCAAACTGACTCAATAAGGTAATGAGATATTTCAAGTTTTTTTTTTTCGTGCACAAATCAGGTAAAGGCTACTTTAATTTGAGACTTGTTGAAAATAATTTTCGGCAAACAGCCATACTGTTTGCCGGCTGTTTGCCTTAACTTGCTATCCTCACTGCAATGACTTTGAAAAATCTTCCATAACTCATAGCCTACAATATATGATTTTGAGATATGAAAGATAAGAATACCAAACATATATTACTCCTATTTCACCCCTCAAAACTCTGTAACACTCCCATGGCTATACCGTGGACAGAGAAGTTAGGGTTTCTAATGAAACTAACGTTTATAACTGATTTCCCCTCTCTTTCTGTCTCTCTGTTAGAATGTATAAATAAAAAGAGCTTGTATTTTTTTACTGCATTTTATATTTTTTCACGTTTAAACCGTAAAAAAAAATTACGGACCGTAATTCTGACTTACGAACCATAATTTTGCCTTACGTTTAATGACTTAAATCAAACCATAAGTCAAACTTACGGTTCGTAAGTCAGAATTACGGTTTTACTGAAAAATTATCAAATTGCCCATGCGTTGAAAATTAACATATTTTTCAGTGTGATTGGCCGATCGATCGGCTCTGAACCCCGATCGATCGGTTGTATACAATTTTTATATATTTATGTAAAATTTTGAAAGTTCATAGCTTTTGACTCGGATGTCCGATTGAGTTAATTTTTTTTTACTCCCGTTATTTTTTTGAGATCTATGCATGCCAAGTTTCCGTAGTGGCCCAACGAATTTTCAAAAAAACATCTTTTAACATTTTAATTTGAAATTTTAAATTAAAACCCTAGAAACCGCACAACAAAAACCAATCTTAATTAACTTTACACATATGCCAATTCGATTTTCACTATTTAGAAATATAGGTTATTATAAGTTTTATAAAAGCTCTCTATCAGTTTTTGAATATATGACATCATTATGTTCTTAACAATTGTATATATATTTGTTAAGTTAGTTAATTTCTAAGAATGTTGTTGTGGTGTAATGGTTGTTATCATTAGCTCAAAGTTTTGGCAATTGAAAAGGTTTTGGATTCAATTCTTACTCTCAGGATTTATGTCATATTTTTATTTATATTATTTTATGTCTTATTTTCATTTAATTTTCGTAAATTAAAAAAGTATCCAGTCGATCGATCGGGGTCAGAGCCGATCGATCGGCGAACCTTATTGGAAAATATTTTTGTTTAATACGCAAGAGCAATTTCGACATTTAACAGTCAAACCGTGATTTTTTTTTACGAACCGTAAATTTGACTTATGGTTCGGAAAAAAAATTACGGTTCGTAAAAAAAAACGACTTAGACGTGAAATAAGATAAAATCCAGTCGAAAAATCCAGCCTCAGATAAAAATGAGTTGTGTAAAATTAAGTTTAGCTTTTCTATTTTTATTAAACAGTTTCTCTCTCTAAAAAGCAGAGATTTGTGGAGAGTTCGAGTTTAAACCTAGATAATAAATAAAGGATTTCGCTAACTTGTGTCGCCTGGGCATAGATTAATCATTTAATGGGTAATTGAATAATTAATGAGTAAATAAGATATACTCCAATTAATTAATTCCATGATTTTAAACCTTTAATATGCTATGATAACAACACCATCAAATTGATATTATGTCGTTAAATGTGACTTGTTAAAATAATTTAATAAATATCACATAGATAATATACTTTATATTTTTTTTTTCATTTCTGAAATAAAAATACAAACTATAATTTGGCAAACTAAAACTAAAGATCCAACCTAATAAAAACTGAAATAAAAATATATAACCCTAGTTGATACTTTCTTAAACTTAAATATTTATTAAGATGAATAAGTTATTACATCTATATATTATTAAAAACTCAAATAAAAATAAATAACCATATATACTTGGTACTATTCTAAACTTAAAAATAAATGCTAAATTTAAAAAATAAATGCTAAACATAAAAAATATATAGGAAAGTATAAGCAATATACATAGTAGTAAAAAAATAGCAATAAATGTAAACATGATTACATACAACTAATAGCATTTAATCTGTGTAACTAAATGGTCAATTAATGATCACCATATTTTTAATGAGTTAATAATTAATGAATCTAAATGTCAGTAACATTCGCAATAAATGATATGATTATATAGTCAAATACTATTGCAAATGTAAATCTTAATCTATCTCATGGGCACGAGTAGCACTATTGTAGACCAGGTTTACTAAAAATATGTGTGTGGAAACCACTAAAAAGCCAACACATTAATTTAAAATTTAAACTAAATTATTCTATTGGTTATCACAACCTTAAAAAGTATAGATCAGATTCATACAATTGTTTCTCCTATGCGCACACATTAACATTTACCATAAATAAAAGCTCTTTTCTATACGATCTTAGTGTTACAAACTCATAAGCCATCCTAGGAGTGAAAAGGTGAGAACAGCTATCGGTTTCATATATTTAAGTAAGAAAATTAGCATAATCATAGTGGTTAAAAAACTCTTTTTTCAAGTAGTAATTCATAAAGGGCCTAGCTTCAGCATAACATCATAAGCAATAATTAACACCTAACAAATTAAAAGCTGAAAATGCTAATGGAGTCTCTAATTTCTTGTCCAACAAATAGTAAGTATGGTTAAGTTTCGGTAACTCCATTTGCTCTGAAAATTGTGCAATTTGAACCATTAGCGGCTTGTTTAGCCATAACACCTGCAAGGCGGTTTTGTTCTTAATTATATACATGAGTTAAGCTTACATCATGGCAAATATATAATGAAATTTAAATTTTAACATTTGGAAAGGAACTTTTCCTCATACAAATTTTTAGTAAGTTCAAGAGTCTTATTCTATATCAATGTTAGACAACCTAAACTGTAACAAATCAGTAATACATTTTTATTTTCCATGAGTATTGTATATTTATTGGTATTTGTCCCAAGGTGGCAAAAAAAAGCAAAGACCAAGAAGCCTTCCCCCAACACCTAATTAGAGTATTAGACCATGATTCACAAATTCAAAACCATCATTCTTTAGTTCAAGTCTGTGAAAGGTTAACATTATCTCTCTCAAGTTTCTCACCCCAATCCCCTTCAGAGGCACGCTTAACTGTTTTAGACGAATTGACCAGTAATACTTATGTTTACCTTCATAATTTAACCGAAATTTTCTTATAGCAAAATCTTTCAATCCGATCTAAAACAATTTGACTAAGGTTGAGATCTGATGTGCATTGGAATAAAGGAGGGAACATGATTAAAATAAGTTTAGCACCAGCTGAGACAGAGTTTTTTTTTCATGCAGGCAAGCAAGCTTTGTAAAAAAACTTGCCAAGAGGTTAATGCTCGTACAAAAACTTTCGAAAAGTAACAACTATTGAGAGTGTGTCAAGTCGTATAAACTTTTGAGATATGAACATGACTCGACTCCCCCCAACTATATTTTTTTAGTTTTTTTCAATATTTTTCTCATACAATCCTAACACAAATATTCACAATGCAACACGAAACACGTAAAATATTCACAAAATTAACAAAAAACGGAGGTATTGAGTAGATACACCGTTTCTCATACAATCTGCAGTAGGTTGACCGGTCAACCTTACCGGTCATGTCCGAGAAACCCCAATTTTGATAAATTTTCTAAAAATCCTTGCGGATCTCTAACAAAACAGTCGAGAAAACATATAAAACGCAAGGGTGGAAAAAATCTCTATAAAATCTAAAACTCTTAAAAATTCTCCAAAGTAGGAGATAAAAAAAAAGATTCAAAATATTTTTTTTTGGATTTTTCAATAGTAAAAAGAAAACAAATGGAGGTTTTAAAATAACTAAGAAAAAAAATATATATTCACAATTTTTGAAAATTTCTCCCCATTTCCATTAGTAACCAATGAATATGTATCCACTCTCCCAATTAGGGGTGGACTTTTTGTACCGATTTGTACCAACCGACCGATTTTCGAACCGAACCAAACAAGTTGGTACCGAAAGTTCGGTATACTGACTTTTCGGTACGGTACAACCGAACCAAACTTTAAAAGTCGGTTCGGTTTCGGTATCCATTTCATATGTTTGGTACAATACCGAACCGAACAAAACATTAAAATTATAAAATATATAGAAATTTACACATAGTTATAACTTACAAATAAATTGTCTTATAGTTTATTTTATTTTTTCTTACCACTTACTTTCCTATTTACGAAGTCAAATACAATAATTTAGTGTTTCTCTTTTTTATTGTCTAATATTTTAAAAGAATTCTTATTTTATAAGTGTTTACTATTTTAATCAAATTCACAATAAATGTAGCAAATATAAGAATAGTTGTACACATTTTACTTTTTACAAACTTTTTTACTATTTTATTGTTATCAAGAATTATCTTTTAATAATAATAATGTTTCGGTATAAAACGGAAAACCGAACCGTACCAACCGAAAAAGTCTGTATACCGAACTTTCGGTATACCGACTTTTTCGGTTCGGTTATGGTATAATTTTTTTCAAACCAAAAAAGTTCGGTTCGGTATTGGTATATGGTCAAAAAAGTCGGTACCGTACCGAAGCCACCCCTACTCCCAACTAAAACCAACAGTCTACTCACTGTTGGGAGAAATGAAAAATATCGAAGTTGGTCAACTCAAAGAAACTCTATGTGGACTAAATACAAGACAATATATACAAAAATAAAATGTGCTTATTTACAGATGGAAGTGATGGTGGAATGGTGGTGGAATTAGATAGAAGCAAGGGGGCCTTCATCCTCTCCTACCTCGTCACTCTTCGTGACTAATGTCTGATCCTGCTCGAGCTCTTCCTCAGGATTCTCCTCAGGATCTTACTTGGGATCCTCGTCATTAATATCGTCCATGTTGAGTTTCTTACTTGAAAGAGTCGGGTCTAGGAAAAGAAACTTACTCGCCTTGCTTGATATGTTGAAGAAATTTGATTTGCATAGTGCGACGGTACTCCTTAAGTGCTTCCGGAATGATGTGTCATGAAAAAACTGAATTCCACCCATAAAAGATGGAATCCCGAAAATCATGTACTTATTTCCACAATGTATAGTCACATCCTGTTCCTTGTAGTTGATGATGGCTTGTGATGCCTTCAAGAATGGCGCCCCAAATATGAATTTGTTAAGTCGGTTATGAGATTGTTCAAAGAGTATATCGTAGACAATGAACTCTAATATATATATAAAATCACCAATTCTACAACTTAACTCATTGACTCCCTTAGCCTTCCCTGACTTTCGACCGTTGGCCATCATTATCCTTTTGTCGTAGGGATATACCTTAGTGAGGCCAAGTCCATAGAAGATCTTAGCGGGCATTATATTTGCAAATGCCCCCGTATCTATCAAGACTATGTCCATGGGGCAGACGCATATGACCATGGTTATCGTTAGGTAACCAATTCCTCATGTGGATCGATTGCGTGGCAGCTTGAGAAACCTTCCCATATAATCTGGTAGGTGGAGTGGTAATCTATGAGGGTTTACACCTTGCGATACATCATCATGCCTGTAATGAGGGTCTCGTTGTATGTGAAGAGAGCTCTTCTCACATGATTGTCATTATTGACAACTCTTCTATCCTTATCGTTCCAAGATTTTGCGGGTTTCTTTTGGGGTACTTCTTTGAGCTTCTCCCCTTTTTCCTTAGGTGTTTCCGGCACATTTTCTACATTTTTCTAATTCCCCTCTAATAAGGCTTTTTCTTCTTTGTAAGCTTATCATTTGCTTCCTTTATGAGTGTCTTCAGACTCGTCTACCTCCATGAGAACTACTTTTGTATGGTTGGTGCGACTTTTCTTTGGTTTTTTAGATCTCATACTCATTTTCAAAGTCAAAGTCTTTTCTCCACCGCTTATAGTGAGTGTATCCTTCTCATAATCAATGGTAGCTTTAGTTGTTCGCAAGAACGGTCGACCCAGTATGACTGTCGACTGATTATTCTTTCATCCAATAATTGCTAATCCATGACCACAAAGTCTAGAATGTATAAGAAGTCTCCCACTCTACATACGTCTTTAACGATGCCTAGACAGGTTTCGTCCTTAGAGGAGTTAAAATATAACGGCACCTGACCGGTCAACCTGACCGTTCAAGTCAGGCTTTTAGAAGCTTCTTTACTCTATCTTGACTTGATTTCATTTTGTAACTTATTGGTGTTGAATTTGAGGTCATTTGTCTTCTGAAATCTTCTCATTTGGTCCTTTATTTGGTCTTTTTGCGGGCTTGTCTTATTTTTGTGCTAATTCCATACTTTTTCATGTAAAGATGTAAACAACTGCAAGTAAACCGGGAAAACACAGAAAAACACAAAACATGGCTTAAACAAGCCTAAATGTCAACAAAACTACGCTAATTCATATCATATTAACACCCAAAAATGATTATTTTATGGTCTAATCACTTATCTGAATCATGATACAACAAGAAAAGTGAATGATGAGTTGCAAATAAATTTGGAAAACTCAAGTGAAAACATCCCAGGAAACACTAGTAATACTCTTGCTATTATTGACAACGTGAATTTAGACGCTCATAACAACCAAAGTGTCGAGGCTTTTCCTTTACAAATCTGCATAAGAGATCCAAAAACCTTGGAAATTCTACACTTTACTAAATTTGTTCCTGAATCACACAACCTAAACAGAATTACAGATTTATCCTCTATTGCGAATGAATCTCAACTACGGCTAAAAGGTGCACCGGTCCATCCTTTAACCTCACGTGGAGAAGAAGATCAAATTAAGTATTTGAACTCAGATGCGACAAGCCAACATTCAGAAAATGAGCATATTAATCTAAATGAAGGTGAACTAACTGTGGACCTCTATTCATCTAATTGAGAAACTGAGGTCGATGAAAAAGAAGAAAAGAAGAGAAAAATTACAAAATGGAAGGGAATTAAATTACCGAGGGAAGAAAGAAAAATAAAAACGCATAGATATAACACTAGAAGCAAGGCTAGATCTATAAATAATTATTATGACCCATATGACTATGGCGAATATGGTAGGTGTTAGTTACTATGCGATTATAAGGGAGAATAAGCTGATTAGGTTATAAGCCTTTGTAAAAAAGTAAAGTTACAAAGAGGTAATTAAATGAGATGTTGAAAATTCAGCAGTTACCTGGGTTTGGAAGATATAAGGATTGGTGTTGGTCAACATCCATTTATTGATAGAATCGCTTTGGTATTGGTGTTACCCACAAGTTACATAAGTCCCTATCAATTCTTAGATTGATTTTAGTTGTTGTAATAAGGTCGGAACACCATTTTAAACTCATTATAAATAAAACTTATGGGCAATCCTCACTTTTAATTTAATTTTTAAAAACCACTCACTTAAATATTCAAAAAAACTCAATAACTACTTTCTCTCTTTCTAAACATAAAATATATTAAAAGAATAAATATTCTAATATTCATCATAAATACTTACCTAAAAAATTAAAAAGATAAAAAAAAATCCCCTAAACAGTCAATTTTACTAAAAATCATTTTTTTCCCAAAAATGTTTTCTACCAATTTGTTGTATGATACTATATACTTTGGTTTTTGAAGATAATTTGGTTACAAAAAACTGTTCACTATAGCTTTATAAATTCTTTGGTTACTTTGAAGAAGATGACTTTGAAAAAGATTTACTTGGATTAGTTGACCCGCTCTCTTTGATTTTAATTACAGTAATACTACTCATAACCCATAAAGTGTTTTAAAAACCCAGGCGGCAAAGAGTATATACAATAACAATTTTATAAGGTGTGGATCAAGTGAGGGAGTAATTGACTGGCCTTTGTGTTTTTTTAATGATGGAGGACGTCGTAAATAAACATGAAGGTTACCCAAGATCGATTACGGGGAACACGCTAGTTATGCTAGAACGTCTTTATGTGTTTTCACAGTGTTTACAACGATCAAGAAAGCGAACAAGTGAGTTGTCAGTCTAACAACTATACTAACTGTACTATCATTTCTTATGGTAATTGGTCTTGGCCTAACAGGAATACTAGTGCATTTGTTGAAAATATTGCCATCCTCCCTCATCCCATCATCTACTCTGGTTATAATGACAAGATTACCTGGTCCTTGAATAATGACTCCGTCAATGTTAAAACTATTTGGAACCATATGAGAATCAAGGTAACACTGTGGCTTGGCATAAGATTATTTTGTTTAAAAGGCGCATTCCTAAGTGTAGTATGATTTGTTGGCGAGCTATTTTGGATAAACTCCCCACTTTGGACAAATTGTCTATTTGGTACCCTCATGTTAATAATACATGCATTTTACGAAATGATGAGGTTGAGACTACTAATCACTTGTTTTTTAAGTGCCCCATTTCAAGGAAGATTATTACGATTTTTCTGCGCAAAGGCGGTTTCATCAGCAACTCTACCACTTGGGCCGAATGGAGTGAATGGGAAAGTGACATTTTCAAAGGTGATAGCCTCTCCTCCACTCTGGATAAGCTAATTTTTACTACTTCTATTTACTCCATTGGAAACTTAGAAATAGTATCAGGCATGACACCACTCATTATGATATTAACATCATTACTATGGATATAACGTTTATGGTTTGTGCTTAAATGAAAAAAATTAAGAATTATCCAAACAACAACAGAAATAATCTGATTATAGGCACTTGGTGGAGCCTCAAATCCCCCCTCTGATTTCTAATGTGCGTGTTCAGCATTTTCAGGTTACTTTTTAAGTTAACCATTAATATTTTAAGTGATTCGGTCCACTGTTTCATTTCCAAAAGAAGGAGTTCATTCATTGATCTTCAAGCATTACAAAAGACAGTCATAACTAATGATCTTAGCGTAGAATGTAAAAGTGATCAACTCATGCTTGGCTACAATCCAGATTCTGAAGATTACATGGAGTTTTTCTTTGATATATACACGCAAAGCTGTTTTGCTTTTGTAATAAACTATTTTTTATTTCTTTCATTTCCCTGGGATGTAAAAGTGATCTTCATTTTGCTTGAGTAGGTGTTTTGTGCCTTCCTTAACTCGTTCTGTTTTTAATATATTTCTTATTTACCGGAAAATAAAACTATACTAACTTGATTATGCAAGAGTTTATAACTTGGTTATTACGTTTATCACTCAATATTTGTTTTAAACATGGACTTTACGATTATGTCGAGTTACTGGTTAACTTAATATTTTTCAATCAACGATAAAAGGAGAACATTGATTTAACGCTTTAGCTACTTCTAAACGGATTCAGTTGAGCTAGAAATGAAAATAGTAGAGAAAACACGAATATAGTGCAAGATTAACGAGAAACTTACATTAACAAGTCACAAAAATAGCATTATGTGCACAAACGAAGGTATTGTTTTCTCTCTACTTGATAAAAAAGTAAAAGCTCTATTCTGTATGAATTACCATTCGATAACAAACTCTATCTTTCTAATTTTTCAAATTAATACTGTCTATGACCAATCAAGTTCTCCGATCAGGCTGATCGATCACCCTGCTTCTAGAACGTCTGTTTCGTGAATCAGGCCTTCGGGGATGGTTATGCTTCCTTTCGGCTTGTCCAGACTTCGTGCGAATGTCTCTTGGGCTACCTCAAGCTTCATTCTTTTACTTTGACCCATGCTGACTTCAACAATTAAGCCTGGGTTACGTTTTTCCTTGTTTTGCCTTGGAATCGTCGCATTTACTTGAAAAACACAAGTAAACGCCAATAAACTAGAAAAAAGTAGACTTTATGTAAAAACACATAAATACGCATTAAAATAACTCTTAAACTCGTTTATAACATCGTTTTTAGCCTAAATACTATACCATTTCGTTGTCTAATCAGTAATCAATTACTCATATTTGCATACTAGCATTGGTGTTTGAATACTTATTCTTTTCAATCCTTATTTTATTGAGTTTTCTTATGTTGTTTTTCCCTAGCTTTAATTTCTGTTGTAATAAGGCATTCGTGCCAACTCTAGCATTATTAAGCTTAATGAATACAGGGGTCTTCCTACTTATTATTAAAAATAAAAATAAAGAATTATACATGTTATGCTAGTAGCTAAACGAACATTGATTCAATATTTTCTAAGCATTACAAAATATCACAACTGCAAATTCCTAACAAAATAAGAAAATATCTTGCTGAAAGTAAGTGATTTTTGACCAAAGTCGCTAAAATATATGTTAACCGAAACATACAACTTCGTAGTCAAAATAACCATTATTTAAATAATAATAACTTGTCGCTTCTTCTTCTTTTAGAAATCTTTAATAATCACTTTGGTGCTTATATTTTTAGCAATTATCTTCTCATTGAATACGTCAATGCATTCGAGATATAACCCTCCTCCTTTTTATTCGGAGACTAATTTTGATGATTTTCATGGCAGAGAATGATCTTTCCGAAGTCGCAATAGATACTGAAAGAGTAAGAATCAGCACAATCACCCTAAAAATAAGATCGTGTCTAGAAAATTGATCAGTCTTCACTAACGAACGATATACCTTTTAAATGGTGGAAAGACTTTGTAGTTGGAACCTTTCACTATATTACAGTCGTAATGCTTAAGTTTTCTCCTATATTCATCTCTTTCACAACTTGTAAAGTCATTCAAAAACTTGTCAACTAAATTACATATATCCACGACTCGCAACGACTTCAATGCATTTTGAGGATTCAAACAGATACTAAGAATAAGTAATTCTATCCCATCTCTATTATAGCGCACATTGAGTTCTTGCAACTATGCATTAATGGTGGCATACAAAAATCTACACGATAATGATCCTCGACGACGAAGTTTCTGTTGGAAAAACATGTATTAACATGGGTGTTTCCGAATGGTCATAGGACCAAGTTTGAGTCGATATTAAATGTGACAACGCTGAGTTGTTAATACCGTACTCAACGTGATTGAGTAGCTCGTGTGACGAGCTTCGTAACGGTATATCGTATGACCTATTCGGAGAATGGGTGTGAATACTAATCGGCTTCAAAGTTGGGCTCTCGAAAGCTCAATTCTGGAAAATGAAATGCTAAATGGAAAAACCATTTCGGATTATCCCATATTGGAAGATTAAGAGTTAATTTTACAATATATATACAATACCAACCCATGTAGTTGTTAAACTAACATGTTCACATACATCTAAGAGTATTAGTGTGTACCACACACGCGCACTCGCTCGTGTCATGTGTCATGTGTCGCGGACGAGGGCGTGGGCGTGGGCATGGGCTTGGGGTTGGGGTTGGGATTTGGGGAATGTCTTGGGTCTTGGGTCTTGTGTCAAATCCGAAAAAGGGAGTTTTGTATAAAATACAAAAGCAGTCCCTAGAGTTTCCAGCAACTGAAACGCTAGCAATAAATGAGATTAAATTGCAGCAGTTTCAGGAATTAAGTGGACGGATTCTGAGGGTGTAACTCCCAGAATTAATTGACCATTATGGCTGCGGTTTTAAGAGAGGCTATAAAAGGCAGCCCTCCCCCTCTCATATCTGACACAACATTACCACACAACTCACAGCATATAGCATACATATTAGAGAGAGAGAACCGGACCACCAACAGCTCGACATGTGGTTCGCTGCCGGTTTCCAGTGAGCCACTCTGAGACAGAAGTTGTACCTTGGGAACAAAGTCCCGAAACCAGAAACCTTTAAAGGTGGTTCGGGAAATATTGTTTAAGGGAAACTGCCCAGCAGTTGCCTCTTCTTTTAATTTCTGTTATTTATTTTTCAGTACTTTTACATTCTGTCCATTTATTTTCTATACTGTTTCTTTTCTGTAATTACTTTCCAGTACTGTTTACTTTCTGTATTTACTTTCTAGTCCTTTCCTATTCTGTATTTACTTTATGTAATTTACATTCCAGTTCTGTAATTTCGTTTATTTACAGAAACAGTCCAGACATTTAGTAATCATACTATTCTGTCTGGCAGTTTCTTTTAATTGTTAAACAGTCCAGCAGTTTAGTAATTATACTATTCTGTCTGAGAGTTTCAAACAATTACAATTCAGTCCAGCAGTTTAATACTTTATATTAAATCTGTCTGGAATTTAATTAGTGTAATTTAAATTCTTTACGAGTCAGGAATTGTAATTTATATTCCAATTGTAAGAAATAAAATTGTTTATTTCCATTGCAGTCCTCTGTTATTTAATTTATTGCTTTTCGATATAGTACCAAAACCAACAGTTTCTAAGAAGATGACGGGTTTGGATACTTACTAACTTATCCAGCTATCGACAAGTGAATGTACAAACTCAGTGGTTTAATTCAACTTGTTTGCTTCGTATTATCCAGCTATCGACAAACAGATCTTGTCACCGACAGTACGATCTAGTTTGTTTGCTTCGGATATTAGTCAGCACTAAGTCAATATGCAATGTAAAGAACTTGATAAATAAAGTAAGGGGATAGAAAGTGCTTGACACATCGATTTATCTTGTTTCGTCTCTATGTGAGACCATGTCCAATCCAGAAATTCAAACATGACCTTTTGCTTTTTATATTAGCGCAGGTACTTCTTTTAGGTAGTGTACCATTTACAACATTCTTCCTTTAGGACATAGCTATCATTTACAATATTCTTTCTTAGTGGCAGAGCGACCCACGATCTCGCTTCTCCTTAAAGGTAAAACCTACCCAAAACTATCACTTTTACTTGACGGACAAAGCGATCTAAAAATTTCATCTCAAAGTGATACTTTGGATCTAAGATCCAAACAAGTATTCCCACTTGTAGTCGTACACAATTTGTACAATCAACAAGATTAAAAACAACCTTGTTTAAAATCGATCTATCGATGTGATCGATGGTTTAAACAGCCTGAATCACACACACTGTAAACAAGAAAATTGTTTATAAATGAATCCCACAAACTAAGAACTCTCTTCTCACAATAATAGATGATTTAGGTACTGATCTATGAGAGTTGTGAGACTTGGTTGAATGGTCGACGTTGTCGTTGAGTATATAAATTGGCAGGGCTTCGCTGTCGATTGAAATGAGGTACCAAGATCTTTGTATATGAGTTTGTGGTAGTGTAGTGTGTCTTCTCTGAAGTCTTGAGTTATATTTATAGGGTTGAAGTGATTAGTAGCCGTTGTATAAAATCTTCCATTTGAATTTTAAAATTCATTGTAATCCAATAGGCTTGATTGTAATCTAATCGGTTGTATTGTGTAAATTTGGTCCAACAGACAGTCATTTTAAAATCCAAATATCTCGTGTATCTGTTCTCCTAAATGAGTATGATCTCTTTCATGAATACTCTTTTGATCACATAGAATATCTCCCACGTTCTTCTTTAAGTTTGGAAATCATTTGATTTCATTTTCAAGACTTCAAAAAACGTATCTGGACTTTTCATAACATTGTATCTAACCGGTTAGATTATCATCTAATCGGTTGGAATTGTCTATACAGAAACTAGACTATTTCATACAAGTGTTGTTAATTTTCCAAATTAACTTATTAGTCCATGGTTAACTTTCTTTTACATTTGCAGTCCATTTCTTGAGTTTTACTTCTTTTGCAATATGGTCTAATTAATTGTAGTTATCTGAAATATATTCGTTGAAAGTATTAGTACTACGACACTTTGTTGTGTATTTAAAATTCCTATTTTGTTATTATCAAAATATAATTCAATATCGTACAATTGAAGATTGGTTCAACATGATGACTTACTAAAAAATAAAACATGTCTTACAAATGAGCAAATGAGAGACAGAGAGAGTAGACTAGAGGTTGAGAGAACATGTCAGAGAGAGAGAAAATGGTGGTGGTGGCGGTGGCAATTTTAGAGAGAAAAGTGTAATAGGTTAACGAGATAAAATAGAATTTAACCCTTTCAAATACTTATGTTTGGGTACCAAAATTAAATTAATATTTTAAAAGTTAACTTATCTTACTATCAAATATTGGGGATCCTAAAACTTAATAACGACTTAATTTTTTCTGCAAAAAAGTCTGTAATTATTTCACTTTTTTTTTTAATTTATTATTTTAAAGTTGTAATACTTTAGTTAAATTTAACGCCGAAGAAACCCTAATAAACAAAGACAACTAAATTTTCTAAGTTTATCACATGGCGACGGCTTTGAGACGGCAACCAAATGATAGTAAGAAAATTAGTTTAGTCTTTTTCGAGTTTTGTGTACTTTTGTACACTATACGATTAACTTATTACGATTTTATATATCATACTACCAAATTATTTAATTAGTACATCATACTATCATTTTTCGGTGATTTTAGACACTTATATCTAATAATTTCCGTCCACTCGATTGTCACATATTATACCCATATTTTTTTTCTTTCGTAATATCAGTTTCATAGGTTGATCCATGTAGGCTACTCAGCTCAAACTTATAATGAATATTTCATATCAATGAGTAATTATGTAGAAAGCCGTTTAAATTTCAAGTTTTAGGTTGAATTTTTGGGCAAATGATGAAGTTTTTTCTTATTACATATTCTTATTGGTTGGAATTTTTTATTTATTGGACGAAAATGTATAAAATCACCGAGAATGAGTAGTATGATGTACTAATTAAATAATCTTGTAGTATAGTGTAAAAAATCACAAAAAGTCAATAATATAGTGTATAAAAGTAAAAAAAAAAAAACCGTCCTTTTCTATTTAAGTTATTGCGTATTTACTTAAATCACCAAACCACGTGAAAAAACTTAATTTATCCTTATTTCACGCCAGATATCTCTTTCTCTTTCTATATCTCTGAAATGCGGCCAATGACTCGGATTAATGTATCTACTTGAAATGTTATTGTTGATAATCTTAGTATATTTTGGATCTCAAATGGTTTTGTTAACATGTGTCCCGCCTATATATGTTAAGATACACTCACATGGAAATATATGTTGACATTATAATATCATTTATAAACAACTATCTTAATGATTATTGAAAGATTTTGAAATTGAATATATGTATTTTCCGGGAATGGAGTTAACACCTAGTAAACATCAATCAATTTCAAATTAATGCACCTCGATTGCATATTTCGTTACGTATAACGTGCATCGGCTGGAAGGTTATTTTTGTAGAAAGGGAATCATAATTTGCAATAAATCTATGGTTTGACTTATATTTTGGCTTAGTGACAGCTAGATCCATTCTTTATAAATCAATATTGTGAAAGATCAAACAATATAATGAAAAAAGACAAAAGTTTGGGTATTCTAAAGTCCAAACCTCTAGAACTTAATTAAGACAAAATACACGACTTAATATAATGAAAAAAGACAAAAGTTTCTATATAACTAAATAAATAAAAAGATCGGAAATCAAAGCATCCAAAATTTAAAAAAAAAATTATCAGGAAAATAAAATTACAACATTGTAGAATTGGAGATAAAAGCAGTTCAAACCTTTGAAAATTAAGAAATACATGTGCAATGCTTCTTTGCCCAATTTAAGATTTAAAACACTAGATAAGTTTAGCAAATTTTAAGCCACCTTAGTGAAATTGATGAAAATTGTTTTAATCCAAAATCGTAATAGAATTTTTCTCATTAAATCTAAACATGGCATTTACTAAAAATATAGAAAGGGTTGGATTCACTTATCTATGTTGTAGCATTGTATTTAATGCAAAGTATAGAAAATATTATAATTGATACACTATATATATATATATATATATATATATATATAATCTAATTAATATTGCATCAAAAACTTTCAATAATATTATAATTGTACATGCACCTTTGGTCCTAAACTAGGGTTTGATCTATGAAAACAAGTTCAGCTCTCCTATATAAATAGATTGAGTGGCACTTGTATCTGACACTTATTAATGAATAAAGACTGTCGTCTTGTCTCTCTATACTTCTCTCTATATGTCTTCATATATTTATACTGTAACTAACATGCACACAAAACGTTATCAGCACTTTTACTCGCATAAATTGGAGTAAAATCTAAAAGATTGTGGTATTTGTTCGAAAATTAAGATTTATACACTCGAAGATTGGGTTATAAATTTACGGCTAAAATTTGAAAACAAAATTTGTCGGGCTTTCACCAAAATACTATGAGTAAGGTATACGGCAATAAAAAAAATTCTATAATTCTGTGCACGCATGCAAATATTGATATATTATTACAGGTTAAAGATTGTATCCGTGCGTATTAGAGTTTATACTGCTTGCGTTTGCTATGGCTGGTGTATAAAAAATTTATAGATCAATGATAATATGCAGTTTAGTCAAACTACTTGTATCAGTGTTATATATGAAGTATCTAATACTACCACAAAGACTACTTGTAAGTCATTAGTTAACAACATATTAATTCTGTGAACCTAGAAGATTATTTTGTACTTGGTATTGTTACTCAAGATGTGATTGAAATATTACAAATAAAACCATCTTGAACAAATTGTTTCTTATTGTCCAATAATATGTCTTGGTATGTAATACATGTTTGGACCGACATCAACCACGTTTGTTTGGTACCTACTGCAAACAAATAATTTTTTTAAGAATTGCAATAGCTAATCATGATCTATGCTGACTATGTTTAAACATGTAATCAATTGAAAATCATGTACATATGAACATATAGTTATAAGTCGGACTGAATATGTGATGAACTGAAACCAGTAGTACTATATCGTAATTCGCTTAAACTATAGACTGATCTGCTAATTACTTAAGGACCAAACTGCAACTTTCCTGTAATTAAGGACTGAGTATGTAATAACCCTTTAACTAGAACAGTTTACTTAAATTACTCTTTGCTCCCTGTAGTATATTAGTTGTATGCAAAACAATATATATGTTTGATTAATATCAATATTCGGTCAATATACACCTGACACATGCATACTAATTAATTAAAAGGCAAGTGAATATAAATTACATGTTAATTGAACATATTTATATGTTTCCATATAAATTTATCCCCCTATTGCATGTTGTAATTAACATGAATAAAATCTTTGCATATGGCAATATAAAAATAATAGATTAATTAGATCTTACTAGTAGAAACTGTGATTTATAATATTTTTGTTATGATTGTCTGCTATATTAGTTAATCATGTAAGCAGGTACAATCTAAATATTTAATCACGGCCATTTATTATTTATTTACTGCCATGTACACATGTGGATAATATGTTAATTTACGAAATCATATATTTTCGCATTTAAGTTGGAAAAATTATGAATATTTTTCCAACTAGGCTCACATATTATGTTACGATGGCTAAGGAAAGATTTTGGTGGATATTTGGTATCCTAATGAAGTCGGTTTTTAAGGAGTTTTGCGCCCACCACCCTCACCATTTCTTTCCTGGTCGTACATATTAGAGCTACCGAAAGAAGTTAGAATAAATAATAATTTTCCCGATTGTGTTTATATAGTGATGTATGCTTCGTCGAATTGGTGTCTCGGTATCAGCATGTCGTTCAATCATTGAGAACATTTTCATTTGAGAAGCAAAACTAGTGTTTTCGGTAAGGCATGAAAAGCCATAGCTAATGTGGTTAAATCTAATTGAAAGTAAACTCTTGAGAACCCCGATTTTGTGGCTCAAATATAGTTTGATAACTTTCTATATGATTTTGATAAATCATTGAGCTGATTTGTCGCTCATCTGGATTATGATTTTTCCATTTGGATTATGTTGTTTTTTTATTTAGACCATACTTTTGGTTTATGGTTTGCTTGTTTCTTGAAATCTTCTCAAAGCAATTTAAAGTATTATTTGAGCAAATTCATTTGACAAATGTGACCAAACTTTAAATTATGAAAGTTTAGGCAATACTTGTGGGATGGTTGGTTATCTAGAAATAGTGGGTATTAATGTACCGCATAATTTCACCAACTATTTGCCTAAATAATCCTCAGTGACATAGATTTTGGACCTGTCGATTCAAATCGAAATCTTTGGTAAAACCAAATTGATTTGTCAAAAATGAGCCCTTATACCCCAGATCCTGCCGTACCTTGTTGAGTAATAATATATTCGAGAAAATAAGTGATATCTGGTAATAGGTAATGAAAGAATTGATATGAGCCAGAAGTTATGAGCCAGAAGCCTCATATTAACGCGTGTCTTGAGTGCTTACTTAATATTTTGACTAAGCCGCTAAATTGTTCAAAATATAGACTTTTGAAAAATCGGGGACATATGTCGATTATGAATCTCCTCCCTATCATTTGATAGAGTAACATTTGAAAGTGATCCCTTTACCGCATGATATGCTGAAGTGAAATTGCTAAGACCGTACTCCGCGCCGTTAGAGAGAGATTTTTCATGTTACCGTTGAAAAGGAACAACGTGAAGTAATGTGGCATTAACCCACTCAGTCTTAACTCGATTCCCAAACTACACACATTGATAAGTGTGTGTAGAGACTCCAAGTCTAGTCAAGTGCCAGTTGCATTTAATGACTATGAAATGTCACGAGATCATTTATATATGCTGCAAATATGCTTGCAAGGGTAGTCGTCCATGTCGGACACCGTGTTCATGTTGTAACACGTTGATTTGGCCGAACCCGCCAATCAAATGATGCTATTTTCGACTGTCTAGTCTGTCGTCCTTACCATGATACGAGAAAGTTGACCAGTTCTTAATTCGTTTAGCCCCTGGAGAGGTGAATAAACTCGTTTGTCGCATGAGATTATAAAGAATCAAGGAGATGTGTGATTCCTCCTCATCCTCAAAATCTCGAAATATCTGTCGATCATGATATCTTAGACAATATTAAAGTGAAAGGAGACTGTCATTGATTACTTTTTCATATATTGGGTGACGACTGATAGTATGAGCAAATTATGACAGAGAACTCTGTTCCATTTCCTATAGTCAACGTAGAACTGACTAGGATAATGGAAACATGCAATCCAAGTAGACTCCTTAGCGAAAGAGTGTTCGGACCTGTAGCTCCAACACTACCAATGTTAAACGAGTTTGTTTATTTGGTTATTTATAAGTAATAGTGATGAGAATAATGAGACTGTATTAGTGCTCGCCTATTAGCGCAAGGCTTCTCTCACACCTTGAAATTGATTACGAGATGGTTTATTTCCTCATGGACATTATAACGATCCCCTACTTTATAAGTTTAGTAGTTTTCAAAAAACTGAGTATGCAGCATGTGATTGTGATAACAGTTTTATCTTTATGGGGTTTAGACAAAGAGATGTAGATGAATGTCGTTGTGTGACTTCATGTGATTGAATCAAGTAGTTTCTAATAATGGAACATGTTTTCAATTAACAGAGACGTTCACTATGTAGATTGAAATAATCCGAGCGGATGTGGTATACCCACTTAAGTGAGTACTTGATTAGCTTGGGATATTTGACAAGTATTATGCCATTGTGTGTTTTTTGAAGCAATCCACCCATCGAGATGAAGGATCTTGGGAATAATAAGGTAATGACTCGGCCTGAAGATCGAGTCCCGTAAATATAGAATCTAAGTCCATGGTTAAGACTACACCAGAATGTGTTACTTTAGTCATCATGACGTTAAGTCGTCATATTCCCCCATGATCATTTCATAACTAGCCATTGATACAAACCCCATCTCGTCCCTGGAGTGACATTGAAGAGATATCGAACCATGATAATCATATATGAGTACAATAGAGGCACCATTGTACTTGGTCTAATGCGCTAGGATGAACATCTTATCTGTTGTGAATGGTATAGCTCGACACAGTATCGCGGTAACACGATGCCACTGAAATGACATTAAAGACACCTGTTTTATAGTGTACTCTTTTGTCCTTCGACCAAAAAAAAAATCACTGGGTTTTCTTTGACAATGTTTTGACGAGACACATGTTTCATAGTCAGTTTATACGCACTCACTTAGTGTTTCGGCCTTTATCATTCAAGAATACCATTTTTCTCTTAAGCGTCGGTTTTTGTTCCACATTGGATTTTCTGAACTTATGGTTTTTATGTGCTGGCATTAGCGAATGAACATATGTTTCGACTCGACTCATTACACTACATGAAGACAAGACGAAGAACTCAAGTAAACCAATGGTGAGTGTTGTATGTTATTTATGCTTGCATTTGGTCCTACTGCATGTATTTATGCCTACCGCATGTACTTGGGCCTTGTGTCCTAACCTAGTGTTTGATCCATGTAAACCTCCTCAGCTCTCCTATATAAAGAGTCTGAGAGGTTCTTTTATCTGACACTTAAATCTGAGGGGGTCCTCATCTCTGCTCGGTTAGGACTTCTCCTATCTCCTATTTACATGACTAGATTATTATCATAATTAACTATACAAATGCATGCAGCTGGTAGAACTAAACCTACATTTTTTTCTTAGACTACTAGTTGATCCCGCATAACTTGAAAATCCTATATCGCTATAGATCCTTACGTTTACAGTGATTATAACACACATCGTTTTTCATTTGCAGGCTACTTCAAATTTAATTTTGTTCCGAGAATCGTTGAAGAGAGGGTTGATAGGAGACCCATAATGGTCGATGTTCATTTCACTTCACACAAAAAAATCCATGGTACGTATTGCTACTTCTCTCTATATTATACTTTTTAATTTCAAACTTGTCTTCTTCTTTATATTGGCTCATTTTACTTTTATGTAGTTATTGGAATTCTAAACTAAGTTTTTACGAGCTGCGTGTGGCTTCTTTCTTAATGCAATCCACTCGTGAAAAGTGATCAACAACTATCACTAAAAAATTACAATACGTTCAATCACCAAAAATCACTAAAAAAAATTAAGGTAGACCATAGATTGATAGGGGCATGATAAAAGTTTTGGGCAGAAACCCCCGACCTATTTTTAATTTTCGTAAAAACCGGTGACCCATCGATGATGCATTTACTTAGTGGCTTTAATAAAGTCATAACTTTGGTCGGTGGCGTTAGGATTTTCAACAATAATATAATATATCAAATAGAATAAATATTGAACACTTCTTTAATCTTTATTACGCTCGGTGGTATAATTGTTCGGATTACAATTTCCTATTTGCACTTGTGCCCGATATTACAACTTGCTCTTTTAATCTTGATCTTTCTTCGATCTCGGTGTTCGGTCTTGTATCTTGCTCGGTCTGCTTTCTAGTGGGGTGAGTTATGATAAATTTTTCTCTTTTCTCTCCTTCTCTCTATATTTTTTAGATAGATTTTCTGGTCCTTCTTTCAAGGGGGGTAGTTGGCTATTTATAGACAGTTATGCCTCTTAGGATGTTGACAAATGTCTCCATCTTATGGGATTTTTCAGACATGGATCCCTTGTTAAGTGGGCTTGGGCTTTTAGCTATATCCACCCTTATTCTCAAAGAAAGGCATGTTGTAACCTATTTATGCATTGGATACCCCCTAACAATGTGTGGGTTGATTCATACCCGTATAGATGTATCGGGTCTAATTTTTGGGTTCTATCAAGTGCTCCCTGACTTCTTCGGCATGGTTTCCACGGCGAGGGAGTCATGATCGTTTTTTGGAGAACTTTCCTTCAGTTCTGTTGTTACCAATGGATTTATATAGGTCCGTTTCTCTGAGGCCATTTAATATCATGGGGAATTTTAAGCATGCTTTTTTGCTTCGAGGTGACTTTTAATCTTCCCCATTTGTCCCATAAAAAGGGGGCATCACCTTTCTCATAATCCATCAATTACTTTTAATACCTTTCTAGTAATACCATGGCCTCTCCTAATGGTCCTGTTGCTGACAACTCTCCCGACTACATTGCTTATCTAGAGCGCGAGCTTAAGAAAGCTCGCATCGTGAAGAAGAAGTCCGCTATCATGGCCAGAGAACTTCTTAAAGTCAAGAAAAGGTTGTTTGATATGGACGCGTCTTATCATGTAACTATGGCTGACCGGGATTGGGCCTTCGATCGAATAGATAGGCTCGAGGCTTCTCGGGATAAGCATAAGACGGCTAAAAGGGTCTATAAGCTTGCCTTCAAGGAGCTGCATGCTAGGTCGAAGCTTGGGTCGGATAACGTCGAAGCAAGCTCTTCTTCTGGATAGTTTAGCTTTTGTAGTTTTCTTTTATTTTTATTTTTATTTTTTTGTAGGGTTTCATCACCGAGTTGTAACTGAATTATTGAAATTAATAAAATAATCTTTTATTCTCATTCTTGTTGGTATACCTTCCCCATACTTATTGAATGACGTAATTGGACTGAAACTGTGCTTAGTTGGCCATAAATGTCTTTGGGAAGCTCAAGAGGTTTGTTTTGTTTCGAAGTGACCATTGATATACCCGTTTCCTATCCTTATAAAGGGGGGCTATATCTGCTCTCTCTGTATAACTTCTTGTTCTTTCTTTGATCCTTTATAACGCTCAATGGCTTCTCCTCATGGAACTAGTGGGATAATCTCCCCGAGTATGTAGCCCTCTTAGAAGAGGAGGTCAGGAAAGCACGCATTCTTAAAAGGAGGTTTGCCTTTTTAACGAGGGAAGCTCGTCGGGCTGTGGAGCTGGAGGGAAACTTGGCCTCATTGGAAAGTGACTACCAGAAGGCTTTGATTGATAATATTTAGCATCTTGCTCGGATTAAAGAGCTCGAGGCCTCTAGGGATAGGCATAAGGCATCCAAGAGGGCCTATAAACTGGCCCTTAAGGAAGTGTATGCTCGGTCCAAGAAGAGGGCGGATGATGATGCAGGCCCTTCTGCTAAATAATTCTTTTTTCTTTTTTCTTTTTTGTAATTTTCCTTTTTGTTGACTGGCCTCTTGTAATGGAATTCCATCAATCAATAATAAAAAAGATCTTCTTTTCTTGTTCTTATCTATTTTACTTTCCCAATGCAATTTTTCTTTACTGTGCGCGCGTGTGGTTTCATTAATGGGTTTTCTTGAGCCCTGTGTTTGATCTTATCCATTGAATCTTCTTAATCTTTATACCCAATAATTAATGGGATTTCTTGAGCCTTGTGCACAAATCTTATCCTTTATCTCTTAACACTGTTGCACTTCCCCAGAATGACACGTGTAGAAGCTCTTTTGAAATTTACCCTCTTTAAATACTGGTCATGAATCCCAGCGTTTCTTCTCAATAGACACATCTTTCAATTACCCATGTTTTCCAGAGTCTTTTGACGGACGGTTGCGATTCCCCACATTAAAGCTTCTTTAATTTATCTATAAATACCCTCTCAAGATATGGGTTTCTTCATAATCTCCCCCTTATCTTTCTTCGCCATATACAGAATTTTATCCTATAACTTCCTTAAAATGGCTGGTTCTTCCACCAAATCTGCCTTGGCTTTGCAAGTGGAGGCTTTTGAAGCCTCTTATGGCCATCCTCTAAAGCTGTTGAAGGATGCTGAGGAGTAGTTAAAGGTAATGCGTTATCACCATACCGAGATGGTCCGGGAATTAACTTGGCTAAGGTCCGAGCTGGATTATTGCCGACGTGCTCGTCAGGCTCTGATCGAAGAGAACGAGGTGTTGAGGGGGAATCCAACGCTTCGAGATAGGGATATCTCTGCCGGGCCTTCTCATCGATACCGATCGACCTCCCCCTAGCCTTCCCATTTTTCTTTATTTTTTATTTGTTTCAATTTTCTTCATTTCTTCATCTTTTCTCATCTCTTTTTCTTTTTCTTCTGTGCCTCCTTTTTCTTTTTCTTCATCTTCTTTTCACCGCTACGATGTAACAATCAACCCTGTTTTCCTCGGGTTTTTTGTTATTTTTGTTTTTCTTCTTATGTTTATTTTCTTCGTATTTTTCTTTTCTTCTTTATGTTCCTCTTCCTTTTTTTCTTCTCTTTTTTTTTTTTACTTCTTTCCTTCGTGCCTCCTGTTCGCTTGGCTCGCTGATATAGTCGATCTTCTTTGGATACGTTGTCCGATGTAATGAACACCTATGTAATAGATTTTCTTTTGATGTCCTCTGATGTAATAGATTTTTTTTTTTATGTTGTCCTCTGATGTAATGAACAGCGATGTATCCCACCTTTATTAATGAAAATTATCTTTGCCCATTTATCTTGCACTTCTTTTTATGTTGCACTTGTGGTTTGTCGTTTTTCTGGAATGTGGACCTTTGAATATCTTGTATCTTTATTTTTTGTCGTACTGTAGCCGTGTGACATCTGAGACATGGCAGGTTGGTCAAAGATGCATGTTCCCAAGCATTGTCAGACAAGGCCATACTACCTTAGCTCTATAAATACTCATCTTTTCTTTTGTAACTATCACTTCTTACAAACTTTTATTGTTTTCCTCTCTCTCATCCCCCATTTCCTCCTGTACTATTAACAACTTTCTAGAATGTATGTGCCCATGGTGAGATATCATGCTCAGTTGAAGGGCTTGGATGCTGAGGTATCTTGGGTCCGTCACCGCATGGCCAGTCTTGAGAAGGAGTATGGTGTTTTGGCTTTGAGTTTGTTCGACTCTCATCCCGAGGAGACAATGAAGTGGACCGAGATTTCAGTCTTGAGTCGTCAGCTTGATAATTTGTTGTTGCACAAAAATCACCTGGCCAACTCTTGGTACGAGGCCGAGGAGATTTGGGATCATGCTCAGGATGAGTTCGATAACTCCCCTCAAGGCCTAGCTAGTATGACGGTTAGGAATGCTCGGCTTGAGAAGCGCATCATGGTCCTTACTAGGACGAACACCGACCTCTCCAGGGAGAATGAGTGCTTGGTAGTCATGAATGACTCCTACCAAGCTCGATTAGATTGCTCTGCTCGGGTAGCTTTCTCCCGGTCTGGCAGTTCGGTTTTCCCGCCCATTGATCCTTAATTTGATTGGGCCAGTGTTCTGATGTATTTTCCATTTTGTAATTTGTATTTCGTTTTTCTTTTTCTGTATCTGGGAAGTTGTACCTTTTCGTATCTCGTGCCTTCGTCCTGTGAACTGTTGCAACGCCTCGTACTTTGTGCTTCTTCATTTCTTGTGCCCTTTGATTCCTTATAAATGCTCCCTATTGTTTGTACTTCATTACCAATCCTTTCTCTCTCTTGTTTTATAATTTTGTTTCTTCTAATTCGCTTTTATACAAGATGGCTCCCATCACTAGATCTGCTGTAAAAAAGAAAGCCCTTCTTGAAGAGGAGCCTACTTTTATGCTACCCCGTCCCCTTGGTTTCGGGGAAGAGGAATTGACTCCTCTTCAGTTGAAAGAAATTGAGATGTCATGGCTGAAAGCCGACCTTAAATGTGCTTGGACCGGAGAAAGGCGGTTTAAACAGTATTGGAAGGAGGAGAGTGCTGCTCGTTTTGAAGCCGAGCAGAAGTGCAAGTCTCAATCTCATGCTTTAGGGAAAAAGAGCGTCTGGAGGAGCTCTTGGCGAAGAAGGATGCCGACGT
Organism: Primula veris; assembly: GCA_963682055.1. Classification (NCBI taxonomy): domain Eukaryota; kingdom Viridiplantae; phylum Streptophyta; class Magnoliopsida; order Ericales; family Primulaceae; genus Primula; species Primula veris. The sequence continues at coordinate 10,799,135 of OY821745.1, read as the reverse complement.
GGGGGGTAGTTCCAAGAAGTAGGATAGTTGTTTTTTCTTGTAAACTTTTTTTCCCGTTGTACGTGTTTGTTTGTATCCCCCTTCATGGATGAATAAAACTTCTTCTTTCGCAATTTGATTCTGCCTATTTTTTATTTGCTTTGTCTTCATGTTGAAACCATACGATGCCTCAGTATTGGACACCGAGCAAAGTGCACGGTTATCCCCCCGGAGAGCGTTGCTAGACCGGACTCTTAAAAGCCGTCGAGCTAGGAACGGTCTTCGTCGACCTTTATCGGTGGTCCTATGGTAATAAACTGTTTGTCGTCGAGGAACGTAATCGGGATGCCTCCTCGGTGTAGTAATATGGGGAGCGTATGCTGTAAGATTTTCGTGGTGGGGTCCCCTGGCCGTTTATATAGGTGTAATGATGTGAACTGCATTGGTTAGTGGGATATACTACCTGATGTGGCAAGATCTGGAGCGTTGATTTGTTGAAAATAGCAGCGGTTGTGGACTTTTATGTGGCTGAAAAAAAAAGGTTAACCTCTGTCACACGAAATGACTGTTATTATTTTATTCCTTTTGTGGCTCCACTCCTTTTAACTACGCTGAGTAACTCTTTTTGGTTTTATCTCATAATTTACTGAAAAAGATCTCTTATTTTCTCTCTCTAGGGTTTGTGCTTCCTGCCAAAAGATTTTCTGACTCTCTACCCAGGGTTTCTTCTTATTGCTGACATATTTGCTGCGGCTCTCTCCTGTTTGCCCTTTAACATGACTGTAAGTGTTTTCGTATTCTGTGGGGTTTTCAGTATATCTCTGTGCTTAGGGTCGTGTTTGATTTGTTGTTGCTATCATGTATGTGGCGTGGATATGTGGTCTTGCTTGCCTATATATGTCTATCTAGGTTGGTGATTGGTGGTTTTTCGTTATGTATAGGATTTTCGTTTGTTGGGTTGGTGGAAAAATGTTGGGTTTCTGGTAATTGGGGGGGGGGGGGGGGGAACTCGCTTCGTGTGATTTGTTTTTGGTTAGTATATTGATGAAGTTTTTATGACGTTCGGATAGGAAATTCTGACCCAATGCTTGGCTCAAGTTGGCCCATTTGTGGAAGAGGATTTTAAGAAGCTGGCTGGGATACCCGACCACATACATATTCGGCTGCCTATCTCCGATGAGGAGGTTATAGGGGTTGTTCCTGCCGGCGAGGTAGCTGTTCGTTCCTCGGCGTTCTTTACGGGGGGTCTTAGACTTCCTTTCACTGAATGGATGGCTTCGTTCTTTGAGGCTGTCCAGATTGCCCCGGCCCAATTGGCCCTAAATGGCTATCGTACCCTGAACGGTATTCGAAGGTTGTCGGAGTTGTCGGGGATCAATGTCGAACTGAAAGATGTATTCGGGGTCTACAGTTTGAGCTTTGATCGCCGTAGCTCTTATTTGAAGACGTTGCGCTCCTTCTCTCGGCTTGTCATCGGTCTTCCGGATACCAACAAGGAGCATAATCTTGGTATCGTGACTGTTTTCGGAGATTGGGGTTGTGCTGGACACCAGATTCCTGGACCTGCTACCATCACTCCCGATATTCCAGACCTCGACGCTCCCAATGTTGAAGCTCTCTTAGCCCTTTGGAAGTGGTGGGGGCCTGGACCGACGATGGACCCGACAAGTCATACTGCTCCCATGCTGTTAGGTTATCCTACAGGGCCAGTGACCAAGGGTAATCCTGTGCCTGAGATTCCCATAGAGCCGGAGGAGGAATTCCTCAAAATCATCAAGGCTCGAAGCGCTTCTCGGGGTGGGAGAAGGCCTGTTCGTCCTAAGCGCCGAGCATCAGACCCCGTTGCTGGGACCCCGAAGAGGACTAGGGTGTCGGATACATCGGTGAATGAGGAGGTTCCTGATGTCGTCACAGATGTGGCGTTGGTTGCCTCTCCTCAAGATGACTCCACCGAGGCGGCTTCTGTGAATGTCGATGTACGTGTATTAGTTTTGTGAATTGTCTTTTACTTCAATTGTTCCTCTCTTTATTTTTTATCATGTTTCAGCTATTGACTTCTTCATTGGTTACCCTTGCCCTTGCCCGGTCAATAGGTATTGTTGTGTTTCAGGGGTCGTTCGATAATATATTTGGACATCTCAACCTCATGGTGAACATGGGTGAGGATACGATGAGCCTGCCTGTCATGTCGCCCATCTAAACCGAGGATGTGAGTGAGCACATGGCCCCTGAGACTGTTCCTTCGGAAATTGAGGTTAAGGAGGAAGTGGAGGTGGTAGCCGGCAAAGAGATTGCCGAGGAGGTTGTGACGGGAGGTGAGGATGAGGTTCCCCCCAGCTCGGAAAAGGTGGTGGTGGATGGGGTCTCGATGACTCGTTACATTGATCGGTGTGGGAGCAAACTGCTAGAGCAGCCCCGAGCCTTAAGGATGGGGTATACTGCTCTGAAGCCCCTTATCTTCAAGGATACAGAGGAAATGGCTGCCCGTCCTATAGTGTCGGTCATTGAGCAGGCCAACAATGATGTGCTTCGGGTATGTTTCGCACGTCTTTTTATATAGTTCGTTATGCCCTTAGTTGGCTGGTGTCTAATGTTTCTGATTACAGGCTTTCGTGGGTACCGTTGTGCTGAGAGATCAGTTGATGGCGCTCGAGGCTGAGAAAGAGAAGCTAATTGCCGAAAATAAGGCAATGGCTGATGAGAAAGCTCAGATGCTCGAGGCTGAGAAAGAAAGGCTAATTGCCGAAAATAAGGCAATGGCTGAGGAGAAAGCTCAAATGGTGAAGTTAGCCGCCGATTATGACAAAGTGGTGGGAGATAACTTATGCCTGACCGAGGAAGTTGAAAGGTTGGAGGCCGAAAAGGAGCGTATGGTCAAAAAATACGACCTATTAGAAGCCGATAACGTGCTCATGGCGGAGGATGTGGAGGCTGAAAAATCCAAGGTTGCTTCTTTGAAAGCGGCACAATCGGAAGAGCGGACAAATTTTATAGCGATTGCCAACTTTTCCGCCTTTTGCGCTCATGTTCATACTCTGAATTTTGCAAGGGTACCTCTGTCGGACCGGGCATGGTCGGAATTGGTTTATCCCTGTCCGCAAGGTGCACCGCCTAAGCCTCTAGATTGGGCCAATCTTCGGGATGAGGAGCTCCCACGGCTGCCGGGACATACGACATCGACGGCGCTCTGTCCCCATTTCGGGTCGGCTCCTTCTACTCCTCGGTCTGTTACTACTGCTACTCCTCCACCGGCATCTTCTCAGGTGGAGCACTGATCATATACTTGTAGTATTTTTTTTGTAGCTTAGTGTAGGGTCTTTTGGTACCCGGATTGTGGGCCGTTTTTGTATCTATAAGGACATTCTGTTGGGAAGTTGATAATATATGTGCTCCGTTTTCTTCATGTTTGACTTTCTTAGTTAATTTCGTTGTCTGTTGGTTGTCGTCATCTTTTGAAGGACACATAAAAATCTTGTCAGGTACCTGTTAATCCCCTGGCCATGGTGGTCTGGACCTCTCCTAGTTGTAGTGTAGATGATACTGTTATAGGTGGTCCAGAAAGGTCTAAGGCGTCCCTAACTGCGGAATTGAATGCTGCTCGTCGTGAAATCGAGGATCTGAATATTCATATTTCAAACTTGTCGATTCGGTTACGCGATTTGGGAGAGAAGTTCAGCAAGAAGACCGCCTACTATACAGCAAACAAGGGCAAGGCCAAAGAGCTTCTTGGTGCACTTCGGCGCTCTCGTGATGAAGCCCGGGCCGGGTGACGAGCTTGAACTTGGTGTTAGGGGCCGTTTTCGAAGACACGGACCTGCTATTATCCTTCGTCAAAGCCTATTGGGATCGTGCTCAGGCACTAGAGGTGTATGAGTATGTGAAAGGCACCCGTGGTTTTATCCGAGCGGAGCGTATGGTTGACGCTATGGCCAGGGTAACCGAAACGACGGCTGCGTTGAACAGCTTGGATGCCTTGGTAAAGGGTCGTTTGGGTACGCAGATAGTTTCTCAGCGGAACATTCATTTTGCTGACGCCGCAGAGACCTCGGCTTCCGTCGAGGGTTTATCCGACTGAGTTTTGAGAGTAGTTTGTATTTTGAGTTGTCTCAAACTTGTATAAAATTATTCTTTATTTGGATTTGGCTTTGTCGGTTCTTTAGTTGTATTGATGTCGCTGTCTTTTTCCCTCCTTTCTTCGTAGGCATTTCCTACTGTGGTGCAGCAGACTGGCTCTCCGCCCCCTGTTAGTGCGGGGCAAGAACCGACTGGTGCTGCCCGGGTTGGGGGTTCGTCTGATGCGCCAGAGGAAGCTCGTGCCCATTTACCTCATATCCTGATGGGAAAGAACGAGAAGCTGGAAGTCCAATGTGCTCGGCTTAAGAAAAAATTGTGAACTCAATCTGCGTCATTCCATGCTTATGTAGGACATGCCGAGCATGTTTATGAGGTGCAAGAGCGTCGTCTGGCCCGGTATTGGCGTTTAAAGGATAAGTGGTTTGGTAAGTTAAATCTGTTAATAACCCAGGCCAATGTCTTGATGAAATTCTTTCGTGCGTCAACACGTCGACATGATGCTTCCGCCGAACTCTATGAAGCTCGTCAGCACCCTGTGGACGAATCTCGTCTTAAGGGTGCTTCTGTTGCCCATGAGAACACGAGGGGGTTAGAGTTTGCTACCCGGCTCGAGGTAGGGCAACATGTGGGTGTTTATACGACCAACTTCGATTTCCTTATTTCTGAGGAGCGTTTTGAGGGTCAAGAGACCGACGAAGACATGGCTACAGATGACGAGGAGGTTAGGCTGAGTCATGTACCGTCGTATTCATCATGTAGCAGTTCTTCTTAGTTGACTTCTTTATTTACTCGTCGTACATTATTGCCTCCGTAATGTGGGCCAGAATCATTTGCTTCATTTGTTTATTCCTGTATTGGATCTTTTTATTGTCTTCTTGATATTTTCTTGATTGGATTGTTTTTCTTTTGTTTTCTTTGCTTGGTAATTGGTCGCCTCCGTAATGCGGGCTTGAATTATTCTTCTAGTCTTTTTACTTTCTTCGATCCTTGCGTACTGGATCAGTTGGTACCTGCATATGTGCCTCCGGTTTATTGGAGAACTTGAGTATTTCTAGGCATTCTTTTAGACACGCCATGTTGGAAATTTCTTAGTATTCCTAGGCATTCTTTTAGACACGCCATGTTGGAAATTTCTTAGTATTCCTAGGCACTTATAACATTTGGGAATTTCGTAGTATTTCTAGGCACTTATGCCGTTTGGGAATTTCATAGTATTCCTAGGCACTTATGCCGTTTGGGAATTTCATAGTATTCCTATGCACTTAGCCGTTTGGGAATTTCATAGTATTCCTAGGCACTTAGCCGTTTGGGAATTTCATAGTATTCCTAGGCACTTATGCCGTTTGGGAATTTCATAGTATTCCTAGGCACTTAGCCGTTTGGGAATTTCATAGTATTCTTAGGCACTTAGCCGTTTGGGAATTTCATAGTATTCCTAGGCACTTATGCCGTGTGGGAATTTCATAGTATTCCTAGGCACTTAGCCGTTTGGGAATTTCATAGTATTCCTAGGCACTTATGCCGTTTGGGAATTTCATAGTATTTCTAGGCACTTAGCCGTTTGGGAATTTCATAGTATTTCTAGGCACTTATGCCGTTTGAGAATTTCACAGTATTCCCAGACACTTAGCCGTTTGGGAATTTCTTAGTATTCCTAGGCACTTAGTCGTTTGGGAATTTCATAGTATTCCTAGGCACTTAGCCGCTTGGGAATTTCATAGTATTCCTAGGCACTTATGCCGTTTGGAAATTTCATAGTATTCCTAGGCACTTAGCCGTTTGGGAATTTCATAGTATTTCTAGGCACTTAGCCGTTTGGGAATTTCATAGTATTCCTAGGCACTTAGCCGTTTGGGAATTTCATAGTATTTCTAGGCACTTAGCCGTTTGGGAATTTCATACCTGCACTTGTTAGACAGTATGACAAATTATTTTATATGTTCGAAAGATAATGTAATTAGGAAGCAGAGGTAAGGTGGTACCTGTACTGGTAAGCTAGCACTTGAGCTTGGCCCTGCGTGGTCGAGGCGTCAGCTGACTGGCAAGGTACCCCTCGCGTTCCTTGCCACGGATAGCGCTCTTCCGTTTTCCGAGTCGGTGGGGTTCTCGTCGACGAGCCCATCGATTTGTTGAAGTTGGTTGGTTTGGATGTTAGAGATGGTCGGTCTAGAACCGGCCTGGAGTGCCTCGTAGCGATCTTGGATGTCGATGAGATACGCTAGTTAGTTTCGGCGGATTGAGACTTCTTGGTTAGATGTTGTTCCTACTTCCTCTGGGTGGGTTTCTTCGTTGGTATTTATCATTGTTGCTCGTCTGATAGAGTGTTGGTGTTCGATTTCAAAACTAGTTGGGAACTAGATGATTCCCGGAGATGGCACCATTTGATAAAGACATAACTTTGGTCGGTGGCGTTAGGCTTTTCAACAATAATATAATATATCAAATAGAATAAATATTGAACACTTCTTTAATCTTTATTACGCTCGGTGGTATAATTGCTCGGATTATAATTTTCTATTTGCACTTGTGCCCGGTATTATAACTTGCTCTTTTAATCTTGATTTTTCTTCGATCTCGGTGTTCGGTCTTGTATCTTGCTCGGTCTGCTTTCTATTGGGGTGAGTTATGACAAGTTTTTCTCTTTTCTCTCATTCTCTCTATATTTTTTAGATAGATTTTCTGGTTCTTCTTTCAAGGGGGGTAGTTGGCTATTTATAGACAGTTATGCCTCTTAGGATGTTGACAAATGTCTCCATCTTAAGGGATTTTTCAGACATGGGTCCCTTGTTAAGTGTGCTTGGCCTTTTAGCTATATTCACCCTTATTCTCAAAGAAAGGCATTTTGTAACCTATTTAAGCATTGGATACCCGCTAACAATGTGTGGGTTGATTCATACCCGAATAGATGTATCGGGTCTAATTTTTGGGTTCTATCAGGCTTTCAAAGTGCTAACGCGATAACCTTACCAAAATTTAATGTAATTAAAATATCGTTAAATGTTTGAACTAAATACAAAAACATAATTAATGCAATTAAATATCGTTAATGTGTAAGTTCTTAAATACTTGAATGTACGTAGCAAGAGCGGTGGAGTACTTTGAAGCTCGTTGCACCAACTAACTAATGCAAAAAACCAAAATAACTACTCAAAAGGCCGGTTTTATTAAAGTTCTCTTGCACGCGGTTAAGATCATTCTTGAAATTAAGAAAAGCTCAGCAGAAATTGAAGTCCCATGAGCTATATACTTTTAACACATATAATCTATAAGTAACCCTCTCTCTCTCTTTACCCTCACCCTAGCCGCTACCCACCTTGGTGTGGAGGTGCTGTTTCGAAGCACCTATACCCGCGGGCTCTATAACGTGATGGATCACCTATTCTATTCGGATCCGACTTCTTTTTCGGATTCTTTTAAGTCCTCCCTCCCTTTTCTCAGCCTTTCACGGATGAACTACTCTTGTTTAGCGAGCGGTAGATCTAATCCTCTTGGGATTCCCAAGGTTAGATCATTTGGATCATATTTTGATGCGTTGTATCTCTCCACGGAACTACATGCGTTTTTCCAACCAAACATACCGTTTTTGGTGCATATTGGTTGGAGAACCGAAGCTTACATTCAAAATAAAGGCAAAGCGAGAACAAAGTTTTGCTCCAAAGAAAGTGTTGCTGATGTGATCAACAATCACTAAATTATAAAAACAACCCTCTGAGTGAACTACGGAGAAAGACAAAAGATTCAACCCATTGACAACAAAAACATGATTAATTGCTGCCACAATATGTCAAAATTTTAAAACTGAAGTGCATAGAAGAACACATGGAAATCTGAAAAGGTTTTTTTCTTTAGCACTAAAAGTTTTATTAGTTGAAGTTTTTCACCTGGAATAAGGTTGTTGTGGCTATGGATTATTAATTAAATAATAGGTTAACCACCAATTTATATGAAAAATAAAATCTCATTTGTTATGCTTTGTAATGTTTGAATTTCATTAGACAATAGAATTAATCTGAATTGAAGTGATCTGGGCGTAATTTGAGAAAATATCTATAGGTTATATCATCCAAGGTTCAAAGTGCATGGTGATGTGACGTAGATTGGAGGAGTGATAAAAAATGAAGGGAGATTATGATTCAATTCCAATTAATGGCCATTTTATATCAGATCCCAATTTGAAAGAAACAACATTTGAAACAAAACTTTTTTGCAGAGTTAAATATGTTGACTAGAGCAGTGGCGGAGCCATAATTAGTAAATGCAGGAATGAATTTTAAAATTTCAATATGGATGAGCTAAATAGCTATTTTTCGTTAAAAAAAATTGCACTGCAAAAAATTATTATTTTTTAAATAGGGGGGAGGGGGGCTGTAGCAAAATTTTCTTTACTAATATAGAGAAATTAGAAATGTGAGAAAAACTCCCACAAAAAGCATCGCCACAAGTACTGTTACTAAAGTGTTGAAAAATAAAAAAAGAACTTTTAAAAAAATAAAAAAAATTACAACTTTCAAAACGCAAAAGAAAACTTGAAAAATCTTCAAGGACTACTTTTAATAAAAACAACTGTATCCGCCTCAGATGATACATGTGTATCATTTCCTCTATATCTGAGTATACATACGGTCCTTTTTTATATATATAAACCGGTGGATAAACCCTGAATTTCATTCAAAATTAATGGTCGTAATAATATTATTACAGATTAAATCAACTTCAACAATGAAAACTTCAATAAAATAAAAAGTTATAGTGCTAAGAGAGAATTAAAAAAAAACTAGGTTTTCATTTGTTTCTAGCCTTGGGAACCCAAACTCATAAGTCACGGAATCAGAGAGGCGTGGATGAGTAGATCTAGTACTCATTTCATGCAAGAGGGGAACACCATTGAAAATTAAAGAAAAGTGAAAGAAGAAGAAAAACCTGAAAAAGAGTTCTGATCCGAAAAGGGGGAGACGGTCGGAATAGCATAACGTAAGCCTGCAAGTAAAGGGGTAGCAAAGCATCACACCTACACCGAGGCGGGCGGCGGCCAGGGATAGGAGTCTACAGACGGTCCATCAATAGAGCTTGAGAGAACCCTATCAAAAACCTTTGTTACCATCTTAAATTAGGGTTGGAATTTGCATCCAATCTAAGAATACTTTTCAACAGAATTGGAAAATCTTCAATCTTACGGGAGAAAATTTCTAGAGGTTGCCATAAAATTCCTTTCTCTGGAAGTGTGTTTAATTTACCTCTATTCTCATGGCTTTTTATCATATTAAGCTAGTTTTTGTCCAAGTTTTCTTTTTATATCTTTTTGTCTCTTCCAACATGAATGATTTTATCGGAGTAATTACAAACTAAATTTTTAAATCAATTCTTTGAACATTATTCAAATTTTCAACTATTTGTCGGCTTTCATTAATTTCATAAGTGATTAATTAAGGATATATTTACTCTTACTTTTCTCACACCTTCCTTTTCTCACAATCTATAAATAAGTCGGATACCTTCATTGGCCCATTCACATCCAAACATGAACACCAATCATGATTCATGGTCAACCTTTGAAAGGTCATGTAGGCGAATTGGCAATACTAATGAAGTAATCAAGGTTGTGTGGACTCTCTGTGCTATCACACTTTTAGATAATTCATGAGTTGAATTGTTGAATTATCAGAAAATGGTATTTCAACCCCAAGTGATCTATATGTCGTAGAGATATCAATGGTTGTTGATTTGAATGCTTCATCTTCGAGGGTTGATTCGAATGCTTCATGTTCGACGGTTGATATGAATGTTGATCAATCTCTTATGCCAGTTTTTTAATCTTAACATTCCCCCACCCGATGAAGTTATTGACACTGGTTACAATGATGATGATTAGATCAATTGTTAATCTTTGCTTCTAATTCAGTTGCTGATTAAATCATTGACCGCTTTAACTAATGCTTTCTTTTTAGAGCACTTATATATTCCCCATCAACTAACTACGCATAGTGTAATAGAAAACCATTTTTCATTTGTACGTTGATCTCTATAGTATATACATTTGCTAACAGAATCTAGATCGGACCAATGTCAGGTGTCTACTTTGGCATGTCAATTTTGGGGGTAAATATGGGTAACATTCATTTTTATTCTTTCTATTCAGATATTATTTGTATTAAGTTTGAGAAGCAAAAGGTACATCCTTTGGTCTTTAATTCATATTACGTTTTTGAAGGCTCAAAATCATGAAATTTTCGTATAGTATGGCGTAATTTGGCACTCCGTTACGTATAGAATTGTCTGTGTATGTTGGTTTTCTTTCTTTGACAAAAAGTGTTCCTGTTCTTTTGACATCTTCTAAACTCAGACCAGCTTCGGCCTGAGAGAGACAGAAGATTCATCCACAAACAATCTCAATTAAATCCCACCAACACTCCCATTACTATACTATCTCTTCTTCCTATTCCATTGTGCTTCAAAAAGGCTTTCCCCCAAACTCATTGTTAGATTCAATTCAGAATTGTATTTGAGTTCTTTTATAATGTTCTCCAACTACAAAAAGCAATTGTAACTGCAATTCTAAATTGAATCTTACAGAGAGTTTGAGGAAAAACCTTTCAGAAACATAATGGAAGAGGAATAAGAGATAATATAGTAATCGTAGTGTCGATGGGATTTAATTGAAATTGTTTGCGGATACACCTACTTTATCAAATTTGTTTGACTAGCGTAGTTTTCCATTTCAAAAGGAGTTTCTGTCTCTGTCAACCGAATGTGGTCTCGGTTTAGACGATGTCAAAAGTTGGAGAACACTTTTTTTCAGAGAAAGAAAATCAAAATGCAAAGAAATTTCCATGTGTAACGGAGTGCCTAATTACGCCATACTAGACAAATTTTATGATTTTGAGCCCTCAAAAACTTAATACAAATATATGAATACCATGTCTAATAGAAAGAAGGAAAATGAATGTTGGTACACATATTTCCCAAAAAAATGACATTAATGAGGACACCTGCCATTGGTCCAATCTCGGTTCTGTTAGCAAATGTTATATACTATAGAAATCAAAATACAAACGAAAAGTGATTTGATCTTACACTATTCGTAGTTAGTCGAAGGGGAATATATAAGTGCTCAAAAACTATAGCATTAGTTAAAGTGGCTGAGGATTTAATTAGAACTTGATTTAGAAGCAAAGGTTCACAATTGGTTTAATCATCATCATCGGAACTAATGTCAATAACTTCATCAGGTGGGGTCATGTTAAGATAAAAAACGGGCCTCGGAGATTGATCAACATTCATATCAACCCTCGAAGATGAAGCATTCGAATCAACCCTTGAAGATGAAGCATTCAAATCAACGAACATTGATGTGTCTGCAACCTGTAAATCACTTGGGGTTGAAATACCATTTTCTGATAATTCAACATTTTCAACTCGTGAATGAATGCAACATCGCAGAGATTTCCCGCACCTTCGATTACTTCATCAGCATTGCCAATTCGCCTACAAAATCTTTCAAAGGTTGCCACGCATCATGATTTCCTGATTGGTGTTCAAGTTAGGATGTGAATTGGCCAATGAGGGTACCCAGCTTATTTATAGATTGTGAGAAAAGGAACGTGTGAGAAAAGTAAATACATCCATAATCCATTAGGTCGACAAAATGGTTGAACAGTTGAATGATGTTCAAAGAATTGATTCAAAAATTTAGACCCCAATAATAAAATCATTCATGTTGAAAGAACAAAAAAATAATTAAGAAATATTGGACAAAAACTAGATTAATAGGATAAAAGTTTATACCACCAATTTAATACCCCAACTATTAACGTGATAAAAGTCCATGGGAATATTTTGTTGTTGTTTGGAGCTTTAAACGTCATTCCTGCTTCAGATGCCTCCTAAGTCCTAATAACTGATAATATAGTGGATTTTCTTTCCTTTTTCTCCCTCTTTGATGATAATTGCTTATGTATATGTACTTTTCCAATTGTTGTGTTCCATTTCGTAAATGCTAATTTCTCTTAGATTTTTAAATTGGGGAAATTTGAGTTTAGTACGATAATATCAATTTAAAATTGCAAAACATAATTTTGTGTTTCTTGTTTAAGATTAGTTACATATACCAGTTGATCAAGTACTAAAATAGTACTCCGTTTAAATCTATCCGTATTCTAGCCCCTCCATAAATATTGGGGTTTTCAAATTCGAACTAACTACTATTAATTACAGTAATTTTCAAATCTAAAGACAATTAAAATTAAAAAATATAATATAGAAATCTATCAAAAGTCAATTTATAAAAAAGATAAAGATACATAAGGAACAATATAGAGAAAATTATACAAATATAGAAAAAACATATATCATCATAGAGAATCAAACAAACAAAATAAATTCCAAAAACAATGGTAACAAAAATAAAAAATAAATGAGCATCGTATAATATCTATGGAAAAAAATACATCTTAGAGCAACAGATAGCATAAAACAAGTAATTCGATAATTCTCACCGAGAAATTAAATTAAAAATAACACACCAAAAACACTAAAAAAATATATAAAAAAATAAAGAGCATCATCGAGCTACATAGCACACAAAGACACTAAAAATGGAGAACTTTGATTAGTAACCTAAGAATAAAAATAAACAACTAAAAAGAAAAAAAAAATGTAGCATCTCGTATAGCATCACATATCAACATATCATCAATGGAGGATTGAAGCATCAAATAGCATAAACGTAAAAATTGATATCACTAATAACATCAATCAAAAAAACAGAGCATCATATAGTATCAATGGAAAAAGAGAGAATCGTATTGCATCAATGAAAAATAAAGAGTATCTTATAGCATCAAAAAAGAAAAATAAATCATCGTAGAGCAATATATAGCATGAGTAAAACGAGTAATTTGATGATTCTCACCAAGAAATTAAATAAAAAACCAAACAGACAAAATACGAAAGCAACAATCAAAACAGTTGAAATATGGAAAAAAAACTTATATATATATAAGAAGAGTTTTGTTTGCCAACGGGATTACTCTATTTGTATCTCTGAATTAGTACAGTTGCATTGTTGTGTTTTTTTAGTTTTTTTTTTTTTCCATTTTAATGTATTCAGCAACACCTCAGTGCAATCCGAATTTGTTCATTTTTTTAAAAATTAAAATTAAAATTAAACCGTGACGATACAAAATCAATATAGTAACGGAATTAACAACGATGCTTGTGACGGGATGACAACGACAACCCACTATTTCTAGTTTTCAGAAAATGCTTTTAACTACGGCCTTACCCGTCACCATGCTATCACCATTTTAGTGACACACCTATTTCCTGTCACAAAATTTACCGACGCTCAATTCAGGTACGGCCTTTTTACCGTCAATAAGTCATTACAGACCCAATTTCATGACAGAATAGCTACGATTTTGGCCGTTCCTGAATTACCCTTTTTTTTGTAGTACAGTGTTCTTTGGGATCGCTGCTACATCAATCTTTAGAGGATAATTAATTAGTTTTCACTAGTTAGGTTTCAAAATACCCCCTATTAGATATTGTCTTACAATGAATATTCTACTATCTCAGAAATGACAACAAAGGAAATCGAAAACAGACAGCTTCTGGAGAGGTAACGCATTCTAAACTTTTAATTATTTAATGCGGAAATATTACTCACTTTTTTGTGTCAAAGTTGATTATGCGATCTCCACTGAGTTAATAATTACAATAAAAATTAAACATGGATAAAGGATATGTACTTAGCGCTTTGGACTTTAGAGTCTATCAGACTTGGGAATAGGTCATATGAATAGCAACTCGGTGTACAAGAACATAAGATAACCATAGTCAGGAGTATATAGTTTTTTGAGAAATTAACAACATCAATAATAAGTATGATTCAAGGCCTTTTACCTGTTGTTTAAAAGGCAGTCAAAAAGAGGAAATTTTCATTTTAACATTTGGTAGACGGAGTTCTTTGGATATGTTCAATGTGTTTTTCCTTTTACCACTTGGTAGACGGTAGACGGTAGACGGTAGACAGAGTTCATTATTTTCTTTCACTTAGGTAAAAATGGGTAAATATGAAAGAAAATAATGTTTTTAGAACTGTGGGTAGGTAAAGGTGGAAGAAAATAATGACGTGTAGGGTTTTAGGAACAATTTAATTATTTACTCGGAATTAACAAAATTAATAAATAAAAAAGTGCAAAATATAAATTATTTGAAAGTGTTAACTTATATAATATTATGATTATAAAATATTTTAATTTTGTATTTAGTTTGAGTGGAAAAAAAAAACAGAGAAATGTATTAATTAATAGTGTGATAGAGTGGGCAAATTTATTTATCAAAAATTAAAAAAAATAAAAAAAACACAAAATATTATAAAAAATAAAAAAAATCATATAAAATTATAAAAAAATGAAAAAAATCATAAAATATTATAAAAATAAAAATAAACTCAAAAAATCACAAAAAAAAATATAAAAAATCACAAAATCACAAAAAATCACAAAATTATAAAAAAATTACAAGAAAAATAAAAAAAATTATAAAAAATGAAAAAAATCACAAAATATTATAAAAAATGAAAAAAATCACAAAAAATTATAAATAAATGAAAAAAATCACAAAATATTATAAAAAATAAAAAAATCACATAAAATTATTAAAAATGAAAAAAATCACAAAATATTATTAAAATATAAAAAAAATAAAAAAATTATAAAAAATCACAAAACAATCGCAAAACAATCACAAAAAAAATATTAAAAAAATGAAAAAATCACAAAATTATTTTAAAAAAATCAAAAAAAATCACTTTTATTGAACTTTATGCACTTTCGACTGTATTAGATGCACTTTCGACTGAAACAGATGCACTTTTAGCTGAACTATATGCATTTTCAGCCGAACCAGATGTAATTTTAGTTGAACCAGATGCAGGTTTTACAGAACGATATGCACTTTTATTGAACTAGATGCACTTTTGTCTGAACCATATGCACTTTCAACCGAACCAGATGTACTTTTAGTTGAACCAGATGCAGGTTTTACAGAAGGATATGCACTTTTATTGAACTAGATGCACTTTTGTGTGAACCATATGCACTTTCAGCTGAACCATATACACTTTTAGCTGAACCATATGCACTTTCAGCTGAACCATATGCACTTTCAGTTGTACCAAATGCACTTTTAGTTGAATCAGATGCATTTTTAACAGAACTATATGCACTTTCGACTGTACTATATTCATTTTCGACTACACTATATGCACTTTTGACTTAACTATATGTATTTTTCACTAAATTAGATGCACTTTAAGCTGAACCAGATGTATTTTCAGCTGAACCAGATGCACTTTTAGCTGAACTATATGTATACTCACTTTTATTGAACTATATTTACTTTCGACTGAATTGTATGGACTTTCAACGGAACTAGATGTATTTTCAGCTGAATTGAATGCAATTTCGACTCAAATTTATGCATTTTTGACTAACTATATACACTTTTGACTGAACTATATGCACTTTTATTGAACCATATACGCTTTTGACTGAATTATATGTATTTTTGACTGAAGTAGATGCACTTTCAGCTCATTCAGATTAAAAAAATGCACATTTATCATGAAAAAACCATTTTTTTGTATAAAAAAAATCACTTTTCGGTATAAAAAGTGTTATATTGACAAAAAAAAAATTATATATTTTTTGTAATTTTTTAAAAAGTTTATGATTTTTTCATTTTTTTTATAATTCTTTTTTTTTGTGAATTTTGTGAATTTTTATAATTTTTTGTGATTTTTGTTATTTTTTTATAATGTTTTGTGATTTTTTGTGATTTTTTCGTTTTTTTCATTTTTTTGATTTTTTTCATATTTTTTATAATTTTTTGTCATTTTTTATATTTTTTTTGATTTTTCGGTATAAAAAGTGTTATATTGACAAAAAAAATTATATATTTTTTTTTTAATTTTTTAAAAAGTTTGTGATTTTTTTTTCATTTTTTATAATTTTTTATATTTTTTTGTGATTTTTGTATTTTTTTAATGATTTTTGGTGATTTTTGGTGATTTTTTATATATTTTTTTTTATTTTTTGTGATTTTTTGTTATTTTTATAATTTTTTTTATAATTTTTTATGTTTTTTTGTGATTTTTTGTGATTTTTTTTATATTTTTTTGTTTTTTTGTTATTTTTTATATTTTTTGTGATTTTTTTCATTTTTATAATTTTTTTGTCATTTTTTTATTTTGTTGTAATTTAAAACTATTTTTTTGGGTTTATAGAAAGATAAAATATGTATATTATATTTTGGTTTGTATGACAATTTAGTAAATAAACTAAATAATTAAAAAGTGGTACCTATGAGGAAATGTAAAATTATCAAGATACCTAGGAGGAATATAATTTGCTATGAGATACTTATAGTGAATTACTCCTTTATTTATTTTGTAGATAAATGAAGTGTAATGAGATGTAATAAGGTGGTGTTAAGAGTTATTTATTTTGTAATGAAATTGAGTGGAATGAATTAAAAAAATAAATAAAAATAGGATGTGACGTGCGGGGTATTAGGTAACAATAATACAGGATTAATTTTGCTAAAACGCGGACTTTATATCTTTTATTATACCGGACTTTCCAAGTCCGATATAAGACCACATTTTAGTAAAATGGGTCCTCAAAAAAGACTCCACCATTTCACCCCTCAAAACTCTATAACACTCCCATGGCTACCGTGGACAGAGAAGTTAGGGTTTCTAATGAAACTAACGTTTATAACTGATTTTCCCTCTCTTTCTCTCTCTCCTGTTAGAATGTATAAATAAAAAGAGCTTGTATTTTTTTACTGCATTTTATATTTTTTAACGTTCAAAGCGTAAAAAAAATTACGGACCGTAATTCTGACTTACGAAGCGTAATTTTGCCTTACGTTTAATGACTTAAGTCAAACCGTAAGTCAAACTTACGGTTCGTAAGTCAAAATTACGGTTTTACTAGAAAATTATCAAATTGCCCATGCGTTGAAAATTAACATATTTTCTAGTGTGATTGGCCGATCGATCGGCTCTAAACCCCGATCGATCGGTTCTATAAAATTTTTATATGTTTATGTAAAACTTTGAAAGTTCATAACTTTTGACTCGGATGTCCGATTGAGTTAATTTTTTTTGACTCCCGTTATTTTTTTGAGATCTATGCATGCCAAGTTTCCGTAGTGGCCCAACGAATTTTCAAAAAAACATCTTTTAACATTTTAATTTGGAATTTTAAATTAAAACTCTAGAAACCGCACAACAAAAACCAATCTTAATTAACTTTACATATATCCGAATTCGGTTTTCACTATTTAGAAATATAGGTTATTATATGTTTTATAAAAGCTCTCTATCAATTTTTGAATATATGACATCATTGTGTTCTTAACAATTGTATATATATTAAGTTAGTTAATTTCTAAGAATGTGTTTGTGGTGTAATGGTTGTTCTCATTATCCAAAGTGTTTGACAATTGAAAATGTTTTGGATTCAATTCTTACTCTCAGTATTTTATGTCATATTTTTATGGGGTAATTCCCTATAAGTAACTCATAGCAACTTATATTCCTCATAGGTACCACTTTTTAATTATTTAGTTTATTTACTAAATTGTTATACAAACCAAAATATAATATACATATTTTATCTTTGTACAAACCCAAAAAAAATAGTTTTAAATTACAACCAAATAAAAAAAAAACACAAAAAAATTAAAAAAATTAAAAAAATCACAAAAAATATAAAAAATTATAAAAAAAATGAAAAAAATCATAAAAAATTATAAAAATCACAAAAAATCACAAAAATTATAAAAAATTATTAAAAAATCACCAAAAATTATAAAAAATCACCAAAAATCACAAAAAATATTTAAAAAATAGAAAAATCACATAAAAATTATAAAAATTATAAAAAAAATTAAAAAATTACAAAAAATCACAAAAAATGAAAAAAGTCACAAAATTTTTAAAAAATTACAAAAAAATATATAATTTTTTTTGTCAATATAACACTTTTTATACCGAAAAATCAAAAAAAAATATAAAAAATAACAAAAACTTATAAAAAAATCACAAAAAATTATAAAAAATAACAAAAATCACAAAAAAAAAGAATTATAAAAAAATTAAAAAATCATAAACTTTTTAAAAAATTAAAAAATATATATAATTTTTTTTTGTCAATATAACACTTTTTATACCGAAAAATGATTTTTTTTATACAAAAAATGGTTTTTCTACGATAAATGTGCCTTTTTTTTTAATCTAAATGAGTTGAAAGTGCATCTAGTTTAGTCAAAAATACATATAATTCAGTCAAAAAAGTATATAGTTCAATAAAAGTGCATATAGTTCAGTCGAAAGTGTATATAGTTAGTCAAAAATGCATAAATTTGAGTCGAAATTGCATTCAATTCAGTTGAAAGTACATCTAGTCCCGTTGAAAGTGCATACAATTCAGTCGAAAGTAAATATAATTCAATAAAAGTGAGTATGCATGTAGTTCAGCTAAAAGTGCATCTGGTTCAGCTGAAAGTACATCTGGTTCAGCTTAAAGTGCATCTAATTTAGTGGAAAGTACATATAGTTAAGTCAAAAGTGCATATAGTGTTGTCGAAAATGAATATAGTACAGTCGAAAGTGCATGTAGTTCTGTTAAAAATACATGTGATTCAACTAAAAGTGCATCTGGTACAACTGAAAGTGCATCTGGTTCAGCTGAAAGTGCATATGGTTCAGACAAAAGTGCATCTATTTCAATAAAAGGGCATATCGTTCTGTAAAACCTGCATCTGATTCAACTAAAAGAGCATCTGGTTCAACTGAAAGTGCATATAGTTCAGCTAAAAGTGCATCTGGTTCAGTCGAAAGTGCATCTAGTACAGTCAAAAGTGCATAAATTTCAATAAAAGTGATTTTTTTATGATTTTTTTTAATTTTTTTAATAATTTTTTTTTGATTTTTTTCATTTTTTATAAATTTTTGATTTATTTTTTATTTTTATAATATTTTATAATTTTTTTCATTTTTTATAATTTTATGTGATTTTTTTCATTTTTTATAATATTTTGTGATTTTTTTCATTTTTTTCATCTTTTATAATTTTTTTTTATTTTTTTTGTAATTTTTTTAAAATTTTGTGATTTTTTGTGATTTTTTCATTTTTTATATTTTTTTTTTGATTTTTTTTATTTTCTTTGTGATTTTTTTGTGATTTTTTATGATTTTTTTCATTTTTTATAATTTTTTTTTTTAATATTTTGTGATTTTTTTCATTTTTTTATTTTTTGAATTTTTTTCATTTATTTTGAGATTTTTCGCATTTTATATAATTTTATGTGTTTTTTTTTTGTTTTTTATGAAATATGTGTATGGCGTTTTGGTAAATAAAGTAAATAATTAAAAAGTGCTAGCTATAGGAAATATGAAATTATGGAGATAGCTATGAGTAATATAAGTTCAAAAGTGGTACCTATTGGGCATTATTTGTATTTTTATTTATATTATTTTATGCCTTATTTTCATTTAATTTTCGTAAATTAAAAAAGTATTCAATCGAACGATCGGGGTCAGAGCCGATCGATCGGCGAACCTTACTGAAAAATATTTTTGTTTAATACGCAAGAGCAATTTCATCATTTAACAGTCAAACCGTGATTTTTTTTTATGAACCGTAACTTAGACTTACGGTTTGACCAAAAGTCAAACCGTAAATTTGACTTAAGGTTTGACCAAAAGTCAAACCGTAAATTTGACTTACGGTTCGAAAAAAAAATTACGGTTCGTAAAAAAAATACGGTTTAGACGTGAAATAAGATAAAATCCAATCGAAAAATTCAGACTCATAGAGAAATGAGCTGTGTAAAATTAAGTTTAGCTTTTCTATTTTTATTAAACAGTTTCTCTCTCTAAAAAGCAGAGATTTGTGGCGAGCTAGAGTTTAACCCTAGATAATAAATAAAGGGTTTCGCTAACTTGTGTCTTTGGGGCATAGATTAAGCATTTAATGTGTAATTGAATAATTAATGAGTAAATAAGATATACTCCAATTAATTAATTCCATGATTTTAAACCTTTAATATGCTATGATAACAACACCATCAAATTGATACCATGTCGTTAAATGTGACTTGTTTAAATAATTTAATAAATATCACATAGATAATATACTTTATATTTTTTTTTCATTTCTGAAATAAAAATACAAACTATAATTTGGCAAACTAAAACTAACGATCCAACCTAATAAAAACACTCAAATAAAAATATATAAATCAGTTTATATTATCTTAAACTTAAATATTTATTAAGATGAATAAGTTATTACATCTATATATTATTAAAAAAAACAAATAAAAATAAATAACCATATATACTTGGTACTATTCTAAACTTAAAAATAAATGATAAACTTAAAAAATAAATGTCAAAATATAAAAAATATATAGGAAAGTATAAGCAATATACAGAGTAGTAAAAAAATAGCAATAAATGTAAACATGATTACATACAACTAATAGCATTTAATCTGTGTAACTAAATAGTCAATTAATAATCACCATATTTTTAATGAGTCAATAATTAATGAATCTAAATGTCAATAACATCGTCAAATACCATTGGAAATGTAAATCTTAATCTATGCGCATGAGTAACAACAGGTGTACTAAAAATATGGGTATGACAACCACTAAAAATCCAACACATTAATTTAAAATTCAAAATAAATTATTCTATTGGTTGTCACACCCTTAAAAAGTGTAGACCAGATTCATACAAGTATTTCTCCTATACGCACACATTAACATTTGCCATAAATAAAAGCTCTTTTCTATACAATCTTAGTGTTACAAACTCATAAGTCATCCTAGGAGTGAAAAGGTGAGAAAAGCTATAGGTTTCATATTATAAGCTATATTTAAGTAAGAAAATTAGCATAATCATAGCGGTTAAAAAACTCTTTTTTCAAGTAGTAATTCATAAAAGGCCTAGCTTCAGCATAACATCATAAGCAATAATTAACACCTAACAAATTAAAAGCTGAAAATGCTCATGGAGTCTCTAATTTCTTGTCCAACAGTAAATAGTAAGTATGGTTAAGTTTCGGTAATTCCATTTGCTCTGAAAATTGTGCAATTTGAACCATTAGGGGCTTGTTTAGCCATAGCATCTGCAAGGCGGTTTTGTTCTTAATTATATACAGTTAAGCTTACATCATGGCAAATATATCATGAAATTTAAATTTTAACATTTGGAAAGGAACTTTTCCTCATACAAATTTTTAGTAATTAAGTTCAAGAGTCTTATTCTATATCAATGTTAGACAACCTAAACTGTAACAAATCAGTAATACATTTTTATTTTCCATGAGTATTGTATATTTATTGGTATTTGTCCCAAGGTGGCAAGAAAAAGCAAAGACCAAGAAGCCTTCCCCCAACACCTAATTAGAGTATTAGACCATGATTCACAAATTCAAAACCATCATTCTTTAGTTCAAGTCTGTGAAAGGTTAACATTATCTCTCTCAAGTTTCTCACCCCAATCCCCTTCAGAGGCACGCTTAACTGTTTTAGACCAATTGACCAGTAATATTTATGTTTACCTTCATAATTTAACCGAAATTTTCTTATAGCAAAAGCTTGTTCAATCCGATCTAAAACAATTTGACTAAGGTTGAGATCATATGTGCATTGGAATAAAGGAGGGAGCATGCTTGATTAAAATAAGTTTAGCACCAACTGAGACAGTTTTTTTTTCATGCAGGCAAGCAAGCTTTGTATTAAAATAGAAGAGAAAAAACTTTGGTTAGTAGTACAAGATACTAACCCAAAGTAGCAGTGTGACTATAGAAAAGAACTTAATAATTACAATTGTAAATACAACTGTCTTAGCAAAAAGGGGATTTATCAAAAGGTTATAGTCAATCAAGGTCACCATAAAATCTGTCGCTGCGAGGGCACCTGATTAACTTAATCTAATGATTACATTGTGAATAGGCTTGGATAAGCAATCTGTTCATATTCTTTGCTTCCAAAAGTGACTAAAGTTTCATAGGGCAGTAGCGGAGGCAATTGGATAACTTAGACAACATATGTCTGATTATTTAAGGTGGCTTCAAAGCTCCAACTTTTGGCTCGAGCATCGTTTAAATGAGCTTAGTGGGGTGCTATTCAGTCTTTCAGGAGTTAGATGCTTTGAAGATCTCTTTTGAGAATTTGCAGACTCAGTCATCTTTATTAATTGGCTTGCAATTCAGTACAAGGAAATACGTATTTGGCAATGAAAAATTTCGTTGTTAAAATGGATCCGTAACAAATTGTTTTCATTGTCATACCGTTGCAGACGTCCTGAAAGTTTATGGCAACATGTTGAAGATTCGTTGCTATAAAAAATTTATTTGCAACAAATAATTTCGTTGCAATTTCAAAATAATATTGTTGCCGAATGCAAACAATTTGTTGTCAATCCTTTAATTTTTTGGTTGTTAAAGGTTATAATTTTGTTGTTGATTTTTTAAAAAATTGTTACATTAAAGAAATCGAGTGTTCCAAATGTGGGAAAAAATCATTGCAATTGCAACATTGGTTGTTGCTGAGAATGCTATTTTGAAGGAGCGTTTAAGGCCGTTTGAATATCAAGTTGCTCATATTGCTGTTTCATAAAATGGTGGCGATGGTGATTAAGCTGTAGGAAATGACGATCCAGCTATAGGTGAAGAGATCTTTAAGAGGGAGCATCGAGAAGGCTTAAATGTTTCTGGTACGGTTAATGGAGGTAATAAAGACAGAGTTACCCTTCTTAGACCAACTGCACCAATGTCTGTAAAAGACATTGTTTCCCTATTTTATGTAACTTTTACAAAAAAAAAGGTCTGTACCAATTACTCTTAGCTCTCCATATACTAACTTTTTTCACAAAACTCTGTGCATATATTTTTTTTAATCAGCAAATTAACCGGTTTATCATTAATGAAAATAACAAACATACAAGTATCACTGCATTTAGAACAAACTCCAGAAGGCTACGAAAACGATAGATACGGATAGTACAACCCTACAAAGAAACACTGATGTATCAGCTACTAATATCAGCCTATAAAATCTAAAGTAGATACAATAAACACACTAATCATTGTAGACTCACGACATAGCCCAATAAAGAAGGAGGGCCTAATATGTGTCATGTCTAAATTAACCAGTCTCGTGAATGAGAGGAAAATCTGCTCAAGCCTTCTAAATTAGAAACCGTCAAAACAAGATATGTGTCCAACCAATCAGTCACAATCCATCGTAACATAATCCCGTCCGCGATAAACAAAGCCTTTAATCAACTCTAACTATCTATAATTAGAACAACCAACAGATTCAGTAGAGAAAACCAACTCACATGCGACATGAAAAGTCTCAGGCCTCAGCTTCTGTAGCATAACTCAAATCAGTATAACTCAATCCTGAAACCCAATGTTGTATCCAAGTGCACGCTAAACAGAGCCTACACTTCAGCCCTAGCTCTCTAAACCAAGAACCATCAAACAAGTTATATGACCAATCATCAGGTTCATGAAGATTCAGGACTCAAAGTGTGTAGCATAACCCTAATCAGTCACAATCCATCATAACAGAACCAATCCATGCTAAAGAACTCTCTGCATATATAAAGAGACCACAAGCTCTCTGTAACAATAAAATAATATTTCCTCCTTGTCTCCCCTCTTTCCTTCCTCTCTTTCCAGGAGCTCTTTGTAAAACAAAACCCTCCTTCTTCTCTATTAAATCATTCCTTTACCAATATTCCAATCGTTGCACATAAATTAGTACTTGTATATTGCTGCTTCTTGTTACTTTTTTTTAGTTTTACTGTGAAGTTGATATATATGATGACCATTCTTTTTCTTTTCTCTCCAGATACGATACATACATAATTCATTGTTAAAAAAAAATGGTTTGTTTCATTTTAAATTTTAAAAGTTATTGCCAAAAATGGTAAGATTTTTTCCGAAAATGGTAACATGTTGTAACTAAATCAGGAGAAAATTTCATTTTAATAAACAATGGATATAAATTCATTTTCATCAAAAACAAAAATGGAGGGAGAAAATATTGATAGAATAGAATAAAATATATTGTTAGTTATGATAGGGATATAAAAATAGGGAAATTGGTAATGGTATAAAGTTAAACTTTTACCCTAAAAATGTAAAATTGTGTTAGTTTAAGAAGAAATATAGAGTAATTGATATGATTAATCTTAATAGCCATGTTTTCACCTATTTTATAAAAGGGATGTCATACATGATTATATTACTAACATAAGATAAATACAGAAATTGGTTGACATTCATTCCATTGCTTATACAAATAATGCTCATCGTATAATCTCATTACAAATTAAATTAATATATGAGATATTATATTAAATTAAGTGTATTCAATGTTTATGATGAAACGGACCATTTTGTAAACAATAGAAATGAATTCTATTGTATTTCAAGAAATAGTAAGGGAGAATCATTGATTAGTACTTAAAAATATACTTAATTTTCAAAAACTTATATTGTCAATTAGTCTTATTAATATATTAGGTACATATATAATGTAACGTTAAAGTTAAAAACAAATATTAAAAATAAGTAGCATGATACATATGATACATGATGCTAAAATATTTTTAAAGATTAGTAGATATGATACATGACTTTATGTTTTATTTGAGAAAATGATGAAAATGTACATATAAGTGGTACTTAATTATCAAAAGCTACATATGTCAAAACATTTTTAAACATTAGTATATTTTTATTATAATTAAAAAAAAACATGTAGCATATGTCAAAAACACATTTAAAGATTATTATATTTAAAAAAAAAATTATGTACCATATTTAGTAGCATTATGTATAATACGTACTAATCTTAAAATTGTTTTAGAATATGAGTTTTATCTAATTAAATACCAATAGTAGATTTTCATGTTTTCCGAAGAACCAACTCCGATCTTAGAGAACTACATAATCTCTAGTGAATTTCATTGATGTAACTAAATATGATGCTCTCATAAAGGACTAAATATTAAATTACTAATTACTCCCTCACTAAAGCAAGACCTTAATTAAATAAATCTTTTGAGGATCTCTAATATTTTGTTTTCTCTATATATAATAATATAAACAGTATGAAATTGCGATCGAGACTATCTGAATGTGCGCAACGCGAATTCATCAAAGCCCTAATTACTGCAGCAGAAAAAAAAAATCATTGTTTATGGATCTAAGAATAACAACAAATCATGTGAATCTTACAGCACCAGAATATTATGCTAATAGTTTTATATAAATCCCAAAAGCAAATATATAATGCACACCCATCTTGTTGACCAATCAAAATTACAAAAAGAAAATAAAGCGTGAATTTATAATTCTTTCAAAAAAATAGGGGTACGTAGTACCCTATTACAACGTTATCAAAATGTTTTACTTGTTTTGTAATACAGGTTGCCATCCTTCAGAAGCAGTGGTGGAACTAGCCCGATAACGATATCGTTGGTGGTGTTATAGAAAAAAAAATGCTACTATAATTTTAAGAAAAACAACGTTTATAATAATCGAAAAGTGAGTTTAAAAGTCTATTCTAAATATTAAAAAAAACGAGTTGTTAATTGTAAAAAACACAGTAAATTTTATTTTATTTTATTTTATTTTTTGTTAACATCAAAATGAAATATTCGAAAAGTATTTGTATAAATATAGGGATGTTATTGAAAATAATAAACAATTAAGTATTACTCATTTAACTAAATGAACATGAAAGAAATAAAAAAAAGTTGTAATGGTAAATAATCGAAACAAGGATCTCTTATTCAATTTAAGTTAGTATTAGCATATGAGCTAAGTATGATTATATATCTTACGGGGCGCTATTAATATATATTACCTAATTTTCTAAAAAAAGTCCTATACAATAATCGTTTTTAAAATTTCCGAGAAGAAATCGCCCCCCCCCCCCCCCCCCCCCCCCCCCTCTTCCTAAATCCGCCCCTGTTCACAAGATTAATGGGGAGATTCACCATTGTTGTGAACGTTAGCTGCGATCCTTGCCTTATCTTTAATTTCTTTTGCAGTCGTTCTCCAGTTAAAGAACGTTCCAAACAATTGTCCGAGATCTTCAAGAATTCTGTTTCGTGTTTCTGGGAGCAATGTGTAACAGAATAGCCATGCGATGATGGCAAATCTCATGTAAAAATAGAAGGCCCCGCCTATGGTTATTGCATCATATAGATACAAAAATGTCATGGATACGGTACCGCTCATCACACGATTGACGGCAACACCGATGGCCATACCCTGGGAACGCAATCTTAGAGGGAGAATCTCTGAGCGGTAGACCCACACAATTGGTCCCATACCAATGGAGAAAGTAGCGACATAGGCCAAAACTGAAACGACCGCCAAGACCACTCCCCAAGCCACTTTTGTATACGAATGCTCGAAGACTGTCAAACATGTGGAGAGGGTAAATAGAGAGATAATCATACCGCCAAGGCTAGTTAGCAGAACTGGTCTGCATCCAAAACGGTCCAAGAAAAAGGTGGCAATAAGAATCATGAAGTGGGTCTTGATGATGCCAACAGCCAAGGTAGTGAGGAGCTTGTGTGTTTTGCTTGTTATTCCTGCTTTCTCGAATATCTTGGGGCTGTATAGGACAACAGCATATATTCCAGAAATCTGCTGGAAGAAGTGGATACCGATTCCGGCGATGACAATGTGGAGAACAACAGGGGTTGGGGAAATGAGAAGCTCTTTCCATACGCCCTCACATTTGCTGTGCTTGGGAACTTTGCAAACCTCCTCGTCATCGCAATCTAGCGGGATGCCTGCAGCACCTTTGATATCTGCAAGACTTTCAAGGGCTTCCTCTTTAGATTCTGAGGTCTTGAAGAGAACTTTCTTGTCATCGCCTAGACGGCCTTGTAGGACTAACCAACGTGGTGACTCTGGCATAGCAAGGACTCCGATATCTAGTAAGACTGACGGAATTGCTCCTATTCCGAGCATGATTCGCCATCCCAAATGCTCAGGTAGCCCAGAGAAGGCAACGTTTGATACATATCCAAAGCCAAAGTCTCGATCAATGCCCGAAGGCTACAACGAAATCAAAAGAAGCAAGCGCCTCATAGAAGAAAATTAAAGATGGGCCTCATCGACTGTTATCTTACTTGTTAGATACTGTAGGGTCTTTTTTTAAGAAAATATTTTTTAATTAAATGCATAAAGATGTGTATACATGGGACAAATGCCCCGATGCCGGCCATAATTAAGTTACAAAATTCTGATTACAGTGAACCTGTCTAAACACTTGGGAGAAAAGAAGCTAGTAAAATTCACATTTTAAAACCATGTTTTAAGGGCAAAGTTGAAAGTTCTAACTTCTACGAGTTGTAAGGAACCTGACTATTTCTTTGAATATATTATATACTAGCAGAAGTTAACCACGCGTTGCGTGTGAGACGTATAATGACATAAATATCGTAATATATTTTATTTTGAACATAATATTCAGATTTAGTATCATTTATTGTAGTTATGCAGGTTAAAAAAAATTGTTAATTAATTTAGACTACATCCGTAATTAGTAAAATATAGTGAGGACAATTTGTTAATTAATTATATTAGATATATTGGTAATTAATAAAACATGCTGAGGGTATTTTTGGAAAATTTAGGTAAAATTGGGCCGGCTCATTTCTCTTGCTTTGGCTTATTTCTCTTAATTTGGCTTATTATAATATAATGATAGTGTAGGGTTACACAGAACTAGAAGATTTATTGAAATTGAAAACGAGTTCCGTTGGCTAAGTTTAAAAATTCTATGGTCTTCACACTTAGGATATACTTTCTTTGCCCATCTTTTCTTTTCCAATCATAAACTTCTGCAATAACAGAAGGTGGATAAAGTTATAGAGCAAAAACAGTACTTCCATTTTATTGCAGAAGAATTGATAATGTACATTCGAATCTTGTATTTAGCAAAAACAGTACGTATAATGATTCCGAGTTAAATGTACAATCCCGACTGCATGGACGAATCTTGTATTTAGGAAAACATCTTAGAGAATTGATAATGTACATTCGAATCTTTTTTCAATAAGTTCAGAATTCGAATCTTGTTAAGAGTGTATGAGTGATATTATTTGATCCCCCTAGTAAGATTTGATCCCAAAAAAAAATGAAATCAATGGGCGGTTATCGTTTCTCTTTTTTTTTCTTTGAAGAGCTTAGTTTCTCTATAAAAAAAAGAAGGAAAGAAAAACTAGAAACAGTCCAGAGATAGGGAGAAAGAGAAGAGGAGAGAGGATTGCGAAGCTAACAAAAATCAAAAAATACGTACCAAGAGAAATAGGGTGTAAAAATAACTTGTGGCTTGAGAATTAACCTAACAGCTACCATTAGTAATTATATTCTTTACCGCTAAGACATACAAGTGTTCTAAAACACAGGCTGCCAGAAAAAGTATATATACTTATAATTTTTTGTAATAATAATTAACATTTTTTTAAAAAAATGACTGAGAGAGGGAGATGTTAAGGAAATTGCTTAATTGGTATTTAAGTATTTAGTTTTTTTATGTAGATTTGTTTAGTTTTTAATGACCGTTCATCAATAGAAAGAAACGGTTATTTGTTTGGGGAAGAAAGAAAGAGAAATATTTGTTTGGCTACGAACCTCTCTCTTTCTAGAGAAACATGTAGAGGAGTTTTCGTAGCGGACTAAATAATTCTCCTATTTCTCTCTCTGATTGATGGTCACGGTTAATTAATCTAATCTGCATTAGTAATTTGGATAGTACCATCTGTGAATATCAAGATTTTTTTGATACTAGGACGTTTATTTACTATAAGGCATGCTTTGAGGATGTGCAAAAGTCAGTTAATTAGAAGGTCGCAGTAAAACATATTTTTGGTATTTAATTAATCACATGACAAATGAACTCTTAATTAGGAGATTTCAGCATTGTAACAAGATATATATTTCAGCATTGCACGGATAATTTTTCTTAAACTTAAGACGATGCTAATTGGCAATTGTGGGTAGTACAAATAAATTGGTATGGTCTCTTTCAAATGCTGATTGAAATGTATGGCAAATTCTATATCTATGTCTATAATACTACTCTATGATAAATGATATCTTGACATCTTGGCATATAATCGGTTCATAAAGCGATGTACTGTAAATATATTATTAATATTTTAATATGAACAGCAGAACATGGGACAATCGATAATTCGTAGTTTGGTACAAAAACTGACTACTCTCACGATAACATGTTACTAGCTATCAAAGAACGTTATATAAGAAAACGAATTATGTTACCGTTCCTTATTTCATTTGCTTCATTAAGTTTTAGTCGTTCAGATTAGAAAACATACTTAGTTACCCCAAACTTTACTGTTCCAGCTTATAATGTAACTAAGTATATATTTAGTATACTGCATTGTTTGTAGTCGGTAGGTAACATAAGCAAGTTTAACGTGATAAGTTGCCAACACCAAGGGTAATACCCTTCGCAAGCAAACTAAAAAAATTGAAGCACATTGGCCATTCTTGTGTCCAGAATTATAACATTTAATAAAGTTCGATTGTTAGTGAATGTAATTTGTCCTTGTAAATTTATCCATTCAGTATGTATCAAACGATGCGTATCCCTTATAAAACTATTTGTTCATCACATATGCCTCCCAAAAAAATAAAAATATAATCCATCTCGAATTAGTTTTTAAAAAAAAATTAATTTTGTGTTATAGAAGACACAAAATGAGATTTAAAATTCCACTGTCCTTGAGTAACTGACGTTGCTCCCATTATTTCGCTTTTCATTTGGGAAGTGTTGCGCTATTATATCCGAAACTAAATCTAAAACAAAAACACTTAACCACCCACAAACTCGGTTCAGAAAAAAAGAAAAAAACAATTTTCTAACCAGGAGCTTTATCCATTGACTTGTTTAAAGCCTTCTATTCAACTTCTATATTTAGCATATCTATCCTCTATATATATTTCTATTTATATTGTGTTTAACCATTTAAATTTCCCTCTCTTTATCTCTCTTTATTCTTCCTCTAATCTCTCACTCCTCTATCTAGGAAATGACTAGCGGAGATGGAATTTCTGGGATCGGATTTGATCCTCCCAAGAAAGGCAAAACCAACAAGTTTGCCTTTGCTTGCGCTATCTTAGCGTCTATGAACTCTATCTTATTAGGTTATGGTAAGTTCACCGTGCCAATGTTCAATTCTCATGTTCTCCATCGTTCATTAATTTGTTTGGAAATGGTTGTATACTTCTATATGTTTAACAATGATTTGCTAAGATAGCTTTGGAATAAAGAGTACCTAGTTAGTACATAGTGTTTTTCTTTTCTTTTTTCGGGTCATAAATATCTTTCTCATTAAGAAGTATCAAAATAAGTATTATCTTACCTAAACTTTACCCAACATGCCTTATAGTTTGTTGGCTAAAAAAATAAATAACCGGTCTAGAAAGTAGAAACTACAAGCTCTTTGTTTTTATAAGCAAAAACTACAAGCTCTTTAGTTGTAGCTTTAACTATCTAAACCTTGTGTTTTTGCTTCCAAGTTGTAAAGCTTCATGTAAAGGAGCGAGCATTTTCTAAGCTCTTAAAAAACTAAAACTATTCAGTAACCCCGGGTTAAAATCTGGAGGCAAACAAACCCCATAACTGA
This sequence comes from Primula veris, assembly GCA_963682055.1. Lineage (NCBI taxonomy): Eukaryota > Viridiplantae > Streptophyta > Magnoliopsida > Ericales > Primulaceae > Primula > Primula veris. The sequence continues at coordinate 10,768,300 of OY821745.1, read as the reverse complement.
ATCTTAAATGGCATGTGGTAAGTACTGTTTTACTCATGAGTCATAACCTACATGTCTTTTCGAAGCAAGTCAAAACCTAAATTTGTTATATGCAGATATCGGAGTAATGAGTGGCGCAGGGATATTCATCAAAGAAGACTTGAAAATCTCCGATGTCAAGCTTGAAATTCTTATGGGTATCTTAAACGTCTACTCTCTCCTTGGCTCTGCAGCCGCTGGGCGGACGTCTGATTGGATTGGTCGCCGCTACACAATTGTCCTTGCCGCAGTTTTCTTCTTCTTCGGCTCCCTCCTTATGGGATTGGCACCAACCTATGGGTGGCTCATGGGTGGGCGTTTTGTTGCTGGCATAGGTGTTGGTTACGCCCTCATGATCGCGCCTGTTTATACTGCCGAGGTGTCTCCGGCCTCGTCCCGAGGTTTCCTCACTTCGTTCCCGGAGGTTTTCATCAATATTGGTAATTTTTTGTTTATTTTCACTTTTTTTAAAAAAAATTTGAGATGGTAGCTTTCCTTTCCCTACATTCTTGCCTTCTTGGTTGCAACGTAAAGTAATCAGGGATAAAAAAAAAATAGTTGATGAGCTAAGAAGAGGTGACAACCTCCTAATTATAGTTTTAGAAACCTTATCGTCGCCTAATTATCCCGAAAATGCAAAATTTATGAACTTTTCTTGAATGTCCGCTTTGTGGAAGAATATTCAATAAATTCTAGTTCATTTTTACATGTAAATGAACTTTTAAAGGATTTATTTAGATCGAATAAAATCCACAATGACAGTATATTTCTTACTTGTAGCTAGTGTTAAAACCTTAAACTAATTTGTGTCCTAGTTCCAGGCGTGCTAGATATGTAAGAGCCTTAAAGATCAAACCATTGTGTGGAAATGTGTTTTTTTCTTGAATTTAGAGAGCAATACACCAAATTAAAGAGATTTTATGTAAATTTAATTATACAGTAATCAACTAACCTAGCTCCCCATAATATCTCGTTTTCCATGTATCAAGAATTATTGTTTTCTTGTTTCAGTACAGACCTTGAGTTGAAATTTAATCACTATAACATGATAATCTTTTTTATTAATATAATGTTTAACTATATATGGCTTTCTGAAAGAAAAAATTATTGATGTATTAATTAAGTTGAATTTATTATCGATATACATTAAAACATGTATAAATTAATAATGTTGAGACCGGAGATATTTATTAATTTAAAGAGTTATTAATTAATGGATAAATTTATAATTTATTATTTTAGAGAGGATTAAAATCGATTGAATACATATATTCGTCAATAACATAAAACTCATTATATATTACTAAGAAAACTTGTTAGTAAATTTAAATATACTGCTTCATTTACTAATATATAAATTTTGTTATAACTTAAATCGTCTAAAAAAATAAGAATAATTACTAGATATATTAAACTAGAGAGAAGCTCTAACGAGATTTAGATTTTAAGAAGAACAAAACGATTATAAAGTCGTATTTCACTAAATCGCTTTATTAATGCTTATCATTTTGAATAATTATTAATTTATGATTTTATAGGGACCAAATATTTATATAAGGATTTTTCAAAATTTTATTATCTTATTAATTTATCGAAATTAACGGCTTTTTACATTGGTCCAATTCGGGACCGGAATTTTTTTTTATTTTAAAGACATTATTAATTTAGCTAGTATTAATTTAGGGAGGTTCTACCGTATGTATCTACAAAACTGTCTATATCTTGTTTTCGTTACCTTTTCCTGATACATTTTACTTCCTTGGTGTGACTTCAGGCATCTTACTTGGATATGTATCAAACGTTGTATTTGCGCACCTAGCGGTGCACCTGGGATGGCGAATCATGCTTGGAATAGGTGCAATCCCATCAGTTGTGTTAGCCCTTGGAGTGCTAGCCATGCCAGAGTCGCCTCGTTGGTTAGTTTTACAAGGTCGTTTAGGAGATGCAAAGAAAGTCCTCTTCAAGACCTCAGAATCTAACGAAGAGGCTCTCGAAAGGCTTGCGGATATCAAGCAAGCCGCGGGCATCCCTTTGGACTGCAACCAAGACGTTGTCCAAGTTCCTAAGCAGAGTCACGGAGAGGGGGTCTGGAAAGAGCTTCTCGTATCCCCAACCCCTGTTGTCCTCCACATAGTCATCGCGGGTGTAGGGATCCATTTTTTCCAACAAATATCTGGAATAGATGCAGTCGTTCTGTACAGTCCTAAGATATTCGAGAAAGCAGGAATAACGAGCAAAACCCACAAACTACTTGCCACCGTGGCTGTTGGAATTGTCAAGACGCTCTTTATTCTCGTCGCCACTTTTATGCTTGACCGGTTTGGACGCAGGCCGCTTCTACTAACCAGTGTCGGAGGCATGATCATCTCCCTATTTACGTTAGCCACCTCTTTAACTATTATTGACCACTCGCAAAAGAAAATACCGGCAGCTGTGGCGTGTGCGGTCGTGGCTGTAATGGCCTACGTCGCGACTTTCTCCATAGGTATGGGGCCAATCGTGTGGGTGTATAGCTCGGAGATTTTCCCTCTACGGTTGAGGTCCCAAGGGACGGGTATTGGTGTCGCGGTCAATCGTGTGATGAGCGGTACCATATCGATGACGTTTTTGTCTTTATCGAAAGCAATAACCATAGGAGGGGCGTTTTTTCTTTTCATGGGATTCGCCATTGTAGCGTGGTTCTTCTGTTACACCTTGCTCCCCGAAACACGAAACAGAACCCTGGAAGAACTTCAAGCATTGTTCGGGACTTTCTTTGGTTGGAGAAAGACTATGAAAGATCTAGACGCTAAGCGAAAAGCTGTTGGCCTCCACGGTGATGACCCGAACAGGGCCATAGATGATTAGTTGTTAAAACTAAGAATATGTGCTTCAGCGTAGAATACTAGTATTAAGGTAGAAAATCAGTGTATGTGGTTTTGTAGGTTAGGTCGAGGGATGAGATTATGTAGTATATATATGAACCACAAAAATTATACTAATATTTATCAGCCATGTTTCATCACATATTTAATAACAGAATGGCTGAAGTGCATTTTTAAAAATTATGCTTTAGTCTTCTTGTTATATTTATGTTATGAGACAGGCGTGATACAAATTAATGCTCTAGGTTAACTAAGCATAGATTGAATAAGTGAAATGTATTGTATGTGGTATAGAGATTTAATTAGTATAAGGTAGAATAAGCTGACGTGAAACCTCAGATGTGAAGGACAAATAAGTCTATTGTAATGAATGATGCATGCGTTATACAATGATAAACACATTTCATGATATATTTTCCGGGAATATGAAATATCTCTTTCAAAAATATACGTTGCAACTTCGAAAAATGGTGTGGTTAAATGTTTTCGTGACATAGATTGGTCATCTTCAAGGTTGTATTTTTCATCCTTAAACTAATTACAATGATACATATATATTACTTAAGTTACCAAATTTGTGTATGAAAGATCAATTCTTGACAACTAGAAGTATATATACAACAAAATTGTAAGCATGTGAACAAAAACTGATCCGGTGGTTTGGTCGGTGTTTTTAGCGTATATGATCATAGGTATGGGAGATAAGTGCAGACCATCGTGAACGACGATACCTTCTATAATTCTGATAATTGTGATTTTTTGAATTTTTGACCATTTATTTTTATTAAAATATGTTTAAAACGATCATTTGGCACCACTTATTTTTTTTATTTCACTTCAATTGGTATTGATGTTAATTTTGATACCCTCATATAACATTACTTGCTTCGTCCCGGTTAGGGTTAATTCAATTGTTTTTAATTGTGCGAGCTAGGTTTACCGATCAAAATCAGGACCGGACTCATAGAATATGTGTTGGCCCATCAAACATATACCGTCCCATTCCCTCGGACTGTTAAACGCTTGTTCAGTATAATTATTAAAGGGAAATTCTCTATAGTTAGCTAATAGCAATTTATACTGCTCATATATACATCTATAAGTTTATATTACTCATAGATATCAATTTTTAACTGTTCATTTTATTTATTAAAACGCTATTATACAAAACAAAACATAATATACATACTTTCTCTCTCTAGAAACCCCAAAAAAATACTCTATCCGTTCCCAATTAATTGTTCACTACGAAACTACGTGCAATTTTGACCGGCCAATAACTTTTATCAAAATTGTCGGAATGAAAATTTTCAAAAGTTAATCGTATAGTTCAAACATTAAATTATATGATTCAGTTTTAAAATTTTTCATTTCGACAATTTTGATACATGTTATAAGCCGGTCAAAATTGCACGTAATTTCGTAAAAGACAATTAATTGGGAACGGATGAAGTAGTTTAAATTAACAAAAAAATGCTATAAAATCGAAAAAATCAAAAAAAAATCACAAAAATCAAATAAAAATGGAAAAAAATAACAAAAAGTGAAAAAAAAATATAAAAAAAAGATAAAAATAACAAAAAAAAAACGTATTTTAATATAAAAAATAACAAAAATTTATAAAAAATAGTTTTTTGTCAATAGACTACTCTTTACATCGAAAAGTTATTTCTACATAAAAAAAACAGTTTCTCCACCAAAAAGTGGTTTTTCGATTTTTTTTCCTCAAGAGGTTATTTTTTCAGTCAAATATGCATATAATTCAATAAAAGTGCATATATTTCAGTCAAAAGTGCATCTAGTTCAGCTGAAAGTAGCTCAGCTGAAAGTAACTCAGCTGAAAGTGCATCTAGTTCAGTCGAAAGTACATATAATTCAATCGAAACTGCATATAGTTTAATAAAAGTGCAGGAAGTGCATATAGTTTAGTCGAAAGTACATATCTTTCAGCTTAAAGTGCATATGGTTCGGCTTAAAATAGATCTGGTTCAACTTAAAATGTATCTGGTTCAGTCGAAAGTGCATCTGATTCAATCGAAAATGTTTACAATTCGGTCAAAATTGCATATGGTTGAGTCAAAAGTCCGTACAATTCAAACAAAATGCATATAGTTAGTATAAAGTAGTCTATTGACAACATTGGTTTTCATTTTAAATACATTGTTCTAAAAAATAATGTTTTTATAAATACATAGACCTATATGCAGTTTTAGCAAACTCGAAAACTACAAAGGTACTCCTTTTTTCTATCAAATTCACAAAAATAGTCCTTTGACTCTTTGCACATGTACTTAACCACTTACCTCTGCCAAATGATAAATTCACAAAAATCGCATCCCACATCTAGGGTGTTCTGCCGCCAAAGGACGGTGAACGAAACATAGAGAGTCCATAGAGAGAGATGAGAGATCATCAAAGAGAGCAACGCCAGAATACGGAGATCTGATCGGAACGTTGTAGATCTGGTCGTTTTCAGATTTGCCAAATCTATGCCGCCATCACCACCGCAAACACATGCGGTGGAGGGTATCACATCAGAGAAAGGTCATCGTCATCAGAGAAAGGTCGTCGTTGAAGTGATTTCGGTGGATGTCGCCATTGTGGCGACGTGGAGATAGAGAGAAGGGGATTGTAACATACGAGTGTTTTAAATGTTAATACAAAAATTTTAAAAAATAAGGGTTTATATACTTTTAAAAAGTGATACATATGGGGAATGCAACTTATTGTGTATATATGTGTGTGTGTGTGTTTTCATATTTTAGTATTGCCGTAAAAAAATGGACGTAAGAAATTGTTTTAAGGGTATTATATTAATCACTCTTTTAGAAAAGGATACTATAGTAAAAGAGCGAAAAAAGAGGCACATGTCTCCGAAAAATGTCACGTGACTAATTACCAGTGCCACCTGGCGCTTATTTAGAAAGAAAATTAAAAAAAACATTAATTGAGGGTACTAATCAAGAAAAGTGAGAATTGATGGTAGTAATCGTAAAAACGTCAACAATTCAGGGTTAAAAATCCCATAAAACCCTATATCAACAGGAAAAGAAGCGGCTCCCAAGGTGTATATACACAATGGTGTTTTGGTAATCTTCATTTTAATTTTCGGGTATTACGAGTCTCAACCCAAAAGTGGAAACGTGGCTTTGTTGGTGCATTTTTTTTTTAATATTCTGGAAAAACAAAGTCAGAATCAGGCAAAATTGGTTAAAATGAAAAAAAAATATTCAAACGAATGTACCAAATAGGAAATTTAAGAAACGAATGTACAAAACATGAAAAAATGAACAAAACAGGTACAAAAAGGTAATAAACCCGCAACATGTGGGTACCTAATCTTAATTTAACAACCTAGGCATATTAAAAAAGTAAAAAATAAAAGTTGTTTTAAAGGTATTGGCATCTAATTAATTCTTATTTTTGAGTCGGAATTGTTAATAAGTGAAAAGGTAGAGATTTAAATTGATACAATTAAAAGACTAAGGAACAAAACAAAGGGGCAAAACTATATTTTTCAGATTCGAATCAAACTCAAACATAAATATAAGCAATATAAAACCCGAACCCTTTTTAATACAAAAATGAACCGAACCGAAAAACCATAAAATATAGTTTTATACATTGGTTCTCTAAATTAATTCGCTATGGGTAATTAGTTTATATTATATACTCTTACATAAAAAGGTAAAAAAATAAAAGGTATTTTAAAGGTATTGACATCCAATTAATTCTTATTTTTGAGTCGGGATTGTTAATAATTTGAAAAGGTAGAGATTTAAATTGATACAATTAAAAGATTTAAGGATCAAAACAAAGGGACCAAACTATGTTTTTCAGACCAGAATCAAACTCAAAACATAAATATTTATAAGCATATAAAACCCGAACTATTTTTTATTTACCAAAAAAAAAAATAGTTCACAACCCGTTTGCATAAATATGTGTCAAATAGATAAAAAAAAAAAATTGATTAATATTTTAAGTTTAGGATAAGCCCACATAGGGTTTTATATTTTTATTTGAGTTTTTAGTATATTGTACAATTTGTTTTTAATTTATGAAATTATAATTTGTTGAAAATAGAAAAAATAAATTAGTTATTGAAAAACATATCATCCGACCATTCATATTCTAATCTTTGGTTGACGACTGTTCCAAATAAACCGAACTCGTCCTCTGCTCTCTATCTCTCTCCCTCTCAAAAATGTACTTCATTCGTTCCTATTTAATTGTTCATTATGAAACTACGTGCAATTTTAACCGGCCAACAACTTTTATCAAAATTGTCGGAATGAAAATTTTCAAAAGACGATCATATAGTTCAAATGTTAAATTTTATTATTATATTTTAAAAAAATTCATTTCGACAATTTTGATACAAGTTATAAGCCGGTCAAAATTACACGTAGACAATTAAATGGAAACAGAGAGACTATTAGTTAAGGTTACTGATCACTTTTATCTTTATTTTTTATTTGATATTATTCGGTTGTTTCAATCATATGATCTAGGAATTATCTTCTAGGTTTGTTTTATCTATGAATTACAGTGATATTACCATGTTTTGCTATTAGCTCAATATTTGGACATGTTCTCAAAACAATTAAGTAACTTTTGATCAAAACTTACTTAATTCGTTGATTTTGGGATTTCATAACAATTGCTTTGCTTGGATCCATCCAGTTTGCTGTTATTATTATGTAACTGAATATTTCACTTTTTTTTTAAATGTTGGACTTGGACATTATTATACTTATCAGTTATACTTAAGTTTAGTTATACTTGGACATGTTCTCGTGCCCTCACGCTTTGCGTGTGAGACGCGTAATGCGATAAAATTTAGAAAATAAGTGTAGTTATAATACAAATAGTTGGAGAATAAAAAAAAGATAAAAGTATAAGATGAGAAGACTCAAAAGAACTTTAAGAGCTTAAATAGGGATAAAAAATGTTATTAGTTATTACTTTTTCTCTATTTTTTATGAGAATATGATATTGTGGTAATTAATAAAAAAGTGTAAGGATATTTTTGGAAAAAAATGATAAAATTTGACAGGCTTAGAAAATCTTAAGTTGGCTTATTATAATAGTATAGATGCTTATATTTTATTAGGGTATGTAATGCAAAGCTTTATCTTGATTCTTACCTAATTTTTAATAATATTTGAGGCCCTGATATCACCAGATTGCTTTTGCTTCTGTTTGGCAAAGTTATTCAAACGAAACATACTGTGTCCCCAAATTCTCATTATTTTCTTTGATGCAATACTTTTGTCTGCTAAATAAGTTGATTTCTTTCTTTTCCCCTACTCGCCTGCTTGATGTTTGTGTCTAACTACATACCAAGCAAGTCAGTTTCAGTTTTTTTTTTACTCAAATCAAAGTGATTATATCCCGTATGCTTTAGTTGTTTTATTCCTAATTTCTTATAAACTATTCGTGCTTCGGTCTCGGAAGCGAGCTTCTGATGATTGGAAACTTCCATATCACAATATAAAGGGCAAAGTGATACATGGTAATGGCAAGAAGTAGAAAGATATGGAATGTAAAATTATTTAGCTTTATTAACACCCGATTTGTATTTTTCTATACCAACCACATCCATATTTAACACAACCCTACAACATCGCCTCATACGCCTATGCTACCCTAAAGAGTATTGCGTGCTTGTTTTCTATTTTTTAAGTATTGAGAGAATTATTCTTGTTTTATAGTACATAAAATTATAAAAATAAAAACCTAGACGCTTCTGACGCCGCTTCCTCGCTCCCGCTCCAACCTCGTGCAACTATGGTATGAAACCCGGTGTTTTTTTAAGCTTTGGCTTAGGCTTATTTGCTTCAAAAGATGGAATGCATTTGTTGGACCATCTTAAAACCTGGTGATTTTTTTGGGGGTTTTGGCCTGAATATATTACCAGTAGCATTAAATAATTAAAACCAGGGCATGTTAAGTAGATAATGTGTGATTTAGCTTAGAAATTAGAATAATTCATTTCGTATTAGTTTAAATTAGAAGTATCGAATAATTCTTAGTATAAGAAACTTACAGATATAAGTGAAAAATATGTTTCTTAATACTCCATTAAGGGCTTAATCATAATAATAGGAATTAGCAGTGTTTTAAATAGCATTATCATTACTGTAGCGTTTTTTTCGAGAGAAACGCTAAAAACGCAAATAGCGTTGCTACATAGCGCTTTGCGGTGTATATTTTTTTTCCCTAAATACATATAAATATAGCATTAAATTCAAAACATCTAATAAAAATTAACTAAATATATATATAAAAAATTGTAACTAATAATCACAAAATGATTATACTTGAGATGTCAGAGTATTTACTTTGTTTGCAAGAGTTTTGGGGTTTGATTATCGTTAAGCTCCAATAATTTCATTAAAATTTTGACCAAAAATAAAAAAAAAGTAAAAAATAAAAATAAATATTTTTGGACTGCACCCGCTATAGCGTAAATAGCGTCCGCTATAGCGTAAATAGCGTTGCTATAGCGCGAATTTACCGTTTTTCCATCCAAATAGCGTTTTAGCGTTACGTTTTTCTTTCAAAAATCACTATATCGCACAACGTTGCGCAACGTTGCGAGCTTTTTAAAACAATGGGAATTAGTACTACTATATAGGCTATGAGCTGGACCGTACGACGCGACCCAAATTTGTCCTTTCAGCACCCTTATCTGTTCTCGATAAAGAGGCTAATCAACCTGACTTGCTTGCCACGTGATCGGATTTCTTGAGGATCTGGGAGCTACATGACGGACACGTGGCGCGCTTAAAGGCCCGCTCAATATTAATAGGCATTATCTGGGATTTTAAGTTTAATTGGTATTGTGTTATTACTGGATTAAGGCAGTGTTTGGTTGCAGCTTTTAAGCTCTGGGTTCTTTGCTTGAAAGCTGGAAATGCATTTGTTGACGGTTTTAAAACCTAGTGTTTTTTGGATTTCGGCCCGAAAAAACTAGAGCCTAGTAAAAAAATATTAAGTATTGTGATATTAGTAGATTTAGTCCTTGTCTGTTTGGTTACTGCTTTTCAGCTGTCGTTTTTACTTAAAAGATGAAATGCATTTGGTGGACCATCTTAAGACCGTATTTTCTTTTTTTTTGTATTTTTTGGCCAGAAAATACTAGCTAGCATTGATTTATAAACTAGAGCGTACTAGATAATAGTAGGTATTTTGATATTAAATAGTTTATGTGTGATTTAGCTTGGTGATTACATTTGTATCCTAATGGTTTATATTTGTAGAATCCGAAAAAACAGGACGAGAAAATACAGATATTAGAATAGAATCATGTTTAGTAATACATTTACGGCTTAATAAATAATAATAGGTATTAGTACAACATATGCTATGAACTGGACAGCACGCATAGACAAGAAGTACTGACAGCTATATGATTCAGGTGATATCCGACCCGACCAGCTCTCTCCTTTGAACACCCTTTTCCTGTTTTCCACCCACTTAGGCAATATTTGTGACCAATAAGGAGGCTAATAAACCTGACTTGCTTGCCATGTCATCGGATTTTTTGAGGATATGTCTGTTACATGATGGAAAGGTAGCGCTTAAATGCCTGCTCAATAATAATAAATAGTATTTGTTTTAATTATGTTTGATTTAATTTGAATATGTAGAAAATATTTCGGTCTGCTCAGTAATGAATAGGTATTGTAATATTACTAGATTATGGCTTTGTTTGTTTGTAGCTTTAAGTTTAAGCTCTGGTATTTTGGATTTTAATTGGTTTCTGGATTGTTAAGCTTATTAATTTGTGATTACAACTTTGTATTGTGATATTTACTTGATCAAGGGCTTGTTTGGATGGTTATAGCTTCTTATGGTGTTTATTTTCTGGACCATCTTTAAAAGCTAGTTTTAAGCTGCCTTTTTGCTCTGGTTTTTTGGATACAACTAGTAGGGTCAAGTATTAAAACTAGAGCTTTCTAAATAATACAGGTATTTGGATTTCAAATAGATTGTGTGTGAGTTAGCTTAATAGATAAACTTATTTGTTTCTTATCTGTTTATGTTCATAGTTTCTGTAAAATCGTAAGAGTAACTTACAGATATTAGTAAAATCACGTTTAGTACTTGATTTAGTGATTCATCAATAATAATAAAAGGTCTTAGAACTATAAAGTATATAAGCTATGAACTGGACCATACAGAGAGATAAATCTATCGATCTCGTCCCATATAGAACAGTACCCTAACTGGCTCAAGATCATGCCGCCAGACGATTCTGGTGATATACGACCCGACCTGACTATATCCTTTGAGCACCCTTTTACTCCCACCAAGGCAATATTCGTGCTCGATAAAAGAGACTAATAAACCTAACTTGCTTAACACGTCATCAGACATTCTCAACATTTGGTTATACACTTGGCGCTTGCTTGCTGAATAAAATAGATACTGAATTTGTATCGTGATATTACTGGAATAAGACCTTATTTGGTTGTAGCTTTTAAGCTATGCTCTTTTGCTTGATAACCATCTTTGATTTAATCTGATTAAGAGAGAAATCCTACCGTATTTTAAATTGTAAATCTGTATTATTGTGAATTGTAATATTAACTGGATCAAGGCCTTGTTTGGTTGTAGCTTTTAAGCTGTGCTATTTTGCTTTAAAACTGGGATAAATATGGTGGACCACCTTAAAACATGGTGTGTGTTTTTTGGATTTTTGGCATGAAAAAACTAGTAGGATGAAATTATAATAAAAAACTAGAGCCTACTTAATAAGTATAGGTATTTTGATGTTAATTAGAGTATACTACTATATTATTAGATTAAGGGCTTGTTTGATTGCAGCTTTTAAGCTCTGCTAGTTTGGTCAGAAGCTGGAATGTATTTGGAAGACCATCTTAAAACAATAATGCTATTATAAGCGAGACAATTTCTGATTGTTACCTTTTGAAATTACTAATTTAAGTAGGGGTGGTCAAAAAATCCGTAAATCCGCATTGTAACCCAACCCGCATGGATTGGGGCGGGTTGGGGTGGGTTTAATGTTAAAAAAAAAATCAATCCTGTTGGTCCGTAAGTGTCTAAACCTTAGAGGCGGGGTGAATAAGATTTACGTACGATTTTCGCGGAATAAAAACTATGAGTTATTAACTAAGTTAATTAGTAGATTTTATAACTAAACAATTTCGTTAACTATTTATTGCTAGTTTAAGCTACGCAAGCAATCAATATAAGCAATAAATAAGTGCGGAAAGTAAAAGTTAAGGGAAAAGAAATAACACAAGAGTTATAGAGGTTCGGCAAAACGCGCCTACGTTCTCTCCTCGGTATTCACACTACCGAGTATTTCACTAGAATCTTCTTTCCAAGATTACAACCTAACGAGCTAATCGACCGATTAAGCTCGCCCTCACTCTATGAGTATCCCGAATGAAAAGACCTAGAGCTTTTAAGCTACACTTGCTTATAAAGCCTCTACCCGATCACTCGCTCACAAATGAGTTTATAAATCACTCTTACAAGTTTGAATTTGAAATGAATCACTCGCTAACAAATAATATCTTTTTGTTTATAAGATTGCAATAATATTACACTCAAGAATATTTATGAATAAAAGTGAGAGAATTTGTAGTATAAGCTTGTATGATCTTGAATTTAATAGCTTGAATTTGTGTGTGAATTGGGGTGATCTTCACCAATGAATTTGGGTGCTATTTGAAAGAGAAATTGGCTTGTTACCGTTGTATGAAGTGTTAAGCTATTATCTAATAGTTTTCAGCAGTTTCCCAATTTTCCAGAATAAGTCGAAAAGCTGTTTTTTGAATTTCTACAGAAACGATCGGTCGTTGTCTGTAAAACGATCGGTCGTTTTTCTTGTGAACTCTCTGGAAGAAAATATACCTAAAACGATCGGTCGTTTCTGTCATTACGATCGGTCGTTTTATTGATGAACTCACTGGAAGAAACTGGACCTAAAACGATCGGTCGTTTCTGCCAAAACGATCGGTCGTTTCTGCCAAAACGATCGGTCGTTTTTTTTCTCTGATTATTTCTCGGTTTTCTCGTTATAGTTCGAAAGCTCGTAACTTGTTCGTTTTGAGTCCGATTGAGGTTCCGCTTGAACCGATGGCTTCGTATTTACGTAATCTATCATTTCAAACCTTTAACATGCTAGATAAATGATTAGTACGCAAAATGAGCTTTTATTATGTTTTACAAATTTTGTTATCATTAAAATAATCGATTAGAAGAACATCGTTCAACAAATCCGTCCCGTCCCAATCCGCTATATATTTTGTGGGTTGGGTTAGGGTTGAGGTTCACAAACCGCGGGTTAATCCGTCCCAATCCGTTTCAACCCGCAATATATATATATATATATATATTGCGGGTATTTTAAGATACCAACCTTTAATTATTGCTATATTTTAGTTTTATTACTTGTTCGTGAATGTTCTAAACGTACTTTAATTGGGTTTAATTTATATTTCTGTTTGAAATATACAATTTATTTTAAAATTTCGGTTGATTATGCAAATTATGAAAAATAAAAGACCAAAATAAAAATTTAAGAATCAATCTAAACCCAACCCGCGGGTTGGATTGGGGTTTTAATTGTAACGGGTTGGATTCGGTTGGGTTGATATTTAAATTTCATCAATCCGTATCAATCTGCCCCGCCATTTATTTTACGGGTTGGGTTAGGATGAAAACAAATCCGCCACAATCTGCATGTGCCCACCCCTAAATTTAAGAGTTGGTAGCACTTTCAAAATAGTTATTGCAAATTAGTACCCTTATCAATATACACATACACCCAACACATTTGGCCCAATAAAAAAAATTTAAAAAAATTTAAAATAAAATCCAGAAAAATTATAAAATATGTAAAAAAAATTGAAAAATTGAAAAATAATTCCAAAAAAATTCTATAAAAAATAGAAAAATTGGAAAACAATTAAAAATTTGGAAAAAAAATTATAAAATGATAAAAAAAACAAAAAATTTTTTTACAAAAATCCAAAAAAAAAAACAATTTTTTAACAATCTCTTACATAATTTATAAAAATTCCGGAAAAATAAAAAATATTAAAAAATTCCGGAAAAAATTAAAAAAAGAATAAAAAAACCATAAAATTTATAAAATTTCAAAAAATATTAAAAATTTCGAAAAATATTAAAAATTTGGAAAAAATCCAACAAATTCTTAAAAAATCCAAAAACTTTCTTTTTACAAAAATTAATTTTTTTGACAATCTAATACAAATTTTTGTTGACAATCTAATGCAATTTTTGTGAGAATATAATACACATTTATTGACAATGTAATAAAAAATTTTGACAATAAATATAAAATAGAATACAATTTTGTGACAATTTAATACAAATTTTTTGACAATCTAATACAATTTTTTGACAATCTAATAACTTTTTTTTGGCAATTTAATATATATTTTTTTGACAATTTAATGATTTTTTTTGACAATTTAATACAAATTTTTGACAATATAATATATTTTTTTGATAATCTAATGAAATTTTTGTGATAATCTAATACAAAAATTTAAACAATATAATTCAATTTTTTTGGCAATTTAATACAAAAAAAATAAAAATCTAATACGAGTTTTTTTTTACAATCCAAACAATATTTTTGACAAATGTCACCGACCTTGCTCGTAGATTCAAAAATATTCCCCTGGACAATTGAAGTGAAACCTCCATTTCTTGCAAAAAAAGTAAGGAAAAAGAATAATTTACCAGCACATTGCAACAGGGCTATGGAAGATTACACGAAACTGCAGCGGTACATATTGATGATTTATAAATCCTAGTAGTGGCAAAGAATATATATATATATATATATATACTTATCAACAGATTAACGAATCTTGCAAAGAATATATATATATACGAGATCCAGAGGAGGGAGAGGGAGAAAGACCGTCGCAGTGGCCAAACTCCGGCGAAACTCCGTTACGGCAGCGGAGACTGCGACGGAGGTGGCATATAGCCACAGCTCTGGTGACGATGGAGGTGGATTTTTTCGGAATAATTTTTGGTATTTTCTAGAGAGATAAAGTGTTGGGGTTAATAATTCTAAATAGAATTTGGACCCATTTTATATTTAGGATAACTGTTACCAAAATCAAATTAAAATGTTTAAAAAAAATACTTTATGCTAATAAAAAATATAAATGCTATTAAAATCTAATAATAATTGGTAACGGACTCCAATTTGTTGCACAGACCTTCCCACGGATAAATAACCACTGAAATTTATAAACAAAAACCACATAATTGTAAAAATAAAAACCACCTTTTTTAAATTCACCACATTATTTATTTATTTTTTGCTAATCTCTCTCTCTCCCTCTCTCTCGGGGAGTTCTTTTTCACATACCCTAATTACTTACAAATATAAAACACGTGGGAATTCGAATCCCACGTCTAGGTGGCATTTATATTTTTTTTTTCCTTCTTTTCTTTCTTCACGTGCTGCGAATTGTTTGGTTTTTATTTTCTTATTTTTGTTTCTCTTCGTCTCTTCTTGTCTGAATTCATTCGTACTTTTAATATATACAAAATTCCCGAATTTTACCCAAAAACTTGCTCAATTTTATCCCAAAAAACCCCTAACCATCAACCATCAAATTCCTTTATATATAAAATTAATATATTTTTTTATCAAATCAACATCACTCTACCACTATAATTATCCCCAATTTTACCAAAAAAAAAAACATCTCCCAATTTAACCAAAAAAAAAAAACATTCCCAATTTTACAAAAAAAACTCTAACCATCAACCATCAAACTCCTTCATATATCAAATTAATATATTTTTTTCTCAAATCAACATCACTCTACCATTATATTTATCCCCAATTTTACACAAAACAAAAACATCTCCCAATTTACCCAAAAAAAAAAAAAACATTCCCAATTTTACCAAAAAAAAAACCCTAACCATCAACCACCAAAATACTTCCTATATCAAATTAAGATCATTTTTTTTTCTCAAATCAACATCACTCTACCACTACAATTATCAAGTAAGTATTTCTTTTTATTATTGAGTTTAAATTTTATTTAAATAGATATAATTATTAATAAGTTATAACATTTATTTATTAAAAGTTTTTAACTTTTTTTATTGACCTTTAAATATTTATCTTCAAATTTGTTTAATCACAACTAATATTGAGTTCTAATTATATAATGTTATATGTTGCTCTAATAACACTTGAGTAATGAAAATAACTTAGATAAATGATTAAAAAAAACTTGTTTGGGCATGTACATGTGAACTTGTTTTGTTAGAGACATTTTATTATTTTGGAGTTTAGGTTAGTAATTAACTTGTTGGATTCTTATAATTTTTTGGAAGTTAAACATATTAACTCATATATTTAAATTTATGTTAAATATTTTATTGTATCATTTATATTTGACAGTGATATTTGTTAAAATATTCAATTGTTTAGGTACCTATGACAGAAAAAATAAAGTTAAATCCAGGTCCCATTGATGATACCGTTTTATATGACCAGAAACATCATATTTGTAGTATCATTTGGGGATCAACTTTGTTAGACGAAAAAAAGGACATTCGTAACTATAATCGGTTTCCGGTAATTGATGATCATAGAGTTTTATATTTGCTAAATGTGGCTGGTTTTTATGGGTTGTATAGTTTGGGATATAAAAATGTTGATAATCATTTGATAACTGCATTAATCGAGCGCTGGAGACCAGAGACTAGTACGTTTCATTTTCCGATTGGAGAGTTAACAATGACTCTTCAAGATATAGAGGTATTAGGTGGGGTTAAAGTGGACGGAAATGCTCTTGTATGTGATGAAAGTGGATTTACAACAACGGCTAAACATGCTTTGGTAACTGATTTATTAGGTATAGTTACACGTGATACTTTTACTGATGATGGAATGATTAAATTTAGTTGGTTGTGTTATACATTTAACCCTCAATCTGTCAACAAGTTTTCATCTGTGGACTATATTATGCGTGTTACAAGAGCATGTATGTTATTGATTATTGGAAGTCAGTATTTTTCAAGACGACAAAGGAGTTGGTGTGCCAGTACACTATTTAGCTTATATGAGAGATTTTGATATCTGCGGACAATATAGTTGGGGTTCAGCCATATTGAGATATACATATAGGTCACTAACAAAAGCAGCTCTTATTGACAAAAGAGGCAAATCAAAAAGGGGGGTGACTGGCGCATTGCAATTGTTGCAATATTGGGCATGGAGTAGATTTAGGTTTATGCGTCCTGAATATTCAGCGGATGATACGCCACTTGAAGGGTTTCCATCTTATCCCTTTGGACGCAGGTTGATAAGTTTGCTTTTAGTTTTCGTCGTTCAAATTATTGATATGAATTATATGATTAATTTTGCTATTTGGTTTTGTAAATATTATACATATTGGCTAGATGTAAGGTGACGTATACATCAGGTATCCCTTTTCATAGCGTTCGGGTATTTCGTGACTTGTTTGACATGGTGGGTCATCGTCAGGTAAATATATTTTCATATTTGTTTGTCCATTTATATATAGAAAATTGTAACCCTCTTTCCCACTATTAATAATTTTTAATTTTTACTATCAGGTCATTTGGGAGCCGTATCCAAAACTGACTGATTTGCCTGATTGCTCGAAGGCAGGTCAATGTATATGGTGTTCAAGCGTCCCTTTTATATGTACGGATTTAGTGGAGTATCATAATCCGGAAAGAGTGATGCCACAATTTGGTATGATACAAAAAATACCTCCTCCCGCCAAAAACTCTAAAAACGTACGCACACTGAGCCGTAAAGGTCATGCGAACTATAACCGGGTGCAACGTTATCAAGAGCACCTTGAGACTTGGAATGCAAGAGCAGAACACGTTCAAACATCCAAATTTCATAATGACATCCAAATAGCAAGTGATAAATACATGAGATGGTATAATAGAATCACCAGAAAAAGGATAGGTCCGCCTGTGACGCACCCACAAGAAAAAGGTGTGCAGCCAGTTGCGGGCGTTATGGAATACATGGTACTTATTTAGCTATTTTTTTTAATTGTTAACATTAATAATTTTTAATTTTATAATTTTGATGACTTGAGACTTTAGATCTTAATGACTTCGCACCTTGTGAAAATAAAATATTAATTCAGGACATCATTGCTTTTAGTGATCATTTTTTAAATAGTTTTATTAATCAGTATTTTAATGTCTTTGTTTTTTGTAGTTTGAAGAATTAGAACAAAATTATGAAAAGGCGGTTCGAAAGGGTAAGATGACTAAGATACAAAAATATTGGAATATGATTCAAGCTGTTGGAAGGAGACCTCCAGTGCTGGACCATGCCGAAATACCGCACCAATAGCCTTCGAACGTCCCACCACATCCACCTTCGGGTCCGGATTCGGGTCCGACTTACTCTACTAGTGATTGTTACATCCCACAGTCGTCATACACATATCCTGAGAAAAATTCACAATGGAGTCCATGGGTTCAGCCTCGACATTCTACTTCATCGTTTGTGCATGACATGACAAACGATTTTTGTCCATAGGTTCAGCCTCAAATGCCTACTTCATCGTTTGCGCATGACATGACAAGCAATTGGAGTCCATGGGTTCAGCCTCGACATTCTACTTCATCGTTTGCGCATGACATGACAAGCGATTTTTTTAATGAGTACCAAACCCCAAACCCCAATGTTTTTCCTGACGAAGGACCGAGCACGGATTTTTGAAGTATTTTTATTTAAGAATATGTTTTTAGTGGTGCATGAGTTAGTAGTATTTTTCGTTTTATATATTTTGTACCAAATCATGTGTGACAATTTTATTTCGTTTTCCCGTTTGTATTTAGCCAAGTAATGAAATAACAATAGCCAAGTAATAAATAGAGACATTAAGCAAAATACACGAAATGTGAAATACGTAAAATAGCTAACATTTGTTACAACATTATAATTATTCATCATCTGATAAATTGGTAACACCAAAATAAGTGTCCGGTCTCGACATTCTTCTTAAAGCTTCATAATAATTAAAATTTGGTCTAAAAACTTCTTCCCATGGAGAAGCTTCACAAGAGCGAGTCTTTTTCCACCCGACACTAATATTTGGCATGAGAAAAGGCCTGACATTGTTTCCGCTTTGATCAATGATGATCTCCACGTAATGGTTTCTATTCACATTGGCCATTACAATCATAGAAGGATTTGTTGGAGGAGCAGTATGCATAGGCAAATAAGTTGCCAATCCTTCATCAAGTGTCACCACTGCCATATTGTACTTTGATGCAATTACATAACCCGACTCTGGGAAGTGCATCCAATTTTCTTCATCTGGCATATTATACGGATCATTCCAAATAAATGAGTTCCGAATGAAAGTGTAACCTCTTATTTGTCCAATAAGATCAAAATAGTAAGTTGGGTGGTTATCAATTTCATGGAAAAGGTCTTTACGCACTTGACTCCAATCATCGGCTCCTAATCTCATTCTCATTGCCTTTGCAATCACTCGAAACCCACAATGCCCATCACCGGTTACATCATTGGCCGTCAATATATGATCGTGAAACATATACGGAATCTGCTCCATATATTTAAATGACTTGCGGAAATGAGGGCTTGACTGCGATGTTGCTTTACCTTTCTGTTTCTCATAAACTGAATACCTAGGGGGTATGGGGGGTGATGGACCATAATTAGTTTTTGCACTGCTGTAACTGCGTCTTCTTTGTGTCTGTTGATCCTTGAAAAACTGAGTATATTCAAAGGCAGATGGGTCCCGTATGGTTGAATATTTGGTAGGCCTTTTCCCCCTTGACGATGGTTTATTTCGTGGTTTGACCAGAGGCTCTCTGGCTGTTGTTTTTAAAGGATTATACAAAAGTTCAATTTGTTCCTTGAAATTCTCCCTCATGATTGGATCACTCGTTTGATCATACTTTCGCCTTAAAGCCATTATATGCTCAGCAATGTTGTCTTCATCCTCCGCTATATTCTCTTCGTCAAAACTTAATTTTCTCCAGTGAGGATCGATGCATTCTAGTGGAATAGGACAACCTCGCTCTCCGTAGTTACGAATAACATGGCAACATGGAAGATTGTAGATCAATGTTATCTCACAGCTAGAGCATGTAGGGTCTGCTTTTATCCATTCGAGTTGCTTAACCTCTTTTAGCATCATATCCATTGCGTGAAGAGAACATTTACCTGATATAAAAGTGAGAATACAACTATATAAGTTCAACGGAAACAACTAAATAATTTGGGTGCATAAAAATATGAAATTTCTAAAAAAGAAACATTAATTAAATAATAGAATCTGACCTCTTAATTCTGAAAAATATGGAATTTCGTGTTGTCTTTTAACAACATTCATACTATTCCCCAATGACCTCCTAATTCGATTGTGTTGAATTGACAACAAGTCAATTATGTATATCACCATGTTTTCAAGGTCGCCACCGGAGGTTCCAATATATCTTTTAAATGTAGAATGAGCACCCTCGATCCTATTTCAAATAAAATGTTAATTAAACAACATGATTATTTATATATAAAAATCAAATACATATATCAGAAAAATATGTAAATATCATACCTATTAGTCGTCCTGTTCCCGAAGTGCCTTGTCTTGTTAGTGTAACAGGCCACAAACTTTTCTTTGTGACTATCTAATAAATCACACATATATTTCAAAGCAATTGGATATGCTTTGTAGACACTCGACAGTGTCATGCGTGCTGCTTCAAAGTCATATTCAGTTTCACTATCAACAAGAGTTAACCAATCTTTATACATCTTCGCCCATATAGCCTTAGGGACTTTTGGACTGCAATGTGTTACGACGTTCTGCGAAATGTGAAATGTGCAAAATAAATGGTTTGTCGTAGGAAAAATATTTTGCACAGCATTCGTTAACGCTTGATCCCTATTTGTCAACATTACTCGTAGGGTCTTACAATTTTTCATTATCATCCGGAGACACTCTAAACCCCATTCGTAAGTAGGTTGTTGCTCATTACGCAAACAAACAAAAGCAACACAAAATGTATTTTGTGTCGATGTGACGCCCACAATTTGGAGAAATGGCATGTTAAACCTATTTGTACTATAAGTGCAATTCAAGCACAATATATTGGGAAATGCACATACCAACTTCACGAAATCTTTATACGTATAAAACAAATCTTCTAGTTGATTTGTGTGTGGGTTGGTCCTATGAAACGATATAAACTCTTTTCTATCCAAAAGATGCATGAGATGTTGTATTTGACTTTTACCTACCCTTTCTTTAACTTTTTCTCTGGCTTTAAGATTATATATGTCTTTCTTATTAGACTTATTGCCAGGAAATTTACGTTTTATTGCAGAAATAATAGTCTCTGGCTTGGCAAGACTATCTACCATAGTTTTAAACATACCTTTTTCATCTTTATTAAGTCTGCGCGCTTGTGAATGAGCTTCTGGATAAATATCACTTTCATGATTATGCGTTCCATTTTCGATGTAAAATCTCCAATTGTTTTCCTCCATGTAACACTCGATTTTAAATAAACAAAAACATTTACCAGAACTCGTGTCTCTGCTTGATGACTTTTTCGGTTTCGGATCCCCATGTTTTTTACACTTCAAAGTGACTCGACTTTTACTATCAAAGTGTGCATTGATATTTTTCGAGTACGCCGTAGTCAAAAAAAAACCTAGACCAGTCGATATATCGTACAAGTAGTCTTTCATTTCATTGAGTGAAGCAAAAACCTGTAGAAATAAGATATTAAGAAATAACTCTCAAATAAGAAATAATCCAGAACAAATAAATAAATTTTTTGATTAAATTATTTATATGAGTATTAAACAAAACAAGTCTTTTAAGTCAATTTTGGGAAATAACAATTCATTTTATATAAATACCATACTTATAAAAAAAAAACATTAAACGAAATATTTATCTAATAAATAACATTCATTTATCTAATTTATTCAATCACACTATAAACAATTGTAAAAAAATGTAAATAATTATTTTTAGCTACAACAGTGGTTTTGAAAATAAATAAAAATAGACAATTACTTAAAATATAGAAAAGATTTTTTGAGACAAACCAGAGTACTTTGGAAATGATTTCTATAATCATAACCTATCCCGAATTCAGTTGGCGAAGAATTAATATTATGTTCGTTATCATCAGTTGGGGATTTTCGTTATATCCATCATTATCCCGCTAAGGTTCTACAAACTGACTTGTAAAAACTTCTTGTGATGCGTCAGGTTGGTGACTCATGTAATTATAGTCACCACTTACAAACTAATTATCAAAATACGGATTGGGATGATTATTCAAATATGAATCATAAGAAAACTGAGCATTGTCATAAGAATCAGTCGGAAAATTGATATTTTGAGATGGAAAAAAAAGTATTTTGATTAGAATCGATCGGAAATTGGGTGTTTTGGGGAGTATTATCCGGATAAGATAAATTAAGATCCATTCTCCAAATATTATAATTGTTATCCATACTTGAGAAAAAAAAATGATGTTAATTTGATATAGGAAGTAATTTGGTGGTTGATGGTTAGAGTTTATTTTTTGTAAAATTGGGGGAGATATTATTTTGGTAAATTGTGAGATGTTTTTTTTTGTGGTTAAAATTGGGGATAAATGTAGTGGTAGAGTGGTTGATTTGAGAAAAAAATATATTAATTTGATATATGAAGGAGTTTGATGGTTGATGGTTAGTGTTTTTTTTTTGGTAAAATTGGAAATGTTTTTTTTTGGGTAAATTGGGAGATGTTTTTATTTTGGGTAAAATTGGGGATAAATGTAGTGGTAGAGTGATGCTGATTTGAGAAAAAAATATATTAATTTGATATATGAAGGAGTTTGATAGTTGATGGTTATAGTTTTTTTTTTTGTAAAATTGGGAATGTTTTTTTTTTTTTTTGTAAATTGGGAGATATTTTTTTTTTTTGGGTAAAATTAGTGATAATTATAATGGTAGAGTGATATTGATTTGATAAAAAAATATATTAATTTGATATATAAAAGAATTTGATGGTTGATAGTTAGGGGTTTTTTTGGATAAAATTGAAAAAGTTTTTGGGTAAGATTGAGGAATTTTGTATATATTAAAAGTACGAATGAATTCAGACAAGAAAAGACGAAGAGAAAGAAAAAGAAGAAAATAAAAACCAAACAATTCGCAGCACGTGAAGAAAGAAAAGAAGGAAAAAAAATATATATATATAAATGCCACCTAGACATAGGATTCGAATTTCCACGTCTTTTATATTTGTAAGTAATTAGGGTATGTGAAAGAGAACTCCCCGAGAACTCTCTCTCACTCTGAAGTCTGAACCCACCGTCGCCCTCTCTTTTTAATTCTGGACATACACACACGCACACACGCGCACACACGCACGTATATGGACTAGGAAAAATCCTCTATGATTTTCTCCAATTCTGAATAGATAAACCCCTTAGAAAAAATCCCAAACTCTTAGATAAAGTATCTGGACTAAAAACTTAAATTAAGATTTGTCAGTAAAAAAAAATGTGTTTAATTGGGTTCTAGCCTAGTTTATTTATTTCTTTCTATCTACTTTAAATGGATTAATTCTTGATAAATTTAAAAGCTACTATTTGCTTATTTTCTTTGTATGTAATGGAAGTTTTGATGAATGAAAAAGCTTTTATCTTTGCTTATTTTCTTATTTTTTAGGTGTTGGTTTTTGAGTTTGAATTGTACGGTTTTGGACTTCACGTTAAAAAAAGTGATATTTTTTTTTCTGAATGTTTTTGGAGTTGTAGGGAACGAATTTAAATTTGAGTTGGGGTGGATTTTCGGAAAAGTGGGTGGTTAACATAACTTTGGCCCAAAAAAAAGCATTATTGATCTTAAAACCTGGTGTATTTAAAAATGTGTTTAAAAAAATGTGTACCAATCTGTTTAAAAAATGTGTCAGTAAACAAAAAATGTGTTTAATTGGTTTCTACCCTAGTTTATCTATTTCTTGGCCCAAAAAATGTGTACCAATCTGTTAATGTATCTGTACTAATAGCATTATTGATCTTAAAACCTGATGTTGCTATAAATTTTTGACCCAAAGAAAGCACTTTAGTAATTACTTTTGGACTTAATTAATAATATTAATAGGAATACAATATACGCCATGAACTGGACTATACGCAGAGACAAAATGTCCGACTAGTGATCTCATCCCTTCTAGGACAGTTAAACGGGTCAAGATTGTCCAGTTTGACAATTCGGGAGATATAAAACCTGACCCAACTCTCTTTTGAGCACCCTTTTCCAACCACGAAGGAGATATGCATGCCTGATAAAGAGGTCAATAAACCCGACTTGCTTGACATGTCACCGGACTTCTTGAGTATCTGCCAGTTAGATGACATACAAGTGTCGCTCAAGTGCCTGCTGAATAATAATTAATTGTGTTTAGTTTAGCTTAGTAATTTTGTTTGAGTTTGATTTATTAGGAATTGTGATATTATTGGATAAGTCCTTGTTTGGTTGCAGCTTTTAAGCTTTGCTTTCTTGCTTAGAAGATAGAATTATTTGTAGACCATCTTAAAACCTTGTGCTTTTTTGGATTTTTGGCCTGCAAAAAAGGAGTCTTAGATAATAAAAACTGGTATATGAAAGCTCGTTTCCCATTAGTTTAATTCATAGTTACATGGGAAATGGTTTCCTTTATGAAAGCTCTTGTTTGCGAAAATCATACTTTGCTTCTGCGAGTTTTCTTATTACTAAGTGAACTTCCAAGAAATTAATCATGTCTAGTATTGCCTAAGGCCCATAAAAATGTTTCAATTTGTTAAGTTAACACTACAGATGAAACGAACCGAACATGGGTATGTTCATATTTTTGAAATAAAACACTTGTTCATTTTCAGTTCATGTTCATTTAAATACAAACATAAATTTGACGAACATAAACCGGACGTTTGACGTGACAAACACGAGTTGTTTGTGAACGTGTAATTTCATTCAAAACATTCAATAATTAAAAAATTATAGTGTTTTTTTTTCATGTTAAAATATCTTTTAATTTTATGATTTATTATTATATTGTTGACAAAGCCATAACTTTGGTCGGTCGCGTTAGGCTTTTCAACAATAATAAATCATGAATTGACAATAAACGATAAACACTTCTCGATCTTTATTAGTATTCGGCAATCGCCCTTGTTCGGACTACAACTTATATCACTATATTTATGCTCGGATCCGCTGTTCGATCCGGAAGTTGATCTTTCTCTTCTCTTTGTGCTCGACTTTCTGCCTGACTCGGTTTAGGCTTTTGATGTGATACGTCCTGACTAGTATTTTTCTTTTCTCTCCTTCTCTCTATATTTTTTAGGTATGATTTCTGATCCCTGGTCTAGGGGGGGGGGGGGATACTTGGCTATTTATAGGCAAGTATGCCTCCTAAGATGTTGACAAATGTCTCTATCTTGTGAGATTTTTCTGACATGAGTCCCTATTTAAGTGGGCTTGGGCTTTTAGTAAGATCCAATCCTATTCTCAAAGAAAGGCTTGAGATAGCCCATTTAATCATTAGATACCCCTCTATGATGGGTGGGTCGATTCCTACCCGAATAGATACATTCGGGTCTAATTTTTATGTTCTATCAAGTGCTCCCTGACTTCCTCGGCATGGTTTCCATGTCGAGGGAGTCATGATTGGTCTGTCGAAGAGATGACTTTGGTTTAGCTGCTCCCTTATGTTTCATTCGACAAATGCCCCTTTTTATAACTGTTCCTTGGGACCCACTTACTGTCTTGGGAACTTGCAAACTTGCTATTTGACTTTGATATGACCCTCGGTATCTTTCTTCGAGCAAACCTTTGACCTTTCGAAAGATCCATTTACTATAAAGAGGGAATACCATTCCCACAATTACTTATTCCATCACCATCTTGTGATTTAATGGCTTATCCCAATAGTTCTACTGGAGATAATTCTTCGGATTATGTCGCTTACTTGGAAAATGAAGTTAAGAAGGCTCGCGTTATGAAAAGGAAGCTAGCGGACGTGACCAAAAGGTTGTCTGATAGGGATGCGGCTCATCACTTGACGATGGCCGACCTGGATTGGGCCTTTGAACGTATAAAGAGGCTCGAGGCTTCCCTGGCTAAGGAAAAGGCAGCAAATAGGGCCTATAAGCTCGCTTTCAAGGAGCTGCATGATCGGACCAAGCCGGGGTCGGAGGGCGCTGAAGCAAGCTCTTCCTCGGAATAATTAGTCTTTTTGTGATTTCTTTGTAATTAGGCATTATCTCCAAGTTGTAACCGAATTATTGAAAATATTAATAAAATATTTCCTACTTTTATTCCTGTCTGTTTGTTTCCTTAATACCTCATTGGATGACTCAATTGGACCTTGGAAATTGTTGTTAGTTAGCCTTGAATGCCCTTGGGAAGTTCATGAGAGTTGTTCTTTCTTCGAGACGATCATTAATGTCCCTCATTTTTCCCTATAAAAAGGGGGCTGCACTGTCTTCTTTGTGTAATTCATTCCTTATTAACGAACAAATGGCTTCTCCTTATGAAACTAATGGTGATAACCTTCCTGAATATGTTGCTCATCTTGAAGAGGAAGTTAAGAAAGTGCGTTATCTCGAGAAGAGGGTTGCCCGGTTGTCGGTGGAAGCTCGTCGGGCCGTCGAACTAGACGAGCGATTGGACGCCATGGAGAAGGAGCACCAGAGGTCCTTGCTCGACAGTATTCGTGCTCGTGCTCGGATGTCTTTCTCTCGGTCTGGCAGTTCGGTTTTCCCGCCCATTGATCCTTAGTTAGATTGGGCTTATTTTCTGATGTATTTCCCGTTTTGTAATCTGTATCAAGTAATAAAATTTTTTGTTTTTGATAAGTTGTACCTTTTCGTATTCCATTCCTCTTTGTATATTGAACCGTTTGCAACACCTCATTCCTGGCGCCTTTTCGTACTTTGTGCCCTTTGATTCTTTATAAATGCTCCCTATTGTCTTTGTGTTTCAGTATCCATTCTTCCTTTCTCTCTCTCCTTTCCCTATTAGTGTTTAACTGAGATGGCTCCCATCACCAGGTCTGCTTCCAAAAAGAAAACCCTAGTTGAAGAGCCCACCTTCTTGCTACCCCGTCCCCCTGGTTATGGGAAGGAGGAATTGACGCCGCTTCAACTAAAAGACATCGAGATATCGTGGTTGAAACACGATCTTAAGTGTGCTCAGACCGAAATGAGGCGGTTCAAACAGTACTGGAAGGAGGAGAGCGCTGCTCGTTTTGCTGCCGAGCAGAAGTGCAAGTCTCAATCTTATACTTTAAAACAAGTGGAGATTGGCATTTCCCATTTGGTTAGGGAAAAAGAGCGTCTGGGGGAGCTCTTGGCGAAGAAGGATGCCGATATGGGGGGTAGTTCGAAGAAGTAGGATGGGCGTTGTATTTTCTTGTAAACTTTTCTTTTCCTGTTGTTTGTTTGTATCCCCCTTTGTGGATGAATAAAACTTGTGTTTTGCAATTTGATCATGTCTATTTTATTTGTCTTTGCGTCTTCGCTGCCTTTGTGTTGACATCGTTGGATACCGAGCAAGGCACACCAATGTTATCCCCCCGGAGAGCGTTGTTAGACTGGATGCTTAAATGTCGTCGAGCTAGGAACGGTCGCCATTCACCTTGTTCGGTGTATCATTTCGGTAAGAAACGGTTTTGACGTCGAGGAACTTACTCGGAGGGTGTCCTCGGTTGGTAATACTGGTAGCGTATGGTAGAAGCTTTTCGTGGTAGGGTCCACGGGCCGTTTATATAGGTGTAATGATGTGAACTGCCTTGGTTAGTGGGATAAACTATGTGACGTGGCAAGATCTGGAGCGTTTATATGTCGAAAAGAGCAGCGGTTGTGGACTTTTCTATGGTTGGAAAAAAGGTAAACCTCTGTCACACAAAAGGACGGTTAATATTTTATTCTTTTTGTGGCTCCACTCCTTTTAACTGTGCTAAGTAATCCTTTTTGTTTTTTATCCCATAATTTGCTGAAAGAAAAAAAAATATCTCTTATTGTCTCTCTCTAGGGTTTTCTCTTCCCGCCAAAAATAACTTGCGTCTCGATCTAGGGTTTCGCCGGATAACTGATAGATTTGCTGCTTCGATCTACTGCTTGCTCATGACTATGACTGTAAGTGTTTTCATATTTTGCTTGGTATTCTGTATATGGCTGTGTTTAGGGCCTGTATTTGATTGGTTGTTGCTGTTATGTATGTGTTGTATGAGATACGGTCACGTTTGCCTATATATATGTATCTGGGTTGG
Source organism: Primula veris (assembly GCA_963682055.1). NCBI lineage: Eukaryota > Viridiplantae > Streptophyta > Magnoliopsida > Ericales > Primulaceae > Primula > Primula veris. The sequence goes on along the minus strand of OY821745.1, from coordinate 10,740,072 downwards.
TGATTGGTGGTTTTTCGTCATGTATAGAAGTTTTGTTGGTTTAGTAGAAAATCTTAGGTTTTCTAGTAAATTGGGGGGGGGGGGGGGGGGGGGTTCGCGTATTATTGTGTTTTTGTTTAGGATATTGATTGAAATTTTTATGATGTTGGGATAGGACATTCTGAGCCAATGCCGGGTCTAAGTTGGCCCGTTAGTGGAAGAGGATTTCAAGAAGCTCGCCGGGATACCTGACAACATACGCATTCGGCTACCTGTCTCCGACGAGGAGGTTATGAGATTTGTTCCGGCCGGTGAGGTGGCCGTACGTTCCTCGGCGTTCTTTACCGGGGGTCTTAGACTTCCGTTCACCGAATGGGTGGCCTCGTTCTTTGAGGCCATCCAGATAGCGCCGGCCCAACTGGCTTTGAATGGTTACCGTACTTTGATCGGTATCCAGAGGTTATCGGAGTTGTCTGGGATAAAAATCGAACTGAAAGATGTGTTCGGGGTATATAGTTTGAGTTTTGAGCATCGGAGCTCGTATCTAAAGTCATTGCGCTTATTCTCGCGGCTTGTCCTCGGTCTTCCTGATACGAATAAGGAGCATAATCTTGGCATTGTGATTGCTTCCGGAGAATGGGGCTGTGCCGGACACCAGATTCCCGGACCTACTACGACGGCTCCGGATAGTCCCGACCTAGGTGCTCCCAATGTCGAAGCTCTCTTGGCACTTTGGAACTGGTGGGGGCCGGGACCGGCAAAGGATCCGGCAAGCCGTACTGCTCCCATGCTCTTAGGTTATCCTGCGGGGCCGGTGACCAAGGGCAATCCTGCACCCGAGATTCCCAAGGAGACTGAGGAGGACTTCCTCAAAATTGTCAGGGCGAGAAGCGCCTCACGGGGAGGGAAAAAGCTTGCTCGTCCTAAACGCCGAGCATCAGATGATGCTGTTGGGACCTTGAAGAAGGCTAAGGGGTCAGAGACCTCGGTGAATGAAGAGGTTGCGGATGCTGGTACTACCGAGGAGGCTGCTGCGCATGGTGAGGTACGTGTATGTTTGTTTGTGTGAATAGTCGACTTTGAACTCTAGTGTTCCTTTCTTTATACGTTATCTTGTTTCAGTTATTGACTTCTTCATTGGTTACCCTTGCTCTTGCCCGGTCTATGGGTATTATTGTGTTTCAGGGGTCGATTGATGACGTATTCAGTCATATGAACCTCTTCGTGAACATGGGCGAGGAGACGATGACCCTGCCTGTCATCCCGCCTACTCATACCGAGGATCCGATAGATCTTCCTGTTTACTCGCCCATCCGTACCGTGGAGGTGATCGAGCGTAGGGCCCCTGAGACTAGTCCTTCAGAGGAGATGAGGGAAGAAGATGAGGTGGAAGCCGGCAAGGAAACTGCCATGGAGGCTGCGATTGGTGGTGAGGAGGAGGTTCCTGAGGGACCTGAAAAGGTGTTAATAGACGGGGCTGCAATGACCCATTACATTGAGCGTTGTGGGGGTGAATTGTTGGAGCAACCCCGAGTCTTGAGGATGGGGTATACTGCCTTGAGCCCCTCGTCGTTAAGAATGCAGAGAAAATAGCTGCTCTGCCTGTGAAGTCAGTTATAGAGAAGGCCAGCGCTGATGCGCTTCGGGTATGTTGCGTTCGCATTTGATTACATAGGTCGTGACACTCTTCTTTTAGCTGTTGTCTGATGTTTCTAAATGCAGGTTTTCGTGGATATTGCGGTGTTAAGGGATCAGCTGTCGGCATTAGAGGCCGAAAACAAAGCAATGGCTGAGGATAAAGCTCAGCAGTTGAAGTTGGTCTCCGAGCTAGAGGCGGAGAAAGAGAAGCTGGTGGCTAAAAATAAAATAGCGGCCGAGGAGAGAGTCAAGATGGCGAAGTTGTCCTCGGATTACGATAAATTGGTGGGAGACAACTTACGCCTGACTGAGGAAGTTGAGAAGCTGGGGGCCGAGAAAGAGGAGCTGGTCGAAAAATACGACCTACTAGAGGTCGATAACTTGCTCATGGCGGAGGACGTGGAGGCCGGAACATCGGAGGTTGCGGCTATGAAAGTAGCGCAAGCAGATGAACGGGCAAAGTTAGCAATGATGGCTAACTTTTCTGTCTTTTGCGCTCATGTTCGCGCTCTCAATTTCGCGAAGGCTCCCGTGTCGGATCGGGCGTGGTCGGAATTGGTGTACCCCTGTCCCCAAGGTGCACCGCCGAGACCCTTAGATTGGGCAAATCTTCAGGACGAGGAGCTCCCCCGGCTGCCAGGGCAGACGACTTCGACAGCGCTCATTCCCCATTTCGTTTCGGCCCCGTCCACTCCTCGGTCTGCTGCTGATGTGACTCCCCCACCCGCATCCCCTCAGGTGGAGCCTTGATCATTTTACTTGTATTTTTGCTGTTATTTTTTTTTGTGTAGCTTAGCGTAGGGTCTTTTGGTACCCGAGTTGTGGGCCGCTTTTGTAACTAGACAGATTCTTTTGGGAAGTGATAATATATGTGTTCTGTTGTCTTTCTGTTTGGCTTCCCTAGTTAATTTCCTTGTTTGTGGGTCGTCGTCTTTTGAAGGATGTGAAAACAAAATCTTGTCAGGTTCCTGTCAATCCCCTTGCCATGGTGGTCTGGACCTCGCCTAGTCGTAGTGTGGGCGATGTTATAGATGGTCTTGAAAGATCTAAGGCGTCCCTGACTTCTGAACTGAATTCTGCTCGTCGTGAAATCGAGGGTCTGAATATTCATATTGCAAACTTGTCGATTCGATTACGTGACTTGGGGGAGAAGTTCAGCAAGAAGACCGCCCATTATACGGCAAATAAGGGAAAGGCTAAAGAGCTTCTTAGCACGCTTCGGCGTTCTCGTGATGATTCCCGAGGCCGGGTGACGAGCTTGAACTTGGTTTTAGGGGCCATTTTCGAGGACGCAGACCTGTTGCTATCCTTTGCCAAAGCGTATTGGGCCCGAAGTCGCGCATTAGAGGTGCTCGAGCATGTAAAAGGCATGTGTGGTGTTGCCCGGGCAGAGCGCATAGTTGATGCGATGGCTGGGGTAACTGAGACCACGTCTGCCTTGAACCAAGTGGATGCGGTCGTGCGGGAGCGTTTAGGGACGCAAATTGTCTCGTTGCGAGATATTCATTTCGCTGAGGCCGTCGAGACCTCAGTGTCTGTTGACGGGTTATCGGATTAATGGTGGAGTAGCCTGTTTTGTCATTGTACTTGTATCTTGTATAAAATTCTTCGTTTTTCTTCTTCCCTGTCTTTCTTTATTTTTTGATGAATATTCATTTCTTCCTTTCTTTCCCATTTTTTTTTATATAGGCACATGCCACTATGTCGCACCAGGATGGTTCTCCTTGCCCAGTTAGTCCGGGGCTAGGGCCTATCGGTGCTTCCCGGGACGAGGTCTCATCTGGTGCGGCTTGTGAAGGGCATGCCAATTGGCCTTACATTGTTTTAATGAGCAAAAACGTCGAGTTGCTCGATCGATGTGCCCGACTTAGGGCCAAGTTGAAAACACAGGCGTCCTCTTTTCGTGAGTACGTCCGTCGTGCCGAGCATGTTGTTAAGGTTCAGGAGCGTCGTCTAGATCGATATTGGCGTGTGAAGGAAAAATACCTCGGTAAACTAAAAGCATTGGTTACCAAAGCCAATATGCTGGTGAAGTATTTCCGTCTGTCCCGATCTAGATATGATGCTTCTGCGGCTATGATCGACATTCGTAAGCTTCCCTTCGATGATGCTCGCCGTAAAGCGGCCTCGGAGGCTCACGAGATCGCTAAAGGAGCCGAGTTCTCCACACGGCTTAAGACGCTGTCCTGCGTTGATGCCCATACGACCAACTTTGACGCCCTCATCTCTGAGGAGCGTTTTGATGGCGAGGAGACCGATGGGGATACGTCGACAGATGACGAAGAGGTCGAGCTCGGTCTATTGCCGTCGTGCTCCTCATGTAGTAGTAGTTCTTAAATCAATTTCTTTATTGTTGGTTGTACCTTGTTGCCTCCGTAATGTGGGCGAGGACTATTTGTTTCATTTCTTTATTCTTGTGTTCGGATCTTCTTATTGTCGTATTGATATTCCATTGATTGGATTGACTTTCCTTGCTGATTTATTCGTTTGATATTTTATTGCTTCTGTAAAGTAAGCTTTAGCAATTATTTTCCCTTGTTTCCCCTTTTTTTCTTGATATAGTTGGTACCTGCATAAGTGGGACTGAACTATTATTTCATATGCCCCCGGTTACGTTGGGGGACTTTCAGTATTCCTGGGCAATAGTGCTACATGCCGTTTTGGAATATCTTATGCCCCCGGTTACGTTGGGGGACTTTCAGTATTCCTAGGCAATAGTGCTACATGCCATTTTGGGAATTTCTTATGCCCCCGGTTACGTTGGGGGACTTTCAGTATTCCTAGGCAATAGTGCTACATGCCATTTTGGGATATCTTATGCCCCCGGTTACGTTGGGGGACTTTCAGTATTCCTAGGCAATAGTGCTACATGCCATTTTGGGAATTTCTTATGCCCCCGGTTACGTTGGGGGACTTTCAGTATTCCTAGGCAATAGTGCTACATGCCATTTTGAGATATCTTATGCCCCCGGTTACGTTGGGGGACTTTCAGTATTCCTAGGCAATAGTTCTACATGCCATTTTGGGATATCTTATGCCCCCGGTTACGTTGGGGGACTTTCAGTATTCCTAGGCAATAGTGCTACATGCCATTTTGGGAATTTCTTATGCCCCCGGTTACGTTGGGGGACTTTCAGTATTCCTAGGCAATAGTGCTACATGCCATTTTGGGAATTTCTTATGCCCCCGGTTACGTTGGGGGACTTTCAGTATTCCTAGGCAATAGTGCTACATGCCATTTTGGGAATTTCTTATGCCCCCGGTTACGTTGGGGGACTTTCAGTATTCCTGGGCAATAAGATACATGCTGTTTAGGAATTTCTTATGCCCCCGGTTACGTTGGGGGACTTTCAGTATTCCTGATCCTTGATAAATAGCAAAATATCTTCTGAATTAAAAAAAAAAAAAATGTTATGACAAAGTAGAGGTACGTTGTGACCTGTAATGGAAGCCCGTTCATATGAAGTACTTCTTAAGATTCGTCACGTTCCAAGAATTCTTTTCCCCTCGGCTGTTTCTGAATAGAACGCTTTTGATCTTGTAAGTCGCCGGGCTTGTTCTTTTGACGATTTCGTATGGGCCTTCCCAAGTGGGGCCCAGTTTGCCATGTATCTCGTTTCTGGTGTATACTGTTACTCGCCGCAATACCAGTTCTCCTTTCTTGAATTCCTTGGGCCCTTTCACCCTTTTGTCATAAGCTTGCTTTATACTTTGTTGGTATTTTGCTAGAGTAAGGGCTGCTATCTCTCGTTTCTCGTCTAGCATGTCGAGTTCCTCTCTCATTCTTTGTTCATTGTTCCCCTGCTCGACTAAAGTCGTTCGGAGTGTGGGCAGCCCGATTTCTGTTGGTATGACGGCTTCGACGCTGTATGCTAAGCTGAACGGGGTTTCCTTGGTGCCCGTTTTAGGAGTAGTTCGGCATGACCATAAGACGTTGAGCAGCCGCTCGGGCCACCTCCCCTTTGCTTGTTCAAGGGTTGTCTTGATGCCATCGAGTATTGTTCGGTTTGACACTTCAGCTTGTCCGTTGCCTTGCGAATATGTCGGCGTCGAGTAGAACTTCCGGATACCCAGTTCCTCGTACCACAGCTGTAGATTGGCATCTCTGAACTGGGTTCCGTTGTCGGCGACAATAGCGTACGGTATACCGAACCTGGTGATGATGTACTCCCAGATGAACTGCTTAATGTTGCTGGCTTTGATTTCCCGGAGAGGCTTAGCCTCTACCCATTTGGTAAAGTAGTCCGTCGCTACGATCAGATACTCCACGCTGCCGGGCGCTCTGGGAAGTTTCCCGACAATATCAATTGCCCATTGCGCGAATGGCCATGGTGCCGATACCGGGGTCATCATGGATGATGGGAGACGAGGTATTTTGGCGAATCTTTGGCACTTGTCGCATCGTTGGACATAAACATCTGCATCTCGTTTGATATAAGGCCACCAATATCCTTGAGTGATCGCCTTGTTGGCTAGGGATCGCCCTTTGATGTGTGCTCCGCAAGACCCTTCGTGGACCTCTTCCAAGACAGGCTGTTGCAGTTCGGGCCGGACGCACAGAAGGTGGGGTCCTCGGTAACTGGATTTATACAGTTTGTCGTCCTCAGATAGCCAGAAACGAGGGGCTTTTCGTGTGATTTTCAACGCCTTTATCTTTTCTGCCGGGAGCATCCCGTTTCGCAAATACCGAATCATGTCGTCCATCCATCCAAGCTCGTATTGTACTGATGTCACTCGGTCTATCCTTTTAGTTATGCTCGGGACTTCCAAAAGCTCCACTGTGATTGTCCGAGTGTTGACCAACGTTAATGTCGAAGCTAGGGTGGCTAAGGCGTCGGCATGTGCATTTTCGGTGCGATTGATTCTTATTAGTTCGCATTGTTCGAAACTGACCATTATGCTCTGGATTTTCTCTTGGTAGAGGATCATTCGGTCGTCCTTGGCTTGATACTCTCCAGTAGCCTGGTTGACGATTAGCATGGAGTCAGAGCTAGCGATCAAGTGGGTGCATCCGAGGGATCGGGCGATGAGCATGCCATTGATCATGGCTTCGTATTCTGCCTCGTTGTTAGTAGCTCGGAAGCCCAACTTGAGGCTTTTCTCGATGATCGCCCCTTCTCTGGACTTGAGGACGATGCCCGCTACCGATCCGTCTTTGGTGGACGATCCGTCGACATGTATCTCCCAGTGCGACTGTGGTGAAATGGTCAGGGGTTCGTCATAACCTTCAGTGAACTCCGTGACGAAATCAGCCAACATCTGTCCCTTTATGGCGTGTCGGGGTGCGAATTCGATGTGAAATTGGGATAGTTCGACCCCCCATGCCGCCACCCGACCACTGATATCCGTTCGCCGAAGGGACTCCTTGACGTGGAACTTCGTGTAGACTTGGACTTTATGAGCTATGAAGTAGTGTGGTAGTTTCCGGGTAGCAACGATCAACGCCAAACACAACTTTTCCAACGGTAGGTAGCGTGTTTCGGCCTCGACCAAAGTCTTGCTGACGAAGTATATCGGAAACTGCTCTCGTCCCTCTTCTCTTAGGAGGACTGCGCTCACCGCTGTAGTGGAAACTGCTAGGTAGCAGGCCAGAATATCCTCTTTGTTCGGCCTTACTAGTAGTGGCGGCGTCCTGAGATACTCCTTGAGGTTGTTGAATGACTCTTCACATGCCGGATCCCATACGAACTTCTTATCCTTCCTGAGGGTCTCAAAAAATGGTCGCCCCTTATCTGCGGATCGACTGATGAACCTGCTTAGTGCAGCCATCATCCCCGTGAGCTCTTGCACCTGCTTCTTATTCTTGGGTGCTGCTAGGTTTTGCAGAGCCGTTATCTGGTCGGGATTAGCCTCTATTCCTCTTTGGCTGACCATGTGCACCAAAAACTTCCCTTTGCTGATGCCGAATGCACATTTGCTAGCATTAAGCTTCAGTTTGTGCCCGCCCAGCGTTTGGAAGACGTTTTTAATGTCTTGGAGGTGGGTAGTGGCCTTTTCGCTCTTGACGACCATGTCGTCGATGTACACCTCCATTGTCTTCCCTATATGCTTCTGGCATACCTTTGTTATCATCCTTTGGTATGTCGCTCCGGCGTTTCGCAGGCCGAACGGAATAACCGTATAGCAGTAGTTTCCCAGAGGTGATATGAATGAAGTCTTTTCTTGATCTTCGGGGGCGAGGGGGATTTGATGATATCCCGAGTATGCGTCGAGGAAAGTCATTCTTTCTGCTCCAGCCGTGGCGTCCACCAATTGATCAATCCTTGGTAGGGGGAATGGATCCCTAGGGCAGGCTTTATTTAGATTAGTAAACTCTATACAGACTCTTTCCTTCCCATTCTTCTTTGGGACGACGACCGGGTTGGACAACCACTTCGGGTAGAACACTTCCCGTATTGCTCCCGCTACCAATAACTTCCGGACTTTAGCAATTATAGCCGCTCTGTGCTGGACGGACACCTTCCGGCTCCTTTGAGCTATGGACTTGTACTCGGCATTTACGCTGAGATGATGGCATGCTGTCTTCGGATCTAGACCGGGCATGTCTTTGGGGCTCCAAGCGAACTTATCGATGTTGCTGAAGAGGAACGCCTCTAACTCCTTGGATTCCTCTTTAGGAAGGCTATCTCCGATGAGGAAGTAGTGCTCTTCATCCGTATCCGGGATATACACCTTCCGGAGTGTTTCTCCGACTTGTTCTTCAACAACCCTCTCAGCTCGAGCTATTTGGTTGATCAGCTTCCCTGCGCTTGTGGGCTGTTCGCCAACTACAAGTTGTCTCTTCAACGTAGCGGTGATGTCTTCACAGCGTCTTGAGTCTTCCTGACATCCTCGGGCTGTCTCGATCTCACCCTTGGCATTGGGGTATTTCACCTTCTGGTGGTACGTGGAAGGTATCGCCCGCATAGCATGAAGCCACGGTCGGCCCAAGATCGCATTGTGGCCGGAATTATCATTGACCACCAAGAACTCCACGGGAACAGATACGGATCCCGTGGTAACCTTTAGGACGATCTTTCCCAACGGCTTATTTGTCTCAGAGATGAACCCGATCAGTGTGACGTCAGTGGGCTGTAGATCTTGCAATTTGAGCTCCATCTTGTCAAAGAGCTCTTTGTACATAATATCACAAGAGGCTCCTTGGTCGACAAGCACTCTGCTAACCGTATCGATACCAATCTGGACGCGGAGGTTAATGGCGTCCCCGTGGGGATATATTACCCCTTCTTCGTCAAGGTCTGAGAAAGAAATGGGCGGGTGTTTCTGCGGCATGCATTGTCGCTTTGAGGTCGACGCCTGCGAAGCTTTAGCTACTTGCCCAAAGTGGGCCAACTGCCGTTGTTGGGATCGATCCCCCCCGGTGCTTTTGGGTCTTGACAAGTGGACCACGTGGATCGTCTTGCCTTGTCGGTTGTCCGTTCCCTCGATGACTAGCTGCTTGCCTTTGTCCCTAGCGCCTTTGATGAATTTGTCGAGGAATCCTGCGTCTCCCCACGCGTTCATCTTCCACCGCAGGTGTCGGCAATGCTCGGTGATATGGCCGTGATCCTCATGATAGGCGCAGAAGAGTTTGGTGTCTCTGGAATCAGGGGAGGAACGAATTGGTTCGGGTCGGGAGTACCAGATTTCTCTACAAATATCCTTCAAGATATTTTTGGCAGACAGGTTGAAAGTGTACTTCAACTCGACTGGTTCATAACGCCTCTGGCGTTCCCTTTCTTGCCCACGACCTTGCTGAGGTGGTTTGGGCGGCATTGGATAGGCGATTCGGAGTGGCTTGGGCTCGGGCTCTACGGGTTTGTATTCCCTTCGCTGAACCTCGGGACCTTTGTTCCGTTTGGATTGGGGGACCGGTTCCCCCTGGTTGTTCTTGGCCCTCTTGCGGTCCACCTGCGCTTCCCGGACTGTCTCTCTTCTTGGCGGAGCCCGGTTAAGGGCTCGTATCTCTTCATTCTTGTCGGTAAGGTGGGTGCAATAAGCCAGAAGGGAGTCGGTGGTTGGAAAGTTCTTACCGATGAACTTCCTTCTCGCCCAATAGCCGCTGGGGATGGAATTGATGAAGTTCTGGATGGCTATGTTACTGGCGTACTGTGGTATCTGGTTCGCCATGTCGATGAAGCGTATGCAGTAGTCTTGAAGCCTCTCATTGGGCAGCATAGCCATTTTCAGAAGGGTTTCAATGTTAACCTTCTTCTTCCTATGAGCGGCATATCGGGTGGAATATGCACGGAGGAGCTCAGCCCAGCTTCGTATGGATCCCCGTGGTAGATTATGATACCACGACGATTCTTCCTGACCCAAGCTGTTCTTAAAAAATTTGCACATCAGTGCACTGTCGTCACTCCACAACTCCATCCTTGTTTTGTAATGTCGGAGGTGGTCGATGGGACAGCTCCTTCCATCATATAGTCTAAATTCGGGGATGACAAACCCCGCAGGATTGCGGTACCGAGTTATCTGATCGGTACACGGAGTCTCTTGGCATACGTCCCAAGCCTGTTAGAACGCTTCGTCCGGTGCCGGGTAGTGAGGGGCGTATCCCCCATAGGGGTGTTGGGGATAGTAACCGACTATGACCCTATGCTCGCCGTTCCTCAGTCGTTCGGGTCTTTATCGGGGTTAGGTAAAGGAGGCGCGCCATGATGACCGTAAACCGTCGGGGTTATCCTCGGGACGGGTTCTCCTTGTCTGGGTACCCTCGTAACCTGAGGTCGACCCGCTTCGGCCATCGCTTCTCGGTAAGCGGAATCTTCCGCTTCACGTCGAGGGTCGGTTAGCGTGTTGGCCGGTTGGATGGGCGGTATCGTGATGCCGGCCGCCGCCATGGCCGACATGCATGCCCCTAGCTGGGCTTGTAGCAGGGCATTACGTTTTTCTATGGCCCGTGCCAGTGCGGCCGTAGTCCTGTCTTGTCGAACATGGGTTGGTAGTTCCACAGTGTACGGCGTAATTATCTGCGGGGGGAGGGGTGGATATGGGACGACCTGTTCTAGTATGGGGTTGTCGGTCAGGCCGTACTGGTTGGTTTCGTTCGTTTGAAAACGAACTCGTTGGGGACTGGAGTTGACCGAGGCCGCTGGCTGAGGGGCCTTTGAGCTCGGCCCTGCCTTATTGGGATGGCGATTGTCTGGCAATAGTGTCCCCACATGCCCAGTCGCGGATGGTGCTCGTTCCACCTCCATGTCCGTAGGGTTTTCGTCGACAAGACCGTCGACCTGAGGGGGATGGTCGGTTTGTTGTTCTGTTTGGACATTGGAGACGGTGAGTCGAGATTCGACACGAAGCGCTTCGTAGCGATCTCTGATGTTGAGGAGATGCGCTAACACGTCTTTGTGGATTGGGATCTCCTGGTTTGTCGATGTGCCTACTTCTTCCGGGCGAGTTTCTTCGTTGGTGTTCGTCATTTGTTGCTCGTCTGGTAGAACGTTGGTGTTCGATTTCGAAGCTAGTTGGGAACTAGATGATTCCCGGAGACGGCGCCATTTGACAAAGCCATAACTTTGGTCGGTCGCGTTAGGCTTTTCAACAATAATAAATCATGAATTGACAATAAACGATGAACACTTCTCGATCTTTATTAGTATTCGGCAATCGCCCTTGTTCGGACTACAACTTATATCACTATATTTATACTCGGATCCGCTGTTCGATCCGGAAGTTGATCTTTCTCTTCTCTTTGTGCTCGACTTTCTGCCTGACTCGGTTTAGGCTTTTGATGTGATACGTCCTGACTAGTATTTTTCTTTTCTTTCCTTCTCTCTATATTTTTTAGGTATGATTTCTGGTCCCTGGTCTAGGGGGGATACTTGGCTATTTATAGACAAGTATGCCTCCTAAGATGTTGACAAATATCTCTATCTTGTGAGATTTTTCTGACATGGGTCCCTATTTAAGTGGGCTTGGGCTTTTAGTAAGATCCAATCCTATTCTCAAAGAAAGGCTTGAGATAGCCCATTTAAGCATTAGATACCCCTCTATGATGGGTGGGTCGATTCCTACCCGAATAGATACATTCGGGTCTAATTTTTATGTTCTATCAATTGTTTACTATGATAAACTTGTCTACACATAAATAAATCATTAGCTAATTAATTTATTTGATATTATAACACAAATTTTTCTTAGCTTTTAAGTTTATAACACAAATTAATTTAATACACGTGTAATTGATTACTTTTCACGAGTCGAGCAATTAACAGTAAAATCGATGAATGTATATATATTACAATGATATAAATTATATTAACAAGTTTGAAATAATACAAACATATCATTAATATTATTATACCATAAATAAATTTATTAATTTGTAGTGATACTAGTTTTGTTACATCATTAATAGTTTTTTTATTTTATCAAACTTTATATATAGTTACACGAACACGAGCTTAGACGAACCGAACAGAATCTTGCTCATGTTCAATTCATTTAATAAACGAATACTGTATTCTTGTTCATTATTTATGTTTCTTTATAAATGAACGAACATAAACCGAATATTAATCGAGCCGAACACGAACGATTTTACGAACATTTCATGTTATTTACAGCCCTAGTTATGGATGATATATGTTAGGCCATTCATATCAGTTTCCTTATATCACCAATTTACCTTAAATATGATGAGATTGTTGTAAAATTGTATACGCATCAGCTTACTTATCCATTATCTTAAATATACATGAACTCAAATATCAGTCAAATGTTTCCTTATAATTAAAATAATAATTTCCCTCTCTTACTTTTCTCTTATTCTCAAACATTTATTTGTACTTTTAATATATAAATTAATAAAAAGATGAGTTGTATAGTTGTAATAGAGAAATTTATAAAAAATCTGATAATTTGTATAAACCAAAACGTTTACTTATAAGTTGTAAAAGCGTACTTTATACTTTAAATAGCAGAAAACTTGTAAGTTATTTAATGTGTCTAGTAAATTAATTTGGTTTGAAAAAAATTGATAAAAGTATATTAAAATATAGTAATATTTAGTTACGATAATAAATTTGATATGCATGCTGAAAAATGTATAAATTAAAACCATTATAATCAAAATGTAAAAGTAAAACTGATATAATTAAGGATGAAAAGTATAAGAAAATTGAAATATAAAGTAATATGAGTAGATAGAATGATGAGGAAGATGATAAGTGAACAAATAAAAATGAGATTTTGTAGGTGATATATTGTGTATCACACTCCGTATCTTGTTAATTGATAATACATAAAATATTAATGAAATTGATTACTTATAACTCTTCTCCTAAAACTCAAAAGGAAAGTAAGTTTTGTAAAGTTGAAATATAAAATCACTACGAGATAAAGTGATCGCTGATTATATCAAATATTAAAAAACCGAACTGCCTCCTCACATGCCACATCACTCTCTGGTAACACCTCTCTTAATATTTAAAATTAACTTTTATCTTTACTATATTTTCATTTTTATTACTTATAAGCTACAGTGTTGTTGGTCTTATTATTATTTTTTTATTTTTTTTAAGGTTGGATTAGAATTAGACTAGTTTTTATTTAGTAAGTCTCAAATGGGCAAGCTTGCTTTTTCTCATTAAAGATAACAATAAGAAATTCCCTAACATTTTTACCTTTTGTTACTAATGTATTTAACAATTTGTCCCTTAAATTTGAAACGAAATGATTCTTGTTTATTTTAACTTTTAAGTGCCCGAGAGAAATTATTCGGCCGATTAATTTTAGGAAATTTTATCGTTTTATGTTTGTATGGTGGTTTGGAGTCGGAAACTAAGTGGTGATGTTTTTTACATTCAATTTTAATGCTCCATCTGTTCCAATTTAATAGGAATGTAAAATATCGGAACTGTAAATTTCAAATGTTAGTCACATATTTAAGATGTTTAATTATATGAATAAATTTTGAAATATATCATTTCGACATTTTAAGAACACCAATTTATATTGCACGTATCCCCAAAACTACTAGTATATTGGGACGGAGGGGGTATATTTTATTGAAATTAATGATTTGGCACCCCCATATTTTCTTTACTCGTTCCTTCTGGCTTCGCACCTCATATCATGACAGTGTTTTTGAAATTAATAAAATCTGTTAAAAGAGGCAAATTACAGAAAAAGGTTTATGATTTGTGGACAAGTCTGTCACGTTTTCATTATTCTGGAGAATATTTACAGTTATAAATTGCTAAATTTATATAATGTCGTACTGTTGACCCGGTAATCCTGTATACATTTTTGAGATTTGGAAAACCTCAATGGAAAGGCCTGAATTGATCATATGTTTCTGGATTTAAAGGGTTCTTAGTGTTTCCAGTTTACATACAAACTATGAGGACATATGTGGTTGAAACTATGGGGATCATTAGTGCAATTCAGGCCAAACCATATAGTCCATCGGTCCCTAGATTATTGTTTCTCTATGAAATTTTGCAAATTTTAATATCACAAATCATATGAAATTTAATGATTGTAACCAAAATACCCTTACTTTAGTCGAATAACATCTCATGTCATACTTTATCACATCTTTTATTGATAGAAAAGGGTAAATGGATAATTTCATTGTTTATTTGTTAATATTTTGATGAAGTTGACAATATTTAGGATGTCCAAAAATATAGGATACACAATTATTTACTACTCGAATACATAATTCATGTATATGTATATTGGTTTAAGGGCATGGATAAAGGAGGGCAAGTGAGTGATAGTGGAGAGCCAGTGATCATAGGGGGAATGGTATTAGATATACATGCCACTCCGTCTATACCGACTAATCCAAGGACAACTACACCCGGCAAGGTTTTTCTTTCCTCCTTTTTTTTTATATACATTTCCTTGGATGATTGTATGTTATAGTTACTTTACTGTGCTTTTGATGTGGGTTTGTTCTTGTCAGTGGTATGAGATTCTGTTGTTTGTAGTATCTGGTTATATCTGCATACTGCATATGTTCAAAATCCCTGTGATAAATTTGTAATACCCTTGTTTTTGCACTTCGATTTTCTTTTTTGTGGTAAGTAGCTTTTTAGTGCTGCAGGTGCCAGTGAACTGTGGATCAGTTGCATTTTATTAAAATGTAGACGAGATATTTGTGATACAATTGGATTTATAACATGGTTTTTGTTTGTTTGTGAGCATCGTTTTTGAAAATTCTGAATCTCTGATATACTCGTAAGTATATGTGAAAGTTGATTTTGATACGTGTGAAGTGAAGATGATAGTTGTATAATCTCAAATCTGGTGTTGATTTTGTGTTTCCCTTGAACAGTTGTTATGATTTATCAAAGGGGTAAACTAAATAGATTTTGAGATCTTAATATAGGTTGTACTTATAGAAGGCCTCAAAGAGTATGTCATAAGATGTGATCATAACCATACAGTCCTAGGCAGCGTAGTTGCCTCCACAAGCTTATGTATTGTAACTCAAATTTAACGATACTTTAGCCTTTTTACTTTTAAATGTTAATTGATTCGAATAGTTTATGTAATTGAGGGCTGGAATGCAATAGAGCTGGAATGCAATAGATAGAATATCCACTAGGCCTTGAGATCATGTGTACCGATGCCATACACAGAACATCTTTTGTTTTGGTAACAAAATATACCATATCATTACTGATTAACTAAACGTGTAACCATGGCTCTGTGATTTAGATTTAGATTATTTTTTCTGTCCTTTGATCACATGATTCTGATCAGGTAGAATTGGAAGTCATTTTCCTTCCTTACAACTTTCTTTGCTTGCTATATACCGTATCTTTAAGCTACCTACGAGTACCATGTGGAATATATTAACATATTTAGTTCCTAAATTAGGAAAGGAATGGACTAGTGCAAAGAGATGGATATTCAGATGATTGGAAAGTGATGCATTATAGTCAGCATGTCAATTATCTTTTTTGAAAAAAAAAAAAATCACTTATGTAAAGCTTTTCATTCAGGTACATTATGTATTAGGTGGTGTGGCTAGGAATGTTGCTGAGTGCATATCCAAGCTTGGGACGAAGCCTTACATGATAAGCGTTCTGGGATTTGACATGGCAGGTGAATACTTTTTATAAAATTTATTCTGGACCATATTAACGTAAATTATTCTCTTACATTGACTGGCCAGAGTCCACACTGAACCTTAGTTACCAAATTCTCGCATATGCCCTACAGACCACTCCGGTTCTAGCGTGCAACCTTTTTTGTGTTTTTAGTGGCAGAATATTATTAACCAACTAAGGTAAATTGGTTAAAGGCTCTAAAGTCGAGAGCCAAATCAATTACTTTATCAGTTGTACAATAAATACGTTGAACTCTTTTAACGTTCCCTTTCCATCATATTCAATAAACCTCGATCCAAGTAATATTGAACAGAACAATGTAATGTAGTAAATCATACTAATATAGTTATTTACTCTGTTAACTGATGTGCCGGCAAGAGCAACCAGAAAAATGTAGACCTTACAGGCTTAGCCTAATTGGCTTTCTTCCTTTATTTTAATTGAATCATTTCAAGCATATTTATTTGATTAGAAAACTGTTAAGGTTATTCCAGTTGATGAAAGCGGGAGTTCAAATATTGTTGAAAATAATCTATCCTAACCTCTAAGTGCTGCTGTTATTTTGACATTATTTCTTTAATCGAATTACACTTGCTATTGATGGAGGCCACTATTATTACCTGACATGCATTCTATTTTTGCGAGAGAGAAGATGGTCTTTGAGAGAAAACAGAATGTTAATTTATTTTTTTCAGAAATGGCTTATTGCTCGCTAATCTCTATCTCTTAACAGGAAATTTACTGCTAGAACACTGGAAATCTGCTAGACTATCACTACAAGGTAGGCTTTCCGAGTTTCTTTAGCATTACCAATTTCTGAATTCAGCTGAAGTTTTTAGCAAGTGCGAAAGTAAGTCTTTTACTCATAGTATCATATTCTAAGTCTTCATAGTAAAAAACTTGCAGTACATTCAAATTGAGACAGTAATACTATTCTCTATCCAGTCTCCTTATCCTTTTTCATTGTACACATGAAATTATCAAGGTCAAAATGGTTCAAGTTCTATAATTTTTCCTTTAGTCTCTTTGAGAAACAAGCAACTGCTTCTAAACACACTATGAATTAATTTATGCATCAGGTATCCGAAGGCACCAAGATATTGAGACTCCTATAGTTTGCAATGTTTTCGATTTCAAAGGTGAGGTATCTGCTGGAATTGCTAGTGTGGAAGCAGTGGTCAGTCTCGCCCTCCTTTCTGTAATTATATACATCACTTTACTTAAGGACCTCTTTCAAAATTTGGTTGCACTTCAAATTAACTGTTTTTGGTTTTTCATTTGTAATATGTAGGAAAAATTTCTTTTACCTGAATGGATTCATAAATTTAACGTCAATGTGCAATCAGCTCCAGTCGTGATGGTAGATGCAAACTTAAGTGCTTCGTCTCTGTTAGCATCTTGCAGAAGTACATTAATCTCTCTCCATCCCTCTCTAGAATAATATTTAGAAGATAAGTTTATCTTGAATCCTGCCTTAAACCAGGTTGACACTATAAAACCGAGAAAGCTTTTGCTTCTTTCTTTTCTTTCCTTAACAGTTCACACTTTTGTCTCATGGACTTTTATGCAATATTGAGGATTGGGTAACAGATAAATATTAGCATTATTTCCTGGATAAGGCTTTGCAGCTTTGCCTTCCGCTTTTTTTTTTTCGAGTTAAAAAGCAACTTTAAGTAAGCTGGCTTATTTGAGGGTGAGGAAAAAAACTAGGCTTTACTTGTGTTAAAGCCTATAGTGTTTTCAAGCCA
Source organism: Primula veris (assembly GCA_963682055.1). Lineage (NCBI taxonomy): Eukaryota > Viridiplantae > Streptophyta > Magnoliopsida > Ericales > Primulaceae > Primula > Primula veris. Next base: position 10,722,656 of record OY821745.1, on the reverse strand, counting down.
AAATGCAAAAGAACGAGTCTTTTAAGTTGACCAACAAAATACATTAAAACTTGTAAGCAAAGGCTTAAAAGCTAAAATAAAACAAACCTTGATAAGCTAATAGCTGTTATCCTTTGAAATAAATAATCTTCTTTCTTTCCCTTCCACATTTTTATTGTGTTTTTCTTTCTCAGTGGCATCAGAAGCGGATATTCCTGTATGGTTTGAGCCAGTATCAGTCACGAAATCCAAGAGAGTTGTGTCAATTGCAGAGTATGTGAGTTTTCATCTTTTATATCTCATGCTTTGATGTGTTTGAGAAATCATAATCACGTCTAGAAACACGTCTTTATCATTGTGTCGTTGAATTATGATTTTTGCAGATAACATTTGCATCACCTAATGAAGATGAACTCATTGCGATGGCAAATGCTCTTTCTTCAGATACAGTTTTTGCTCCAATCAAGAAAGATAGTAGCGGCATCAGATATTCAACAGAATTATTATTTCAAATGCTAAGACCACCAATGTTGGTTTTACTCGATAAAGGCATTAAAGTAATCATAATCACTCTTGGATCAGATGGGGTAATTATATGTTCTAAAGGATTGTATCAAAAAAGAAAGAACAAAAACTGCAGTTCCGAAATTGATTTATACAGACACGTGACTAAAAGCTGTTTCCCAAATCGTTTTTTTGGTAACTTTGAAAATTTGGGAAGCTCTGGTTTACTTGCAGTGCATTTTCCTGCAATTTCTACATCTGTTGTGAGGCTTACGGGTGCAGGGGATTGTTTGGTTGGTGGGGCATTGGCTTCTATTTGTGCTGGTTTGGATATTATGCAAAGCTTAGCGGTTGGTATTGCGGCTGCTAAAGGTGCTGTTCAAGTGGCTGCAAATGTGCCGCCGGAGTATAATCTTGCTAAATTAGCAGGTAATGAGCCTTTACTTTAATGTATGATAGACATCTTACAGAGGATTTATATGTGTTTCCCAAACGGTAGAAGTAGAAATTCTTCGTAAGATTCATGATGATTCTGTTTAAGGTTGAATCAGTGCAGAATAGTATTAACATCATAGAGAACTAAACATGGAATATTTAGGAGGATCATAAGGAATGTCGTGCCGTTTTTCCTGGCTAATTATTCTTTAGCATTGAATCAAGTTTGATTTTGTAGCCAACCTAATGCACACACTTTTGATAGGTCAATCAGTTTGAGAAAACTTGATTTGGTAGACGGGTGGGCAGTTTCTAGTGAAGATTTTCATAATTAACATTGACGATTTGAATGGTTGCCGTTTAGGATAATAAAGATTTTGATCTGTTGGGTACCAAAAATCGTCTTAACAAAGCTTTGGATTTAAAATTATATTCAGATCAAGGGTTTGGGTATAGCGATCAAATTACTCATGTCTTTGCCACATAAAGGATGAAAGTTGGACATAATATGCATTGTTAGGGCCCCTTATTCATAATTCAAGCTTTGTTGCTGAAGACTGATTATATATGAATTTTCTACGCAGACGATGCGAGATCAGTCTACTTCGGTGCCAAGATTCTCTTTTGCCAGTCCATGCTGTAGCGGCCTAGTAAATGTTTTTAAAATCGTGTCATTCATTTAAAATGAGGGTTCAAATGCATCTACACTTGAATATCTATTCTGGCCATCCTGCTAATAGGAGCGGTCATTGAAAATTTAATTTCGTTGATGGTCTCTTGGGTGCTTTCTCATGTACGGTGAAGATGAGTTCCGACCAATTATCTTAGTTTGATGACTTATTCATTCTACATTGTAACATTGATTTGCTTTCCCCTTAAAATGGGTAGAAAACAAAGAAGGAAACAAATATGACGTTGAAAAATGTTAAATGTACCACCGTTTTCATTTGTTGCTCTGAAGGGGCACTTGAAAATGAAATCTGCTGACTTATTTGGGATGTCTGTTTTGAAGGAGACTTATCAACGGATCATGTATTATTATTATTATTAAATAGGCTATTTGCTACTGAAAACATGCCGTATGGTAATTCTGTTCGACACGTACAAGTGTTTCAGCAATAAATAAAATTAACAGAATTACATTTTAAGTCCTAGATGACAATAAACAATAGCATAAACTCATATAACAAACTCAAGTCGCTGAACTAGAGTTATCTCACCATACAACAAATGCTAAATAACCTAAAGATTCAAGTGCAGACATGCTTTAAAAGTAGCTGCAGAAATTTTGATACTTCTTTCGGTAAGTGAAAGCTTTTTGCTTATTTATACATTTCAAATTTGGTTTAATGGCCGAATGTGAAAGTCATGCGGTTGTGAAGGAAGGGCACGATTAAAATAGAGTGTAATCATCCAGGTCCTTCTATGGTACCATAGTGCATTTAATCGGTAGAGTCAGTTGTTATGCTAGATCTAATGAAAAATAGTTTTAAGAATTCGGATTTGATCATGTATCTGTAAAAGAGTAGCTAGAATCAAATCACTGATTGATTGTGTTACAACATTATAGATTCTGAATGATGTTAGAACCTGATGTTTTTAGTATGCTGCAGCTGCTCAGTGGGTATTTTTTTACCAGATTAATTTACCTTCAAAGCAATTGAGACGGAAAATCAGAATGGTATACTGGCAATTTCATAGTTCCTGAACGAATTGATAAAAACTGAAATCGTCATTGTAAAGATTTTTCAATTGATTTACTTGTTTAAAAAGCAAAACGGGACTAAATTAAATTCTTTTCAAGATGAATACAGATGCTTTTAATTACTGATGTTCATCACTATACTGACGCACCTTCTCTTTTTTAAGCTTTTCTTTGCTGCGCTTAATGCTCAACAATAAGCAATGATATTACTCGCTGGATATGCACATTATCATAAATAAACACAAATATAGCTTTAAAGGAAAATATGTGAGTACACACTAAATAAAAAGCACGAGATCATTAATCTCGAAATAGATAGGTGACTGCCGACTTGTCGAACACAAAGTTAGAACTTGCCTGTTTATACACACAAGCAAAAAAAAAAAAGTAAAGAAAAATATCTACGGTCTTTGTGTTTTGAATGGGCACTCGCACAACAAATGTGGCTAAAGTGCCTTGCAGAGATCCTGTTTAGCAAGATCATTCCATGTGAGCTCGTACTTCAAATTAGGGGAGGAGTTAGGTGGGGACCGGCGGAGCTACCACCCCTACCATATTTCTAAAAAACAAATTTTTTTTTAGTGTAAAAAAAAATTATCATGAAAACAACGATTTAGCTCCTATCTCCCAATATTATTATTTTTAAATCAAGTTAAACCCATCCATATATACTAAATCTGACTTCGCCACTACTTCTAATCTAGGAAGCTGGTCCAAGCTGGTCCAAGCTAGCATTTGCTTCCTTGGAAAACACACAATTCCATCATGATCGTCTATCTCTGTATAGTTGTATGCAACATAGCACTAGAACATGTCGACCGGACCCGTAAACGTAAAGATAGATGGGTAAGTTTTGACTACTTGAAACTATTTCAAAACAACTAAATAGTTGAGTACATTTTTTTTTTATCAATAAGTATTGTTTATCCGGAAAAGAAAAAAACATATCAAAGCAATGCATTTAGTCAGTAAGTGTGTCGATTACAATATGAATAATGATTTCGTCAAGCGTGTTGAGTACATATTATTATATATTGATCATGACGTAGTAAAATGTTGCATGGAACGTACAAATAACTTCCGAGTTTGTTGCATCATTTACTACATGTTTTACCAATTGAATTCAAAATAAATGGTTTAATGTTAATTTAGCGGGGATCTTTTATGTTTTAATACCGTCTGCTTACATCTCATTTCGGTTTAGTGCCCTTTGCTACAAAAGATTTTGTTTATTACACTTCGATTTGAAAAACATCACGACTTTATATCCGAAATTAATTGTTGGGTGAAATCATGAAGTGGCAGTGACATAAACGACTATAATACCCTCTCTATCTAATGAAATTGGATGACATGGCGGTAATTATATCACTCACATATCATCATTTTATCCAACAACTAATGATGGGGTATAAGACCGTAAGATTTTTTCAATAGAGGGTAATAAAAAGAATTACTGGTAGTAGAGGATACTAAATCGAAATACAGTGAAAGTGGAGACTAAAAAAACAAACACAAAACCTTAATCTAGTATTTGTGTTCACTTGCTTTAAAAGGTTATATTATAAAAATTAATATTATTTAATTCAGTATTTATTTCTCACAATTTAAATTACAAATCTTACTATCCATGATTTGATGTTGTGATCTTACAATAAAAAAGTGAACCAAAATATTAAATATCTTTAAAATGTTGATATAAAGACTGAAATTTGATACAAAATGTGAGTTACTCATGAAAACTATAAAGGTGGTATAATCTCCATAAATTTAAGGAAAATGATGAATACATATAGATGTGAATGCTCTTACTTTTTCATTAATATTTGACGTGTTGTTCTCCGAGCAGCTAATATTTTTCACTCGTAATATAGTTCGAGGTTGTCTCGTTCCACTTCACCAACGGATGGTTAAATTATACTCCATTATTCCATTTATTTCATAAAAATAATCCTTCATTCCATAAACATGGTCAGATTTTATTTTTTGGTTGTTCCAAATTATGGTTTCATTTCATATATGAAGTGTTTAGTGATGTTTTAAAATTACATAAATGCTTATATTAAATGAGTATTGATAAAAAGTAAATAAGACCATCTGTTTTAGCCGCAATAATTAGTATTATTAGGTTTTTTCATGTTTTAAAAAAAATCGTTAATTTAATTACAAATTAATGTTAATACACAATTGGCCTAATTTATTTTGTATGTAGTTGTGAAGTTTAGGATAACGAAAGAAAATTAAATGTTTGATATAAATAGACGATTAACTAGTTCAATGTTAATTCCAGTGTCAAATAAAGATATGAAAAATAGGGTCTTGCTAATATATTCCTAAGACATATGATAAGTCATTGTAATCCGAGTGCAATTGCACTATATTAGTTGGAGGGCAATTAAGATACAACTAATTACATGATTCTTGACATTAATGATGCATTTAATACCACTAATTTTCTTTTTTGACAAATGGAATTGGATTATTTCACTTAGTTCAAACTTAAAAAACATTCATCTAAAGAAAAATGTGATAACAATGGAACAAAATTTACATTACTAATTATTTTATTTTTGAAAAATAGTATCAATACTATTCATTTTAATTTTGAAAAATTTGATACTTCCTAGGCAAGGCAACCAAAACAGACCATTAGGTTTTAGATATGAATTCGCTACATGACCTTGCTAGTGACATGGCAGAAAAATATAAATAAAAATGTAAAATGAGAAAATGAACTAGTTATTTATCAATAGAATTAATTATTCATTTTGTCTCGATGGAGAGTAAATATAGAAACTAGTTATGACATGACAGAAGGATTTATTTTCTTTTGGAATATGTATGATGCATGTGATAAATTTTAGATTTGAGTTTTTTTTTTATTAACTCTTATTACTATGGAGGAAATATTTTTTACGTGATTCATAATAAATGCCATTAATAGTGTAATAATATAATTGTAGTATTTATCAACTTCAATAGAAATAAACATTTAATACAACAAATTTGGAGAGTTTTTTTCAAACATTATCATTAATAACATCATTATTTTTCATTATTTAATGACTTGTAACGAAGGCTTATCCTATCATTTGCCTATTTCAAAATAGGCAAATACTAACCTATGCATCGGGTGCATAAGTTAAGGGTTGTATTTCCTATATAATTTCACCATATATTTAAAACATTTATTGCAATTGTAACATTGTTATTGAAATTTACATATATTAATTATAGAGTTCTTAAAAATATAAAGTGCAGTGAATGACCATAATTAATTTTGAAACGAACTAATATTATACATTAAAGCTAATTATGATTAATTTTATAATATAAAGAAACCTAAAAAATATAAAGTATATATATATATATATTAGTAATACTAGATGTAAGATTTTTTTTTAATTAATATTTAAATTTAGGGTATGCTCAATTAGAGTTTTATATTTTTATTTGAGTTTTTATTATGTTGGGTTTTTATTGGTTTGGATATTTATATTTTGTTTTATCAAATTATAGATTGTATTTTAATTAATTAAAAATAAACAAAAAAATTATAAGAAATATCATTTAACCATTGTTTACTTATTTATATGAGCGAATTAATTAGTATCCAAGTTTGTGACATCATTAATTAAATTTTTGGGTGAAATTTGGTTGTTATTATCATTGTAAACTTTATGTTCCGAGTTTCTCTACAATTAAGAAATGATAGAGAAGTGTATATATATTTTTTTATTATTTATTTTGTTAAAACTATTTTTTTAATCAACATCTGAATGCTTATTATTAATATAAATAATGTGCGCTATTAATATAAGAGTCATTGTGTTTGTAACATTCTTCAATGGCTAAATAAAAAAACAAATAATATATAGTAACACAATGCTCCGTATACCTAAATAGCCAATCTAAATTACACAGCAGCAGACAAGCTGAACAAAATCCATCAAACCGTAAATATAAGAAGATACTCATCTCAAAAACTAAAAGAGAAGTGAAATATTATTGCTTAATCCAAACACAGGAGAGGCAAATGCAAATTAATTTATGGTCGCAGAACGAGCAGAAAGCGATCAAACGGGAGTACACGATAGGCCTAACATGCTCACTCAACACAACGCAATAAAAAGACCATCGGGGTGTCAGCGCAATCCAACAACCGGAACAAAAATAGACTAACTGAGATTAAGGACCCATAAGACCAATCCAATAACCGGAAATGATTATAACACACTCAATACTAAACCAATATCGAATCGCAATAAATCACAAAGTAGTGGACATATCCGCACAAAACTATAAACTACAAAAAAGATAAAAGACAAACGAAGATAACCCAATATAGCTCACCTAAATCAGCCACACACATAACAAGCTCCGCCACAACTCACTATAGTCTATCAAATCGAGTTCTAAAATGCATACGATTGATCAGAGGAAAAAAAAAAAAAAAAAAGACCGTAGCATGTTGGTTTGATCCACCCAATACCATAACTTAAATATTTAATCAAAATGTAACTTAAAAGTAAAGATAGGGGCACATACAATATATCGATCACTAGTGAATATTTACAAGACGTCGAGTCTACCCTACTTGAGAATCACCATCGGGGTGCCAACACATTAATAAGCGATATAAAGAGATCTAAAATAGCAGAATCCATTATCCAAAAATTCAAACCCGCAACCGCCTATTGCGTGGCCCCAAATCAAAACCTTACAAGATATCAAGTAAATAAAATCCAAGAAAATAGTAAAGGTCCCAAAACCAAACGTCAAGTGTAGTCATCGAAAGACTCTAAATATACGGGAGAGCATCTAAAAGGGAAGGCAACGGGTGAGAGAATCGAGAGGAGGGAGGGGGTGAGGGAAAGGAGGGTGAAAGAGGAGATGTTGGATCTTCACCTCCGTCGCCGACGGTGGCGATAGATCGGGAAAAAAGTAAGATGACTGGTCAGGCTAATGAGAGAAGAGAGTGAGGAGATGAGAAAAGGAAAATAGGAGAAGAGGAAGAGGAGAGGGCAAGACGAAAGCCTGAGGGCATGAGGTTGGTGTCACCGTCAGGCGACGACCAGAGATTGAAGATAGGAAAATATATAATTATATAACAATATTGGTCAACCTGCTTATCATATGTCTGAGGGCATATGTTAGCAAAACCCTTCAAAATAAGGTTTTGCAAAAAAAAAAAAACTATGTAGCAATTAAGATATAACTAACTAATTCCAAAATTTTGAGCTATCATTTATGTTATTTTCGTTCCAACAAGAGTAAGACATATTTTATGTAAAACTTTTTAATCTGTTCATACCCTTACCATCTATTGACCTACAGTATTTTTTTAAAAATAAAATGGTAAAATAAACAAAAGGGACGAGTCTGTTATAAATAATAAATAAAATTTTATTTTCAAAATAACATAGAGAGAGGAAATATACATAAGAATTATTAAAGTTTTTACGGTAGGTGATAAATGTTTTTTTAAGACCGTGTATTGAATCTACTGACATCTTTGTATTTTTAAAAGAATAATCAATTTTAGGAAAATCTAAATTATTTTGGAATTTATTTACATACAAAGGAAAATTTTATACTCCATTTTTTGGGGCTACGGAGAAATCAATCTAGGATTCATGATCAATGTATGTCATTATTGCTATAATCAATTATTGCCAAATAAAAATGCTTATAGTTAATGGACATTGACTGATGAAATTTTAATGGATAATTAAGTTTGAACCTTTAAAATTGTTATAACATCATTAACTATCAGCATTTAATGGATTTTAATTACTCTCTTATCCTATAAAAGTTAACGTTTGTCTTTAAAAAAAGTTACTCTCTTAATCATCATCTTTTTCGTTTGGTTTTGCTTTCAGTGAATATATATAAGGTGTGTGCTTCTTTCTTACTAGTTTATTTCAATCTCTATAAACATATTATTCTTCATTTTTAGATTTCAATCAAATGAGATAAATAATGAAAATCCAAGCTAGCCATATACTATATGCATGCCACCTTATTTTGAGATTGTGTATTACTATTATTACTATACACTTAAACAAAATAAAGCATTCGAAGCAAAACATCCGGCTTCTTTTCTTATCAAAATTAAAGTACTTCTCGTAGATTATGTCTTGACAGAAGTTTGTTTGTAAATTGATGATTTTTAGCAATTTTGTATCTTACATTGTTGCGTTTTTCTCGTTTAATACCCTATATTGTTGATTTTTTTATGTGAGTACCCTATATTCAGGTTTTTTTAAAAAAATTTGAACTTTCTCATCCAATTATGGATGAAAACGTGACATTATATATTTTTTTCGTTAAAGTCAAGGGTATTTTCGATCGAGAATTGGATGTTTTCCGTCCAGAATTTGATAAAAAAGTTATTTAAAAAAAAAAACATGTATATATATAGAGTACTAATTTGAAAAAATAAACAATATAGGGTAATAAACAAGAAAAACACAACAATACAAAACTGGATAAAACCTGTAAATTGGTATGTAAGGACTCGTTTATTAAAATTGAAAAAAAAAAACGAAAAGGATTTGTTCTTTTGTGCAATGAGGGGGGGCAGTTGCTGTTGTAGTATAGTTTAGAGTGGGAGTGCTGCCCCGATGGTCATGTGGCCTGCGCTGGGCACAATTTTAGTTGATAATTTTCTGATTTGCCTAAAACCAAGAATAGACATTTCTGCATAAATAGTATGCACATTTCAGTTATGATTTATTTACACGTTTACCTTTAAGGAAGAATCATACCTTTTGCCTCAGTAGGATACATTGTGACAACCTTTGTGCTTGAAAGTAAAAAAGAGTTGTTTGCCTAACAAGAAAAGAGTGAACATGTTTGCATGCAAAGTATACACAAGTTCACATTTCAGTATATGACTATTAATACAACTATAAGTCAATTCCAACAATCTTCGATCCGTAAGGTGCATGATATTTTAGTCACAGGCGTATATATTCAAATGCATTCTGTTAGCCCCAAACAGGGACGGATTTAGGGGGATCAGGGGAGACCGTCGCCACCTCAGAAATTTTAAAAACAATTTTTTTATAGGAAAAATTTCAGAAAATTAGTTTATATATATTAATAGCCCCTCGTAAAATATATAATCACATGCTTAGCTCATTTGATAATATGCTACCTAAAATTAAACAACATATCATTGATTCGATTATTTACTATCGCAACTTTTTTTTTTTTCATGTTTATTTAGTTACATAAGTAACACTTCATTTCTCATTATTTTCAATAACAACCCTATATTTCTATGTTTCTTCTTAAAATCTACAAATACTCTTCGAATACCTCATTTTTTATGTTAGACAACAAAAAAATATCTTTATAATTTTAAATTTACTGTGTTTTTTACAATTATCAACTCGGTTTTTTTAACACTTCATAATAAACTTTTAAACTCGGCTTTCGATTATTTTAAACGTTGTTTTTCTTAAAATTCTAGTAGCAATTTTTTTGTCTACGGCCCCCAAAACAATATAATCCTAGTTCCGCCTCGAACCCGAATGACAATTCCCAATGAGCTTGAATACATTAGTTTTCACAATCATCTTAACAGATTGCTAAAACCATTTTCTTGAAGAAGCAAGGAAAACTAAAGCACTCATACATGTATCTTTGTGTTAGCTTTCTGTTTTAGCACTAATAGTATTCGTGGGTAGCAGGTATAAAAACAGATATGAAAAGATGCAATATAAGAAGCATAACTCATTCTGGATTATTGGAGTTACCTTCACATTTAATATATGACATACTTTTAAGACTCACTGTTGATGTCATATTTAAGTGCAAATGTGTGTGTAAAACTTTTCTAGAGATTCTCAGAGATCCTTACTTTGTTGAACTCCACCTTTCAAAAGCACCCAAAGATCTAATCATGCAAGAAGGACTTCTTAAGAAACAAGACGGACTTATGTCTTATTTCTTGTTAATCTGTAAATATAGATTTGATTTTGAGAAACCTGGCTCTAGTTATGATGATTCTTATCCTTGTCAATCAGTCACTATACCCGGTATTCCATCTCGGATCAACCAATACACCCCACCCTTAACTGTTGCTTCATGTAATGGGCTACTCTGTTTGTGCTATAAATACTGGAATAACCCAACTTGTATTTATTACATTTGCAATCCAGTTCTTGGTGAATTTGTGGCTCTTTCTCCATTTGTGATGACTAAATTCGAGTTAGAATATGCTGCATTTGGTATTTGTCCAAAGACAAAGCAGTACAAGGTTATTCGGTTGAGTAGTCAGATTTACGAGGTATATACACTTGGCACAGGCAGTTGGAGAGAGATAGGTAAAGATGTCCCTTTGCCTAGATCTCCTCGTTGTATCGCCAGCTGTTCCCTAAATGGAAATCTTCATTGGATCACTCAAAATTGTACTGTATCAAACTTTGTTTGTTCATTCAGCTTAGAAACCAAGAAGTTCTCGTTTATATCTTCACCGGCCCAATTTAACCTTGATAATATGAGTAATAGTTTTTTTATGATCAACTTGGGGTTGTTGGATGGATTATTATGCTTCAGCTATTTTCTTGGAAATCAATTTGAAGCTTTCGTGATGAAGAATTATGGTAGAGATGGGTATTGGATGAAAGAGCTTAGCATTGATCTCAGTACCAATTATGTGTCACGAAATCCGATGCATTATGCTTTTGAATTTTTGGAAAATGGGGAACTTTTTTTCGTACGCGATGTATCATAACTTATTGCAATGTTCGTAATGGAATAACTAGACAAATGAGTTCGAATAAACATTTTGGACTTGGGGTGAAATCTTTTGTTCCAAGTTTGATTTCCCTCAAGGATATTATGGAAGTTGAGGTTGCAGGTGGACATATGGAAGTTATTGAACGGAAAATGGGACGCAATCCTTGGTCTTAAATTGGTTTCAGTATATAAGTGTCTGCATTTGTAATTTATACTTTACCAGTTCATTTCTGTTTGGCAATTTCGGGAGTGTACTTTTTTATATAAACATGCAATAAATTCTGTTTTCATAGGTTTATCAATTATAAGCCATTTCCGTGAAATAGTAGTTTGCTATAATGCTTTAATATTCTCAAAATACATTAAAGAGTAAAAGGGGAATTTTGTGCACTCTTACAAAAGAATATTTGGACAAACAACCAGTGTACCACCCAGTCATGTACTACTATGCCACCTTATTTTGAGATTGTGTATTACTATTATTACTATACAATAAACAATTAAAGAAAATAAAGCATTCGAAACAACATATAATGCTTCTTTTCTCATCAAAATTCAAAATTAAAGTAGTTCTACTTCTATGAGATTATGTGGGCTTATGATGATAATTACAATTATCTTAGCGGATTTATAATATAAAAAAAAAAACTAGTAGATTATACATTGACAGAAGTTAGTTATGTAAATTGGCGGTTTTTAGCAATTTTGAACCTTGTATTGTTTTTTCTCATTTAGTATCCTCTATTGTTAATTTTTTTCAACTAATAGCGTATGATTTTGCTTCTATTTTGAACTTTCCCATCCAATTATGGATGGAAACATAACATCATGTTTTTTTCCGTTTCGGTCCAGAATTGGAAGAGTTCATCTTTTTATAAACTCCTAATTTATTCAAATTTTCATCCGCTGATATCTTCCCCGACACTACATAGCTAACAAACAGTCCCCAACAAAATTTTCGTGGTATAGGCGACAAATTTTCTTCTGTAGTGACAAAAAAAATTGTCCGCGGAATCTTGTTTTCTTATAGTGTATACAAATGCATTCTGTTAGTGTTGGCCCGACTGGCAATTTCCAATAACAATAGGTATAATCCGTGGTGATTTACTCTCACAAAAATAATTTAGGTACTCTACATGGCTAAAACAATCATCTTAACAGAATGCTAAAACAATTTTCTTGAAGAACCAACAAAAACTAAAACACTCATACCTGTATCTTAATTTTTGTTAGCTTTCTGTTTTAGCACTAATAGTATTCGTCGGTTGTAAGTATAAAACAGATATGAGAAGATGCAATACAAGGAGCGTAATCCGTTCTCGATTGTTGGAGTTGCCTTTACATCTAATGTATGACATACTTTTAAATCAACACATACATAGGTAAAACAGAATTGTGAATAACCAGGTAGAGACCGTGACCGTTTTTGATAAGAAATATGAAACTGGAGATGGAGAACATAGTTGAGAAGAAGGAAAACGGAAGCGCCAAACGCAAATGTGAAAAAATTAAAAATATCTAAAGTTTACTCTGAAATAATTAAGAAACACAAGATGAGAGAGTAACGACGGTGATTTAAAAAGAGTTACCTGATAGATAAGAGAGTAGGATGTTTAGTACATATACTATCGATTTTTAACATTGAATTTCAATTTTTGAATTTTACCAGTTTGGATTCTAATATACATATTTTCGTCCAATTAATGGTATTACTACAAATATTGATGTAAATGCACTGACAATGCGATAGCCGCCCGAACACGACTTAAATATGTCATTTTGGTTAACATTATTCCCTTTTAATTATGGAATAAAATAGATACTTGAGGATATAAAATAAGAAAAAATAAAAAGTTTGGTACGAACGGTATTAAAAGGACTATTAAAAGGACCGGTCTCATGGGATTGCGGGATTAAAAGTCCCGGAAGTATAAATACATCCGGATTGAGATTTGATAGTGAAAAGGAAGGACACGGTCACACGTAATCCCGGTACTAATAATATCACCATCCCCCTAATATTACAAATGATCATATTTGGGGTTATCTAATACCTCGTTGTACTAATACTCTCAATCATGTATGTCTACCCAAACATATTATTTGTGCGACTCGTTACATTTGAAATATTATCTCATTCTAATCTCGTCTCAATCACGTTTTCAAGGAGCCTAACTATATTTCTTTGTATATTTAGTCTAAATTTGTGTTGTTTTCACTAATAAATATTACGAAAATTCTAAATTGTTTTCCAATGTCAATTATTTCATTAGCTTATTAATATTACTTTAAAAAAAATCATGTTTTTAAAACTAATTGGGAATATAATTGTTTATTTATTATTATTACAAAAAACTAAAAAGAAAGCCAATAATTATTAATATATTAAAAAAAAAAACTTATACCAAGTTCCTAAACTATGCCAAAAATTACTATCCTCTCATTCGCTAAACAAATTTCTTATACGAAAATACGTACAACTTTAACCAGTGATTTTTTCATATCATATCTAGATTACAAAAAAATATATTTTTAAAAATTAATTATATAATTATTTTTAGAAGTAAATGATGAAATTTTTAATTTTTTTAATTTTAAAAGATTTAATTATTAAATTTGTACTTATTTTTTCGTATAATAGTAGAGTAGAGAGACGTAATTAAATACAGTTGACTAAAACGACCTTCTCTCTCTCTCTCTCTCTAAATCTGGAGCAGAGAGGAACAGAGCTTAGATAATCTTAATAATTAAGTGAGAGGAGGAGGCTTCCAGTTATATTTAATTAAATAAAACCCATTTAAATTAAATCAATTACCCTAATAAATCTTATTCACTATCTATCTTTAACCGTGAAATGAATGCTGTCCGGAGAGAGGGTCCTTTAATGAGCCGTGGCGTTGGAAACTCACGACAACAACGAATCGCAGCAGCTATCTTCGTCGGAGTATTATTAGGATGTGTTTTTGCCTTCTTATACCCTAACGGTATCTTCGTTCATACCGATCCGATTATCATCACTCGCTTCTCCCGATCCGATTCTCATTCTCAGGTTCATCCCCTTTTTTCATCTTTCTTCTTTTTTCTTTTCTTTTTTTGTTAGATCAGTGCGTTGACTTTTGACTTTTTGAGTTTTTAAGAACTGTTTTAGTAATAGTATGTTAGTTGATCAAATGTAGTGTGTTTTTACAACAAAATTCAGTGTGTGTATATTATATACCAGTGGCCCACACGAGTGGCGAAACTAAGTTTTTTTTTTAATTATGGGGGTGGTGAAAGACTAAAATCTACTAAAAAAATTGAAGATACATGATAAATATGGTAAAAGATCGGTTTTTTCTCAACATTTGGAGTGACGGAGTCCAAGGTTTCAAAAGGCTCTAGGCGGGGATGAAGCGGAGAGGTGCCGCCTAGCCGCCTGACTGCCTAGGTGGGAAAAGGACTTTTGAACGTTTTTACATGTTTTTCTTGGATTCTCATGCAACATACATGATGTAAATAGTATTATCATGTTAAATCAAGCATTTAAAGTCTACTAGCTTAACGATATACCATAGCAAAGCAATAAATGTTATGATAATAATGTTCGAGGAGTTTAAAATAAGCAAAATATGTCATGAAAATGTATATTTTAACCTATTTTAAAATACATGTTGCTCTATATATTTTTATTCTCACCTGTTGTAACCTATTTTAACATTTTGACCCATCAGAATTTGGGTTGGCCCAATTTAAAAACTATTTTAAAACGCCTAGCAAAAGTCGAGGCAGCCAGGCACCGCCTAGCACCTTGGCGGACGCCTTTTAAAACACTGATGGACTCTCTTTTAGGCTATTACTACTTACTCCAATGGCACATGCATTACGTGTAGGACTTGTAGTGGCGGGAAATATCTGAACGGGTAGGGAATGTGACAATGTGTAAGGTTCTTAGAACAAGATTCAGTGTGTGTGTATCTATACTAATAGTTTATGTGTAGACCTCTTATGAAGCCTTGAAACAAATAATTGCAAAATGACATTGATCATTTGAAAAATTACTCACATGCACAGGTAGTTAGATACATGATACAATTTAAATAAATAAAAAACTGCTCCTATACAACTTCCACATGCTATTACGTTTGAAATTAAATAACCACTCATTTTTTGTTCCATATCACGATCTCTCTCAGGTATTCATCTATTCTTTTTACTCTAATTTTATTTCATTCTTTTATTGCATTTTACATTTTCAAATAGGTTAGAACATAATTTTAGTATCATACAAACAAACCAATTGATTGCGAGTTTTTCGGTATAGCAAATGTTGATTTTGCAAACCGGTTATCATTAATCCACGTGTTTCACCACGCATCGCGTGGGTCCCGTAGTAGGGGTGTTCATTTTTAGTTTCATTTTTGGTCTTTTTATATAAAATGATTTGGTATTTAGGTTACATTTGACTTGGGACAACTGGCCTTTGACTTTTTACCAAAAGAACTGTTTCAGTAGTATGTTAGTATATCAAATGTAGCGTGTTCTTAGAACAAGATTCGGTCTCTCTCTCTCTCTCTCTATATATATATATACTGTAACCGTGGGCCCACGCTAGTGGCAGAACTAGAACTATTTTTTCCTAATTATGGGGGTGCAAAGACTAAAATCGATTAAGATTTTTGAAGTTTCTTGATAAAAATGGTAAAAGATTGGTTTTCTCTCGATATAGGGGTGTTGGAGTCCCTTTTAGCCTATTACTAGTTCCTCCCCTGGCACATGCATTACGTGTGGGACTTGTAGTGGCGTAAAAAATACAAATAGGTAAGGAATGTGTGCGGTTTTGATATAAATACGAGAGATAGACATGTGAAAGGGAACATAGAAGCATTTTTTTTTTCTTACCATTTTTAGTATTTGAATTGAATTAAGTTATAGGAGTAATTTAAAAAACACATTAGGGGTGTTTTTTGGAAAAACTATGACAATCTTTGGCAGCCTCATTGGTAATTGTCAATTCTTGGCTTCCCTTATTTAATAAAATGATATATATTATATAAAGAGAGAGAGATTGGTTTTATCCAAACTAGTTTTGAGATCAATGCATTGATGTGAGACAATTCTGGCTTTGATTTTATACTTTTAAGTTCTATTTTTATGATTTGTTTTAACCAAATTTTATGCAAGTATGTAACTATGTATGTGTTTTATGGTTAGTTAATGTTTTATATTTTGTTATAGAAGTTTAGGAAAGTGTAATTATCTAAATGCTATAAAGTAAACCTTTTTACAAGATAATGGAACGATTGTGCTAACTGGAATTGTTAGGGTGTAGAGTTTCTAGATGAGGAATTCAGATTTAAATATGGTCTATCAGATTACTGCAGTGTAGAAGGCATGCGAAAGATAATAAAAAAGCTGTAACAAAAGAGCCCAAAGTATTACCTTTTCACCACGACAGATAGATGTTTTTATTTGAAATAAAAATGTACACGGAAGTATTAGTCTGTTTCAACCAAACATACCCAGTTGTGTGTGGACTTCTTTTAGTCTATGTATTTTATGGTAAGATCTTTTGCCTATAATGATGATGTACTGATGTATGTTGTCTGAACTGACTAACACGGAAATTTTAAAATATAAAGTTTGAAGTTCTGAAGTTGGTAGATTTTGGATCTGAATTGTGTTTTTATATGCATGTGTTGGCGGTATCATATTCTGGGCTCCGTATCTTTTGATGATGGGGTTTTCAATGCCAATTTGGATATTTAGAATAGCCTATATTCTTGTAATCTTTTTTAGCATGAAATGCGCGGAGTTTTATCCAGAAGGGATACTTTTCACTAATTATCATGTGGTTAGTGAGAGTTAGCAGTTTATTGGTTAATTTTTGCGAGGGAAGTGATTAAAAGGTTATGAGTTTGCTTAATCGTGAAGTTTTTGAGTTATAAAGTTTGCATCTAGCGAAAATGATGCACAATTGATATGAACTGGGAATAGATCAATAGCTGAGTTGAGTTGACCAGAAATCATTTTTGTCATTTTCAACATGGTGGTGGGCATTGTCTATAGCTTTTATATGTAGATATATATCTTCGTGTTCTTTTTTCGGCTTGTCCACATTTGTTCAGTTGTCCACGGTAGTATATCTTTAATCTTTTTATGAATGTTAGATCTGTATGTAGCTTGTATATTTTTATGGAATGGCTTTTTCCTCTGAATGATTTTTCTCTTGTTAGATGGTTAAGTTGTCTAAGCAAAAACAATTTGTGAAAGGCCGTGACTTTCACCTTACTGCAACATTGATTCTATGTTTGATCTGTGGCTCTGCTGTGAGATCTGTAACTAATAACTTTTTTTGTAATGTAAATTGACCACCTTGCTGGGGAATTAACTTACTTTGACTTTGTAGTATCTGAATGACCAGTCACTCAAGATTCTTGTTGATCATCATTCTCAGGTCTCAACTCCTCTTTGTGACTCATCTGAACGGGTAAACATGTTGAAGTCGGAGTATGTAGCAGCAACAGAAAAAAATGCAGAACTAAAAAAGCAAATTAGGGAATTGACGGAAAAGCTTCAACTGGCTGAACAAGGCAAAGATCAAGCTCAAAAACAAGTTCTAATGCTCGGTGTACAACACAAAGCTGGGCCTTTTGGTACTGTTAAAAGTATAAGAACCAACCCTACTGTTGTCCCCGACGAATCTGTGAACCCTAGATTATCAAAAATCTTGGAAAAAATCGCTGTTAACAAAGAGCTTATAGTTGCACTCGCAAATTCAAACGTAAAAGAAATGTTAGAGGTCCAGTTAACCAGTGTTCAAAGGGTGGGTATAGCCAATTACTTAGTAATTGCTTTAGACGAAGAAATTGCTAATCTTTGCCAATCGAATAATATTTCTTTTTACAAACGGGACCCAGATGAAGGAATAGATTCAGTTGCACGTACAGGTGGCAACCATGCTGTTTCGGGTTTGAAATTCCGAATCTTGAGAGAGTTTTTGCAATTGGGTTATGGTGTTCTACTCTCGGATGTTGATATAGTATATTTACAAAACCCTTTTAATCATCTTTATAGGGACTCAGACGTAGAATCCATGACAGATGGTCATGATAACATAACCGCATATGGATATGATGACGTGTTCGACGAGCCCAAAATGGGTTGGGCTCGTTATGCACACACAATGCGTATATGGGTGTATAATTCTGGTTTTTTCTATATACGGCCCACATTAGCTGCCATTGAGCTTATTGATCGTGTAGCTGATAGGCTTTCACACGAATCTAACGCCTGGGACCAAGCGGTGTTCAACGAGGTTTTGTACTTTCCCTCTCATCCTGGGTATGATGGGTTACATGCTGCTAGGAGAACTATGGATTTTTATCAATTTATCAACAGTAAAGTTCTGTTCAAAACTGTGAGGAAAGATGCAAATTTGAGCAACAAGATAAAACCTGTTATTGTTCATGTAAATTATCACCCAGATAAGCTGCCACGGATGAAAGCTGTGGTGGAGTATTTTGTCAATGGCAAGCAAGATGCACTCAAACCCTTCCCCGATGGTTCAGATTGGTAATTCAGTTTTTGCTTATTGGGGGTATACTTGGTTTTTTTGTTCTTTGTTTTGCTTTCTTGTCTGATAGATTTAACTTGTAAGGTAACCACATGGTTGGCTGGTATTTCGGCTTTTGTCGAATATACTTGTATTTTTCTTCTTTTTTCTTATTTCTTTTGCTTCCTTGTCTGATAGAGTTAACTTGTATGGTAGTCATGGTCAGCCGCAGTGTACATTTTCAAGAAGTGTACTGATTTTATTTCGGCATTTCGAACGGATGATAATTAATAGTATTCCTTTACCTTACCGTTCCTAATTATGGTATTATTTTTTTCTTATTGGGAGGGTGATTCAAAATTATAACCTCCTATTGGGAAATGTGGATTCTAGCATAGCAGACTGCTCCCATTGTTCTGTGATACGTTTCGTTTTTGCTATGTACATGCATCGTGGAATGTGATTTAGCTCTTTTTTGAAGTTTTAAAGTAAGATAAACTTTGGTACAATTGCATTTACGCAATAAACAAGGAGTATATTGGAAAACGCCAATGCAATCCTCACGTTAGTGTCAGACTTATATTGCTTGTTTATTGTCTGCTTGATGATCAACTTATTTCACAAACATTACTTTTTTAAGACATCTTCTAATATGGAATGTTGATATAGACAAACACTAATTTATTTCGAGTTCACCAATTAGAACTTAAATAGGTGGTACTTATCTAAAGTCCTTTTAGGACCATTACATCTTTTTGATTTTTGCATTGTTGGGTAGCGTTTGTTGAGGTAGTACTTGGCACTAAATTTAAAAGAAGCAACAAAGTTGCTTTTCGTTCATCTTAAATTGGGAATTGATGAAGAGAACTTCAACTCATCTTAGTTGGAGAAGCATCTCAATGACAAATACACAGACAGAGAAGAGGCTAATTCTCAAAATCAAAATCCAAAAATCACTTTCTGCATCATAATAAACATGTTTTTTTTTCATTGTAAGGATAATAGAAATCAAGAGAATGATTCACCCGGTTACTTTTGTTAACAAAGTCGGCAAAGTAAACTTTTTTCTGCTGACATTGTATGTTTAAAAATTGCAAATTCCAAATTAAATTGAATAGTAATTCAACAAATCACAGAGTATGATACTAACATACCACAGCCCATATGGCTTCGGGTATAGATCTGTGTAACTTGTTGGCGTGTACATGTGAAAGTTCATCCTATATATGATGATAATATTGAGAATTATCTACCTAACGGTCCGGTGATTCTATGGCTCCGCCCTTGTAAATGATACACAAATTCTTCCAATATTGTGAGCTCGGGACGGTCATATAAGATGAAATGCATCTAGGTGATAAAAAGTTATTTTTTATTTAAATGCATCAGACTCTCACAACCTATTCAACAATCAATCCGACTATGATGAGGTATGACTTTCGAAATTTTCCAAATGCAGGGTCTGTTTTGAAAAAACACAAAAACTGCCTAATTGTAATGAGCCTTCATGTATATTTGAGTTTCAAATGCTCTACACGAGAAAAATTTATGCATACTCGAGATACATAACGTGGGTTGACCGGAATTTTGGATAGCATTTTTGGGTTAATTAATAATACCGAAGCAAATGAGAGTTCTTTGCAAAAATACTTACAAAAAAACATGGGGTTATTACTTTATTTTTGATTTTTCCCTAATCGATAAAAAGTAAAAGAAAAAAAATATACGTTTAGTGTAGTGTACTATCACTGATTAACAATTTATGTACTACAGTAACATTTTTAACAATTTAGGTATTAATATACCAATTTTCGCCCGATTAAGAACCAAACAGAATAAATCGACAAAATCGTGGTAATCGTATCTCTCATTTCGGATCTATTTTTTAACGGACGTTGATATAATTACACTCGCTATGTGATAGGTAGAGAGAATGTGAGTGCAATTATATCGTTTTGTTTAACGTCGGGTCCTCAATTATGACAAAATTTATAGATTAGTATTTAAATTATTAAAATTAATATTACAATACATAAATTGTTAACCAATAATACTACACTGCAATAAAATAAATGTATTTTTAGTCTACCCAAAGTAAAAACACATGTTACGTCTATTTGCAAAAACATGGAAAAATGAAATGAAATAGCAAAATATGGGAACAAAGAGAAAATGTCAATAGAAAGAGTTTACATTTTGGATCTTTTCAATTTTCTTGACTGGGAATAAAAGGTACCAAAATATTCATTTTTTTGTTTTGTTTTGTTTTATTATCTGTCACTGCTAAATGTGAAGGGTTTTATAACTTTATTATTACTACTACACAAACGCAAACACAAACACAAACACACTCAAAAAAACCACTTTCATTTTAAAGATGAGACCTTTATACGCTTTTATGGGTTCACATGACTAATCTGGTAAATGGGTTTCCCTTATTTTTTTAATTTTCTCAAATGGGTTTTGTTTTGTTTGCTTGTTTAACTCTTATGTTTCTTGTTATTTGTCGTGTTAAATTGTTGACATTAATGTGTTCTTTACTGTACTTGTTTTCACTATTTAATTTTTTCTCTTTTTTTGTCCATCTGTTAATATTATAATCTGAATCTCTTGAGATTTTCTGGTAATTTATATATATTTTTTTCTTTAAAACATGTTTTGATTTTATGATATGGATAATTTCCCTTTATTTGTGGATCTTTTTATTTTAATTTGTCTTGTCAATTATATGTCCACATTTTTTTATATCTGTAAATGTTAAAATTCGGTTTCTTGTGTTTTCCAACGAATTCTTCACTTTTAGGTTGCATTTAGGAGAAAAGCAGATTTAAAATCATATAATTTGTGTATTCATTTGTGTTAATTGCTATCTTGTTAATTATTTTCTTGCTTGTTAATATTTATGATTTATTATTGGAATTTTCCTTGTATTACGCATAAACTGATCACCTGATGAAATGTGACTACATTCCCGAAGCCCTTCCTGTTTTTTTTTTTTTTTTTGTTTTTTTTTTTTTTATAATCAAAGCAATTTAAAGAAGAGAAATTAACTTGCATAACTGAATCTTTGTAAAGATTGACAAAGTCAGCCTCCAAAGTCCAAAGGAAAATATCATTTAACTATCGCGAGGTTATATTATACTTTAGCATCCGGAGGGTATCTATGAGCTTATATACGCACACTTAACTATACTTAGGCGATGTGAGATCCTAGACAAACTGTAATAGCGTTATACGGAGTCTCATTTAGCTATACCAACACTCACACGTTAGTAGTTAAGCAATATGTCAATGCTGTTCTTTTTAATTTGCTTCAAAACTGTTTGAGATTCGTAATTCATTGTTTGATAAATACCCTCTTTTTTAATTATTTTTCCCATCACATTGCAGGTCACAACTCACATTGAACCGTTTCTAGTTATTTGTAGTTACATTCAAAATCATGAGCCGTGGATCTAGAAAGAGCTGGCGCTCCGTAATGCCCCTTCCTTTGTCAAACAAATCAGCTTCTTATTTTTGTATCTTTCCGAGAACAAAATTTACAGAACTTGATTTAGATGGAACACCAGTGTATCTCAACGTGTATGACTTAACACCGATCAACGGTTATTTATATTGGGCGGGTCTTGGTGTCTTTCACTCTGGTGTTGAAGGTTTGTTACCCTCCTCTTCTCTAAACGTTGAAGAGCTCACTTGAAATTATCAACAGTTACTCCACTTTATATGGAATTTTGTTGTGAAATCATTTCGAGTACAGTTATTTCCCTTAAGAGGCATCAAACTTGTTTGGTTGCAGCTTTTAAGCAGATAAGCCTCATGTTTATTAGTTTGAGAAACAAGGTGAGCAGCTTTAAACTTATAGGTCTTCTGGCAGAAACGGGAAGATTTTCAGTTTTTAAGTTGGTTAACCAAGTGAAGTGCAACTTTTAAGCAAAACACAAACAAAATTAGCTCAAAAGCTGCAACCAAACAAGGCCGGAGAGGACATATAAGCTGCAATTTTTTTTTGCACAAACTTGAAAAATTCTTTGGAGCGATTTGGAAATAGAGGTGCAGAATGATATCTGTCATTATATGTGTGTGTATAAAAAGTATGTCTATCTTATTAGAAATTATAAGTGGACTTATCTTTCATAATGAGCAAAATTAAGGATCACTTGTTGATATTACATCAGAGCAGCTTTATTGACTTTTTCGGACTAGGGAGCTTCTTAGGCTTGTAATTTCTTACCAAATTCTAGGCAAAAGTATGAGTCTGTTTTGAGTATGCGCACTGAGAAATCAAATTTTATAGTTACCATATTTCAATCGCGAAAATAGTGTATTCGTTCGTTATTTCCGTCAAGACGTAGTAAAATACACATCTCTAACTTCAGTCTATGTCAAAAATTTCTCATATGGGCGTCTTAGTATAGTGGTTTATCACGTATTGTGCTTCCCTTTTTTGCATTTATTTGATCCTTTCATCGGAGCAGCTTTAATGATTTTTTGGGACTAGAGAACTTCATTCGAGGCAAAATTACGAGTATGTTTAGTATGCACACTCACAAATAAAAGTTTTATAGTTACCATTTCCAATTGCAAAAATAATGAATTAATTCGTTATTTCCGTCAAAATGTCATAAAATGTACATCTCTAAATTTACTCTATGTCAAGGATTGCTCATGTGGCGTCTTAGCATTGTGGTTTATCACGTATTTTGCTTTCCTTTTTTGCATTTATATTGACCATTACATATAAAAAGCTAATCTCTTTCATGTGTTGAAAGCCATGTAAAATGGCTGTTCACCTGAAATCCTTCGTTCTTATGCTATGTTTCTTTGAATCTGCTTAATGACACGCGGGGCGCGAGTATACTCTTTTGATTGTACCGTCCTTTTCTGCTTTACTTCTAATTATCTAGGTGTTAAGGTGTAGTTGTCAATAGTTTAAAAACATGTACTTTTTGTTGAGGGAGTAGTTAATAATAGTGTAAAATAGTTGAAAATTTCATATTTCGAAAAAAATTATGAATTTACTTGAATAAAAATATATATGTACTTTATTGTTTCAAATAAGTATACTTTTTCATATCAACCAAACAACGTTTTCTTAATCCTGTACTTGAAGCAGAAAAATTAGTGGTACGCATGAAAAGTACATTCCAGTTCTCACCAAACAAGCCGCTATCTGACTTTATAAAGCACATTGTGATAAATCTTATTTTTACAGTACATGGAATAGAATATGCATTTGGAGCCCATAACTATCCGACAAGTGGCGTTTTCGAGGTTGACCCCCGCCAATGCCCAGGATTCAAGTTTAGAAAGTCGATA
Organism: Primula veris; assembly: GCA_963682055.1. Lineage (NCBI taxonomy): Eukaryota > Viridiplantae > Streptophyta > Magnoliopsida > Ericales > Primulaceae > Primula > Primula veris. The sequence goes on along the minus strand of OY821745.1, from coordinate 10,698,435 downwards.
TTAATTGGAACAACATTTTACGACCCTATCGAAATTCGAGAATTCTTTGAGCTTGAGGCATCGAAGTATAGTGGCAATTCCTATCACTTGGTTGCAAAGAACTGTAACCATTTTTGTGAAGATATATGTCGCAAGCTCTCTGGAAAACGAATACCCAAATGGGTGAATCGGCTAGCAAGAATGGGTAAATTGCTATTTTTTTTGTTCTCTCACAACTTTTTTTTGTTTTCCATTGGGTTTAGACTTCATCCGTACCGATGGTTTGATCAGGATAACGCTTCTTGGGCTACAAATTTATGTTCTACACAGTTATTTTAAACTTTATTTTTGTTTTATATTTGAACTTTAAAATAATAATTATTTCTAGAATTGTTTTGTAAACGGAAAAACATGAAAATGTGCATGAATTGTTTTCATGAATTTTAGGAAAATGTATATAAGGAGGAAAATTATAATCAAACAGCTGTCAGAGCACATCTACAAACACGGGTTGCACAGTTGTACTCGTGTACTGAACCTATAAAGTCGCGAAATTTTACTCAGTACCTTACAAATAGTAGTGATCGAAGCGAAGTGCAAATAATAAAGTTCTCTAGTTACTCAACAAGGATAAGACGTTTTCCTGTATGCCTAAATCCGTCTTTAAACTTTAAAGAGCAAAATTGGGAATAAAACAAGAAAAATCCCAAAGTCTTTAGAAACCGGATGCATTCATTTATGATCAAAACTTTGATTTCTCATAGTTTTTTCTACAAAATGATTTTGCCATTAGCTTCCTAAACTCTAATAAATCGTATTTTATTAACTAATTAAGATTCTATTACAATTTTTCATTATTTCTCTTAATTGTTTTTTCTCCCTAGGTTCAATTTGCAACTGTGTACTCCCTGAGACCTTTAAACTTTCTTCTGTGCAAAGAGACCGCACCTTTGATGATGTCCACGAAAATGAAACGAAGAGACTAAAAAGCACCTCTACTGAATTTTCATTAATCTCAAGGAGCTCTAAGAGAAACAAAGAGTCGCCAGTATCTTCGCTTCTCCACTCTCTTTAAAGGCTCTCAAAATCTTATGAAAGAAGCTCTAAAATCTTCAGAAAGATTGACATTTTTCCAGAAATTGTTTCGTGGCCACTATTCCATCTCCAAGAAATCAGGATTAGTTGTGGCATTGGACACAAAATGTGCATAAGCATATTTCCAAAGGAGAAATAGGGTAGATAGGTTGTTGTCTTGTACCTATTTGGTCTGCTGTATTTAGTTTTTGCTTGTATGTTTTAACCTTTTAGCGAATTTATGTAGTTGTGACTTATGAGTCTATTGGTATTTTGGTTTTCTTTGTGTGCAGCTGAAAAGACTAATTTCACCAAATAAAAGACTAATTTCACCAAATAAAAGACTAATTTACTTTAAAGGTGTTAGTGAAACACAATATAGGAATATATTTTTAATGAATCCATATGTTTACTGGGATTATATTCATACAAATGAGCTAAAGTTTTTTCTAGTAGTTTCGGATTCATCCATACAAATCCTAGCTATCTTTTGGTCCATAGATCGTGTATTTGATTGATTTGAAAACTTGGAAGTCTACCGGTTTAGTAGTTTGTTATATTTCTTATAACAGCAACTCCAAGTAAAAGACGATTTTCTTTTTCTTTTCTGGTGCGTAGCAAGTGAATTGTACTGATTTAAGTGTTCTTTGCTTAAATAGTCCCAAATTCTTTTCTACTTTCTTTTGATGATGATCAGGTCCATGGGTTTTCTTGAATGAAAAAAGTGCTACTCTTCACGGGTCCTTGTTAACTAAAGTTATCAAATCAGTTTTCTGTATCAAGTAGGAACCTTTCATTGAAAAAGATCCAAAATAATATTGTGCAGTCGCGACAGTTGGAATAAAAAAGGAGATCGCTTTTAAGAAAATAAAATTTAATAAATAGCACTCTATTTTTTCAGATACTGATATTACCAGAACCGAAGAAAATAACATTGAAAAGTAGAGCATCAAATTCAATTTCACAGGGGTACAGTTTCACTTTTGATTACGCAGATAGCAGCTAATACATGCAATGAGTGAAATGTGTTTCTCCCACATAACCACCGCTCATTGCTCTTCTCACATTAGATTCGAACATCTTCGGGTTGTCTCTCAATACCGCAGCAGCATCATGGTTGAGCGGATCTTCATGATTAGGTTGCTGTTCAAACAAAGACAACATAAGTATCGGGGAAAAATAATAAATACTTTGGTTATTTTGGGTCAAGTTCAAGAAAGAAAAATGTCTGCTCATTGAAAACAAAAACATAGTATAGAATTGATGGCGTAGCAGTATTTGACAAACCAAAACTCAAAGTTGATGCAGTTCACAAACCAGCATTCCTTTTTAGCTTATGTTTAAAAACCTATTTGTTTCAAGACTGGAATAACATCGAGAAATGTTTTCAAGAGTTCCATCAGTGATACATATCTCTTACCAACCCAGATAAAACAAGTTAAAATCAGAAACGAAAATTATAAAAAGCCAAACAATATTCCTCAGATCCCTTTATATACTTTTTTTCAATGAACACACGTTCTGTTTCCATATCCATGTTTTCTGATCAACGATGTTAGCTGTGTAATATTCATGAAAACTTGAAGAAACCATCTACACCCATTTTCATAAAAAAATCAAAATTTACAAACCATGGAAAGTAAACTTCTGCAACAAGGACAGTCATCTAGACTTAGAACCAGGTTTTTAGAAGCACAAGCAAAATAAATGTTAACAGCGCCAAAAGTGAATGTAATTACCGTGAAAAGGTGATAGAGTCCATATATTATGGTATTGATGTTCAGGACGGGTTTCCAGTCTTCACGAAGAATATTAAGGCATACATTTCCTTCCAAGTCGATGTTGGGATGATAGACCTGCAAGAAAAAGAGGCTGCTGAATATACCACAAGATGACAAAAATGTTATGCAATGAAAGGGAGCAGGCTTTTTATTCAACAAAAAAACCATACCTTAGTTTTGCATTTGACCTTTGGCGGTTCATGAGGATACATTGGTGGAACTTGAAAAGTGAATATGAATGTACCTCCTCTGAAAAGCGAAGATAAAAAATAAATAAGAACAACAATATGTAACTGATAAAGGTCGACCGACATGTAAATAAACTACCAACTCAGGAAGCAGATTAATCAAACGGTAATAACTCACTTAACGGGATTTCTATGGGGAATTACATAATAGAATGCTGCAACTTAAGCTCAGATGAAGCTACAGCTAACCTGCTTTTGACAAAACGAAGACGTTCATGTTTTTCATAACCCTAGATAGCGATTTTATGAGATAAGACATTATGCTTAATTTTAAATCAATAAGTAACTACAGAATGTTCCCCTTAATTGTCTTAATAAGCAAGTGCACCCTTGTTTCTTGCACCAGGCTTCTCATTCTTACTATGCACAATTATTCCTTCCTTTCTTTCTCATTTCCTCTCATTATTGAGTACTTAACATAATTGAAACCAAAATATCGAAGTGCAGCAGATACAGCAAAAGCTAGCAACAACTTGTGTGAAAAAGAAAAACATGCTTAGAGAAAGAGGGCACGCAGTTCAGAAAATGGAATACCAGAATAGTACTTAGGAGCAATCAGAAATACACTTGACTGTGGGTGATAGATTTCTAATTAAATAAAGACAGTACTCCACAAATTCAAGGTGGGAAAATCCGCATGGTTTACTCTAATGGTTGCATAATCAAATTATATTACTGAAGAAAACATAATGTCCGCAAGATCAGCATTCTACAAGGAAAAGTTGGACTCATATGGAATCCATACATAAGGATGAATCTTTAAGCTTAATGATGAGAATAATGAAACAAAGAACAGGCCTTGAGCATGACTGTAAAAAGAATTAAATGTCACTATGACAATTTGAACTGTATGGATGAATCTTTAAGCTTAATGATGAGAATAATGAAACAAAGAACAGGCCTTGAGCATGACTGTAAGAAGAATTAAATGTCACTATGACAATTTGTACTATATTTAGCTTAATTTTATCTGAAGTAGTCCAGCTGCTAGCATTTGCTAAGAGTCTCTCGGTTCATGTATTAAGCAGTAAAATGTTTTACCTTTTTCTCACAGTTTAGAAACGTCTTTTATCTAGTATTCAACGAAATCAGAAAGAAAATCCAACAATCCCAAATTCCATCCCAAACTATACCTTTTCCTATATGTTTCAAATCTAAATGGCTTCAATAATATTATTATAAATAGGCTTTATACTCCTCGATCATAAAAGACAATTACAAGCTTGAAATGAGAAACTTTTGTTAATACAGGCAAAAGTAAACCACAGTGGTAAAGAATGCTTACAAATAGTATCCTTCGTCAGGTCGAATGGTGACCTCAAAGTTCATTAGGTCGTCTTTGCCATTAGGGAATGATATGGTACAGCCTTTCGGTAGGTTAAGTTCACCCATGTCTGCAAAGTAGAATGAGTATAAACATAGTACAATTGTGAAGGCATAACATTATGCACCATTTCGTCACTGTACCCTTGTAAGTACATGAATATAATGATATTGATTACCTTTGTGAAGGCGTAACTCTCCCGCACTTTGCTTCTTTCCCCCTGATGCGCCATTGGCATGTTCAGCTCTCTGTTTTTCCTTCACTTTAAAAAGCTTAATCATATTTCCTGCAAATATTTAATGAAGCTGACTTATAAGCAAAAGCAATTCACTGGTTATCTCGACCACTCCTATGCAATATTTATATTCACATGACAACATTACGATTATTCAGCTTCTGATACTAAAATAAAATCTTTAACATTTTAATCATTTCAAAAGCAGAACCCTAACCCTAGAAGACTGTTAGTTAACAAATAAACCAGAAATATAAGCATTCTTATTAACATAGACGATGCATTTGCTCAAGATCTGGGACTCTCTGCTTAAGTAGAAACATTTAGCCGTTTCCAGTATTTCATTAAAAGTCTTTTACTTACATTTTCTCTAAAGTAGACTCAAAGTAGATAGATTTGAAATTTGACTTTCAATAACCACAAAACCATCAATGGCAAACCCCATACATATGGAAAAAAACACATATACCGTTTACCAATTCTTAAACTCACAGTACATGCATGCTATTATGCTAACCACAATAAAAACAAGATGAGACAACATAATAAACACCACTCCAAATAGGATTGGAATGTTTGTCATGAAAATGACCTATTAGCAGACAATAAACACTAACTTCTAGTAAGTCTTATACTGCAAACACATTGAAAAAACTAGACCTTTTTTTGTAACAAGTAGTACACATATTTATGTAGGGGGTAGTTTAATTGACAACCACTCATTTCATAACTAAAATGCCTCAAAATTGCTTCTTTAGTTCTTTGGTAACTCCATATACTATTTCTTAATTAGAAAGAAAAGATCCATGATAACTCAAAGTTGCTAAAATGCACTTAAATTACAGAATTACCATTGCCACATCATTAGGTTCCTAAATAACTTCGTACGATTCCGTAAATTCATTATTTTCCTTATTTGAACCATAACAAGCCTTTTTCTTCAACATAAATTAAAAATAAAACGACATAAAACACACGAATAAAAAAAGTACAATATTCAATACAACACTCAGCAGTAAACACAATCTATACACACACACACCAAAGTATACATAAAACTATTTAAAACATGACAACAAATATAACAATTACAAACATGATCAGTAAGCACATGAGATCAGTCGAAAATAGTAACCATATTGAGATAGATGACAACCACTCATTTTATAACTAAAATGCCTCAAAATTGCTTCTTTAGTTCTTTGGTAACTCCATACACTATTTCTTACTTAATTAGAAAGAAAACATCCATTATAACTCAAAGTTGCTAAAATGCACTTAAATTACATAATTACCATTGCCACATCATTAGGTTCCTAAATAACTTCGTACGATTCCGTAAATTCATTATTTTCCTTATTTGAACCATAATAAGCCTTTTTCTTCAACATAAATTAAAAATAAAACGACATAAAACACACGAATAAAAAAAGTACAATATTCAATACAACACTCAGCAGTAAACACAATATATACACACACACACACCAAAGTATACGTAAAACTATTTAAAACATGACAACAAATATAACAATTACAAACATGATCAGTAAGCACATGAGATCAGTCGAAAATAGTAATCATATTGAGATAGATGACAACCACTCATTTCATAACTAAAATGCCTCAAAATTGCTTCTTTAGTTCTTTGGTAACTCCATACACTATTTCTTACTTAATTAGAAAGAAAACATCCATTATAACTCAAAGTTGCTAAAATGCACTTAAATTACAGAATTACCATTGCCTCATCATTAGGTTCCTAAATAACTTCGTACGATTCCGTAAATTCATTATTTTCCTTATTTGAACCATAATAAGCCTTTTTCTTCAACATAAATTAAAAATAAAACGACATAAAACACACGAATAAAAAAAGTACAATATTCAATACAACACTCAGCAGTAAACACAATCTATACACACACACACCAAAATATACGTAAAACTATTTAAAACATGACAACAAATATAACAATTACAAACATGATCAGTAAGAACATGAGATCAGTCGAAAATAGTAACCATATTGAGATAGATGACAACCACTCATTTCATAACTAAAATGCCTCAAAATTGCTTCTTTAGTTCTTTGGTAACTCCATACACTATTTCTTACTTAATTAGAAAGAAAACATCCATTATAACTCAAAGTTGCTAAAATGCACTTAAATTACATAATTACCATTGCCACATCATTAGGTTCCTAAATAACTTCGTACGATTCCGTAAATTCATTATTTTCCTTATTTGAACCATAATAAGCCTTTTTCTTCAACATAAATTAAAAATAAAACGACATAAAACACACGAATAAAAAAAGTACAATATTCAATACAACACTCAGCAGTAAACACAATCTATACACACACACACAGCAAAGTATACGTAAAACTATTTAAAACATGACAACGAATATAACAATTACAAACATGATCAGTCAGCACATGAGATCAGTCGAAAATAGTAACCATATTGAGATAGATGACAACCACTCATTTTATAACTAAAATGCCTCAAAATTGCTTCTTTAGTTCTTTGGTAACTCCATACACTATTTCTTACTTAATTAGAAAGAAAACATCCATTATAACTCAAAGTTGCTAAAATGCACTTAAATTACAGAATTACCAATGAGGTTCCTAAATAACTTCGTACGATTCCGTAAATTCATTATTTTCCTTATTTGAACCATAATAAGCCTTTTTCTTCAACATAAATTAAAAATAAAACGACATAAAACACACGAATAAAAAAAGTACAATATTCAATACAACACTCAGCAGTAAACACAATTTATACACACACACACCAAAGTATACGTAAAACTATTTAAAACATGACAACAAATATAACAATTACAAACATGATCAGTAAGCACATGAGATCAGTCGAAAATAGTAATCATATTGAGATAGATGACAACCACTCATTTCATAACTAAAATGCCTCAAAATTGCTTCTTTAGTTCTTTGGTAACTCCATACACTATTTCTTACTTAATTAGAAAGAAAACATCCATTATAACTCAAAGTTGCTAAAATGCACTTAAATTACAGAATTACCATTGCCTCATCATTAGGTTCCTAAATAACTTCGTACGATTCCGTAAATTCATTATTTTCCTTATTTGAACCATAATAAACCTTTTTCTTCGACATAAATTAAAAATAAAACGACATAAAACACACGAATAAAAAAAGTACAATATTCAATACAACACTCAGCAGTAAACACAATCTATACACACAACACACACCAAAGTATACATAAAACTATTTAAAACATGACAACAAATATAACAATTACAAACATGATCAGTAAGAACATGAGATCAGTCGAAAATAGTAACCATATTGAGATAGATGACAACCACTCATTTCATAACTAAAATGCCTCAAAATTGCTTTTTTAGTTCTTTGGTAACTCCATACACTATTTCTTACTTAATTAGAAAGAAAACATCCATTATAACTCAAAGTTGCTAAAATGCACTTAAATTACAGAATTACCATTGCCACATCATTAGGTTCCTAAATAACTTCGTACGATTCCGTAAATTCATTATTTTCCTTATTTGAACCATAATAAGACTTTTTCTTCAACATAAATTAAAAATAAAACGACATAAAACACACGAATAAAAAAAGTACAATATTCAATACAACACTCAGCAGTAAACACAATCTATACACACACACACACCAAAGTATACATAAAACTATTTAAAACATGACAACAAATATAACAATTACAAACATGATCAGTAAACACATGAGATCAGTCGAAAATAGTAACCATATTGAGATAGATGACAACCACTCATTTCATAACTAAAATGCCTCAAAATTGCTTCTTTAGTTCTTTGGTAACTCCATACACTATTTCTTACTTAATTAGAAAGAAAACATCCATTATAACTCAAAGTTGCTAAAATGCACTTAAATTACAGAATTACCATTACCACATCATTAGGTTTCTAAATAACTTCGTACGATTCCATAAATTAATTATTTTCCTTATTTGAACCATAATAAACCTTTTTCTTCAACATAAATTAAAAATAAAACGACATAAAACACACGAATAAAAAAAGTACAATATTCAATACAACCCTCAGCAGTTAAGTGTAAACACAATCCATATATTATATATATATATATATATATATATATATATATATATATATAAACTAGTAATCTGTGCACGCGCGATGCGTGTGCAACACGATCATCCGGGCAAATAAAATTAATATTTTCAAGAAAAACAAAAAATTGATTGAATAAATATAATAAATTAACAATCGTATATAAGGAGTAATATAATGTTAGTTATTATACAAAAATACACGTAAGGCGGTTTTGTTTGGGATTGGAGAGCAAATTTTTTTGTTTGTAATAAATGTTTTGAATTGAATAAGTGTATAGGAGTAATTATAAAAAATAGAATGGGGGCATTTTTGGAAAAAATGGCCAAATTTTGCGAGCCTTGATTTTCTTGGGTTGCTTACTATAATAGTATGATATGTACACACTACACACCAAATCAAAGTACAGTATACATAAAACGTGTATTTAAAACATGACCTATAAATCCTAAAATATCGTAACGATTACAAAAATGATCAGTCAGCTTATATTAGTTCTCGAAGCTAATAACAATATTGAGAAAGATGATCCTAAATAACTTGATAGTAAATCCATTATTTTCCTTATTTAAACCATATGATATTAAGACTTTTTTTTAAAACATAAAACACACTGTATAAAAAAGAAGTACAATATTCAATACAACCCTCAGGTACACAAAATGAAAGTATACATAAAACCCATATTTAAAATATGACTACAAATCCTAAAATATAATTATAGTAACAATTATATAATATTATTTGAAACTAATAATTATATTGAGATAGATTATCCAAACTGTAGATACCCATATACATATACACATGTATACATAAATATATATATGTATATGTATATATATATATAGAGAGAGAGAGAGGTACCTGGTAGCTTGTTAAGAATATTTTGCAAGAGAGAAAATAGGAGATATATAGATATGTATTGCGTGAATATTTGTATATATATATATATAGAGAGAGAGAGAGAGGAATTAGATTAGTGTTTTAGACCTTTCTTCACTGTATATTCTTTTCTTTTTCATTATTATATGCTGTTTATGATGAGATTCGATTAATAATATGGAGTACTATTCTGTGGTCCATTAATTTCTCCTCTTTTATTATTTTAATAATTCTTCAAATACATGAGATTTAGGCTATGTTTATGTTTGTTTCACACCAAAATATTTATCTCCAAATAGTTTTGCTTTCCCTTTTTTTTTTGTTTGGAAGCATTATGAAAACTTTTGCTGAAAATTTTTTAATCACAAAAAATTATTAATATTTAGCAATACTTACAAGTTAGTTTTGCATATTAAATAATTTCTAGTCTGAAATTATTTTATATATATTAAAAGTTACTTTTTATATATTACTTTTTCTTTCTATATATTAAGTTAACTTTTACATAATTTTATATATTAGTTTGAAAAATAAAGGGGAATTACATGTACATGACAACTTATTTAGTACTAAAATCAACGATACTAAATTTATAGAAATACTGACAAACGCGGAAGAAAAAAGGTCAAATTAAATTTCCTGCACGACATCGAGTTACATAAGCTTTATAGAAGTGGACTATTACGAGAAATATAAAGCTAAAGTTCCGACATCGAGTTACAAAGGACACCAACATGTGATGGACATACTAAACGGCCGTCCAATACACAATTTCATGACCTATTTCGTATGGAAAAGCATGTATCTGCTCGATTTGTACAAAAACTTAAATTTATAAATTTATTGTAAGAGAGTCGTGAAGTAACCGTGTAAGAACAAGTGATTATATTGCTTCTAACTATATGCCATAATGAAAGAAGCCATAAGTTGCAAAAAGACTTTCAACATTTTCAAAATAAATAAACGTCATAATTCAAGAAATCATAAGTTGCAATAAGACTTTCAGCATTTTGAAAAAAATTTAATATTAGACATTTTAATGCACTATTGAAAACTTTGGTTACTTTTCTTGTGCTTATCATTGTTCCTCCGACTTTTGATTGGGTCACTAGTTATATTCGTGACAATTCCAAAATTTATCCACATTTTAAGGTTAAAAATTATTTTCCTTACGAAAGCGTGGTACTAGATTGAAGTCACGAAAATTTATTTATATAGTTTCTGACTATCGCAAAGCTACATTGGTGCAATTGATGGGACACATATTGATGCAATTATTAAGCATTTTGTGAAAGAAAAGGTAAGTACGTAAAAAAATGTGATGGTTGCATGTTCATTTCACATGCAATTTACTTTTATTTGATGGAGTGAAAATGATCATCTCATGATTCATGTATATTACATGAAACTCTTATGCATTCAACATTAAACTTTCCAAGACAAATTAATGGTATGTTAAATGTACATTTTGTTTTCCATTTGTACTATCTTTTTTCATATGCCTAATTATTATTATTTCAGGTAAATATTTCTTATTGATGCTAGTTATGCTAATATGATGGGTTTCTTACACCATTCAAAACAAAATGCTATCATAAACTGTAGTTTCAAAACGGTGGTGAAGCAAATGGTTTTTTAACAGCAGACATTCGTCATTAATAAATGTTATCAAACGTTGTTTTGGTGTATATATAGCTAGATAGTTGATTCTCAGATATATGTCTTCATATCCATTTGATACATAAATGTTAACTGTCGTTGCATCAATGACAGTGCATAATGTATAAGAAAAGAGACAAAAATTGATGCGAAATTCGGACGTTATAATAAAGAAATTGAAAGCTTGAATTTAGATGAGTATATTGTTGAATAAATGAAATGGATACAACTCGGATCGCAATTTTGAGTTCTATTCTTACTTCCTGAAGTAAGTATCCAATACGTCTCTTTAAAAAAAAAACCTTCTACTTATAATATGTTTATCGCTATTTTTTAATTTGTAATTGTTATCATTTAAAGTGATTTTAAGCTTTCTAGTGCGTGGTTATGCGTTTTTTTTTTGTATTGTCCTCCTCAATTATTGTGTTTCTAAGTTATTTCATTTAAATTATAAACACCAAAATCAATTATCCACGAAGCATATTTATTTTTTTCACTTATTTCTCAAGAAGTCTTTTTTTTTTTACAACACTTCTACGTAAGGAAATTCCCAAAAATACTTGGTTTCCAAGCGCCCCTTAGTTGTCAAACACCAGCCACCCCGAAACAAAAAAAGTGTTAATATTTATTTGATAGCTATATTGTAAAAATAGTGTTAACATTGGTTTTACAAAATCATCCTTTAAGCCTCTCAAAAGCACATATTACAAGACACAAAGATGAAGATTGATGAAGTATTAGGTGAATATAAAGACCCGCTTTTGCCCCTGAAGGAAGTTAAAAGACACAAAGGTGAAACAACTATTAGGTTTACTTTTAAAGAGATAAACGTGTTATCTGAACCATTTAAATTCACCTTAATCGGGAAGTTTACGCATGGAAACCCAGAAATTAAGCATATCTATACAATGTTGAATAGTTTGGATCTTAATATGGACTTTAAAGTCGGATTAATTGAAGCCATAAACATGTATGATTAAGTTTTTATCATGAAGACGACTTTTTAAGGGTTTGGCTGAGAAAAAAGTGGATGGTTTCAAAGTGGCAAATCAGAATATGTAGGTGTACTTTTGATTTCAAATCAGGTTTTGAACCACCGATTACACCTATTTGGGTTAACTTTCCAATGCTACCAACACCTATACAACAAATCCAGTCTTTACTCGATTACTAGTGTCTTTGAGACACCACTTAAGTTAGATTTAGAAACAGTCAATCGCACACGACCACAAGTTGGAAGAGTTTGCATTCAAGTGGATTTGAGTATGAAACCTATTCATAGGCTATGAATTAGCTATGGTGATGATGATGAGGACCAAGGGGACGACTTTTTGGCAAGTGTGCAACTTCGAGCAACTACCTGATTTCTGCAAAACCTATAAAAAAAAGTGAGTCATAGAAAGTGTGAGTACAAACTGCTCGATGAAAAGCCTGAGAATTTTTTTGGCTCTTTCAGTTAACGTTTTCATAAAACTGTTTCGCAAGAAGATGTTACACTTAATAAGAAATAAAAGAATTATTTCGCAGGAAAAAGTTACACAAAACAGAAGATATAAAAGAAAGGCAGGTCATATCATCCGGACGTGGGTAAGAAAAGAAGTAAAATATATTATTGGTAGGGCTACAAATAAAACTCTTAGTGAACAAACTAACGCTATTAAATAGTCGATGGTATCAAGTAATGAGCAATTTAGCCTAAATGTGGACCACTGTAGCGGCTTTTTAGAGTGAAAAAGTTTTGATTCCAATTATTGACGTTCAAGATAATACAGTTTTAGAAGAAAGGAAAAGAAACGAGAACTTAGCTATAGACATTGGTGATCCGTGTTGCTCCCCTGTTAGTACTGAACTCATCTCCTCTTAGCTGAGGATTTAGAGTTCCTCAAAGATCAAACAATTTTTTTTGAATCATAACAACCGCCGCCTGGTCAACAAATGGACCTAGCAATATTTGACCAAAACAGATTCAAAGTCCTAACTAAAATAAACAATGAAGATTATCATAAGTCAATCAGCATAAAAAAGACCCTACACTCTTGAAATCATCCATTTAGAAAAGCAAGTTACAAACTCTACAACCCCTCCCATATGTGACCAAGAAGGGGTAAAAAAAAGCAAACATGGGGAAATTAACAGTCCTAATACAAGAAAACAGGTACAAAAGGACCACAATGATCAATATGAGCACATTAATCTAAAGGAAGGTGAACTAACTGTGGACCTTCCCATAGAGTGTGGCTCAAAGCCAAATACTGTTACCGAGGATTTGCTAACTTTTATCGGTGCAATTATGCATAATAATACTAGCTCAGAACAGCAGAAGCAAAAAGAGCAAGATGCAAAGTTTTACGAGGAATCTGAGCACTTAAACCTAAAAGAAAGTGAGTTAGTGGTAGATCTTTACTAATCTAATTGGGAAACTTAAGTGGACGAGGAGGATGAGAAAAAGAGAAAAATAGCGTAATGGAAAGGATTTTAAATAGCCAGAGAAGAAAAAATAGTTAAAACACATCGATACAATACGAGAAACATGTCACATTCAATTAATAACTACTATGATCCTTATGACCACGGGGATTACGGTAGTTGTTAGTTTTTTTGTATTCATTTTAATAAGTTCATGCCTAGCTTGAAAGCATTTTTTTTTTGAGGTATAGATTTACAAAAGTGGAAAGGAGCAAGGTAAACTACGATTGTAAATTGCGACATATAGTTCCTGAAATTAAAAGCTTAATTAAGAAGAAAAAGGGTATTGAAGTCAGTCATACCAACCGAGAAGCCGAACTCCATAGGCGACTATCTCGGTAAAGAAGTAAGGGAGAAGAATCTACAAAGTGCATTTGGAATTTAAGAGCTGCTCAAAATTAAAATTAAAAGAATGAGTTAAATTGGACTATAAAGGTTGCCACAATATTAGAATGGAAAGAGAGAACATATTTAGCTCGAGATCAATGAAGCAACGTAGTGATGAAGAAGTGGAGGTCGTAGATCTAGTTTCGTTTAATTTGGGGATATAATATAGAGATAGAGGTCAACGAAAGACAACCAGATGAAAATTTACGGAACAAGTTGTGAAAATTTAAAATTTAAGAAAAAATAAGAAAGGAGCCACGAAAGGGATAGAGATAAAAAATTTGAAATTATGGAAAAAAAAAATTGTATGATCATAAAGTTAACTAATTTACAAGGGCTTGTATTTTTATGTTTTGTTTCATTGGTCCGTACAAGTTTCCAAGTTTTCATTGTCAATCCTTGAGTTTGTGGTACTCTTTTTATCTAATAAGGACGGAGTATTATTTTAAACTTAATATTAATAAAAAACAGTGAGCAGTCCGTTTTTAATTAAAAAAAGAAGAAGCAAATATTACAAGAAAAAGAAAATAGATAGTATGATTCTAATATGTTGGTACTAAATTAATAAAAAGTAATAACTAACGGATCAATATTGCCAAAACTCTCATATAATCGTCCCCGTACAAAAAAACAAAACAAAACCTCACTCACCCCACTTTCTCTCTCTCAAAACAAGCCCTAGAAATGGCGACGATCCCCTTCTCTCTCATCGCCGCAACCTTCTTCCTGATTCTGCCGTTATCCTCCGCGTTCTCGGAAGAAAGTCCGACGAGTCGTCGGATCCTGGTGTTAGTCGATGACGTGGCGATCAGATCGTCCCACTCGATCTTCTTCGGAGCGTTAGAGTCGAGAGGGTTCGATCTGGAGTATAAATTAGCCGATGATCCGAAGATCGCTTTACACCGATATGGACAGTATTTGTATGATGGGTTGATCCTTTTTTCTCCTACTGCACAACGTATGGTTATCTGTTTTTATGTGTGTGTTTATCGATGTATTTCCTTTTTTTTTATGCATGGTAGTGGTATTGATTTGGTAGATATTAGTTATGATACAATCAGGTTGAATTTGATTTAGTGTCTGATTTTAATATAGATACGTATATCTGTGTGATTTATATTGGCTAGTGATATGGGTTTGAATGGAAATTAGTTGAATTTGATCTAACCGAATTCCCTGACCTAAGGGTGCGTTTGGCATCAGATTTTTTGGTCAAAAATCTGCTTAAAATAACAAAAGAAAAAAAAAGCTTTCTTCAGTGTTTGACATCATTTTTTATTTTTAGCTTATAAGTGACTTCTGACTTATTTTCTTTGATGAGTCGATTTTTACTTACTCCACTCACTTCCCCCTCTCTCCCTCTCTAAAAAAAGCCCTAGAAATGTTGACGATCCATTTCTCCCTGATCGCCGCGTCCCTCCTCCTCCTCTGCGTTCTCCGAAGAAATCCTGACGAGCCGCTGGATCCTGGTGTTAGTCGATGATGTGGTGATCAGATCGTTACACTCGGTCTTCTTCGGAGCACTAGAGTCGAGAGGGTTCGATCTGGAGTTAAATTAGCCGATGATCTGATGATCGCTTTGCACCGATACGGACAGTACTTGTATGATGGGCTGCTCCTTTTCTCCTCATCTTTCTCTCTCTATATATATGTATGTATTTGTGTATTTATTCATGTTTGGTAGTGATATTGTTTTGGATAGAAATTAGTTGTGATATAATCCGGTTGAATAGGGGTTAGTGCCTGATATTTATATAGATACATATGTGTGTGTGTGTATTTCCTTTTTATGTTTATTGTTTATTGTTTGATAGTTATAATGTTTTGGTAGAAATTAGTTTTGATATAATTAGGCTGAATTTAATATAGTGCCTGATTTTTATATAAATACATATATCTGTGTGTATTTTGGTCAGTGATATGGTTTTGAAATAATCTAGTTGAATTTGATGTAACCGAATTCCCTGAGCTAAGGGTGCGTTTGGCATCCGATTTTTTGGTAAAAAAACTGCTTCAAAAAATAAAAGGAAAAAAGCTTTCTTCAGTGTTTGGCATCATTTTAGATTTTTAGCTAATAAGTGAATTCTGACTTATTTTTATTGATAAGTCAATTTTTACTTCACTCACTTCCTGCCCTCTCTTTCAAAAAATCAAGCCCTAGAAATGGCGACGATCCCTTTCCCTCTCATCGCCGCGACTCTCCTCCTTCTCCTACCCTTCTCCGCCGCGTTCTCGGAAGAAACCCCAACAAGTCGCCGGATCCTGGTGTTAGTCGATGACGTGGCGATCAGATCGTCTCACTCGATCACTCGATCTTCTTCGAAGCACTAGAGTCGAGAGGGTTCGATTTGAAGTTTAAATTAGCTGATGATCTGAAGATCGCTTTGCACCGATACGGGCAGTACTTGTACGACGGTTTGATCCTATTCTCCCCCACTGCCCAACGTATAGTCTCCTGATTTATATATATATATGTATGTGTGTGTGCGTGTTTATCTATGTATTTTCTTTTTTATGTTTGATAGTCGTATTGATTTGGTAGAAATTAGTTCTGATATAATTAGGCTGAATTTGAGTTAGTGCATGATCTTAATATACAGTAGATACATATATCTGTGTTTATTTATATTGGCTTCTGAAATAATCTAGTTGGATTTGATCTAACCAAATTCTCTGAGCTAAAAGGGTGCGTTTGGCATTAGCTTTTTTGGTTAAAAAGCTGCTAAAATAAAAGCAATGCAGAAAAAGCTTGCTTCATAGAATCTAAAGTGTAGTGTTGGGTGTCAAATTTTTTGGTCAAAAAAGCTGCTTAAATAGGTCAAAAAAGCATATTACAATAATGATGATTCTAATATTTTGTATTAAATTGATAGAAGGTGATAAGTGATAACTAAAGGGCTCTTTTTGCAAAACACTCATATAATCGTCCCCGCGAACAAGACCTCACTCCACTCACTCACTCTCTAAAACAAGCCCTAGAAATGGCGACGATCCCACTCTCTCTCATCGCCGCGGCCCTCCTCCTGATCATGCCGTTCTTCGCCGTGTTCTCAGAAGAAACCCTGACGAGCCGTCGGATGCTGGTATTAGTCGATGACGTGGCGATCGGATCGTCCCATTCGATCTTCTTCGGGGCCCTACAGTCGAGAGGGTTCGATCTGGAGTTTAAACTCGCCGATGATCCGAAGATCGCGTTGCATCGATACGAACAGTACTTGAATGATGGATTGATTCTATTCTTGCCAAGTGCCCAACGTATGGTCCCCTCATCTTTATATATATATATATATATATATATATATATATTCGTGTATCTATCTATGTATGTATGTATCCTTACTTTTTATGTTTGGTATTGATATTGTTTTGGATAGAAATTGGTTCTGATATAACTCAGTGAATGGTAAATATTTCCCCGATCATTATATATATAGATAGATAGATACATACATATATATATATATACATAGGTATAAACTTGTTTGTGTGTGTGTTTATCTACTATGTATTTCCTTTTTTATGTTTTCTAGTATTGATTTGGTAGAAATTAGTTCTGGTATAATCCGGTTGAATTTGATAGTGTCTGGTCTTTAGATAGATACATATATCTCTGTGTATCTATATTGTGTTTATATTGGCTAGTGATATGGTTGAACGGAAATTAGTTCTGGATAAAATACGAGTGTAATATACATTTTAGGAATTGACCTAGCAGTTTGGCATTTTTCATGTATTCTGTTAATGCAGGATAATGATTTTAGATGATAGATACGAGTGTAAGCTATTGGGAGTGATGATAGGGGTATCAACTTAAGAACTTTGGATACATTTGTGTGTATCTATATATTTGTGTTCCTATATTGGCTAGTGACCTATGTTCCATGGATATGGTTACAAGTATCGTATCTGATACGATATGGATACATGGATTCGATTTTTTTGGAAAATTTAGGATACGATACGGATATGATACGTTTATCATTAAAAATTAATATCTGTTTTATATATGATAAAAAGTAACTACAAAATATTCAAACCAAAAGTAGCTAGATAGATAGGAGGGAGGAGGAATAGAAGGAGAGAATTGGTTTGGGAGAGGAGACTTTTCCATCGATACCTCATTCTCTTGCTATATTAATGTGCATTAAATGTTTGTGATATTTCCAGGCGTTGGCCTAGTCAGTTTCTCATTTTTTTCTTGTATTTTGTTCATGAGGGGTTTAAACTTGAGAATTGTAGAGACATCTAGCGATTTTATATAATAAAAGGAAAACCAAGTTCGCCGATGATAGTGTGTTGCGCCGATACAGACAGTACTGGTACTGAAAATGATATTGTTTAAAAAAATTGGGGAAAACAAAAAGTTATAATACAGATCTACGTTACCTTTACTGATACACACAAACATATAGATACATATTAACAAACATATAGATACACATTCATATAGCGAGAGAATGGGGTATTGACGGGAAAGTTTCTTTTCCAAGACCCACTTTCTCCTTCTATTCCTCCTTTCCTTTTACCTATGTACAATTTATAAGCTACTTTTGGTTTGAAAATTTTGTAGCTACTTTATATTCTTTATAAAATATATTTCAATGATGGACATATCTAGCCATATCGTATCCTAAAGTTTCCCAAAAAAAACGTATACGCGTATCCGTATCGGATACGATACTTGTATCCGTATCGGATACGATACTTGTATCCATATCCGTGCAACATAGGTTCTGATAAAATTCAGTTGAATTTGATTTAACAATGAATTTAATATATCTATATAATTGTGTTTTTTCTATTTCTAGTGAATGGAAAATAGTTCCTATAGCTTATTTTGTTGAATTTAGTTAACCAAATTATTTTGAAATTAGTAAGCATTGGTTTAGTCAGTTTATCTATTGTGTTACTAGTAATTCAAGATAATAGCTATAACTTAAAGCTTTTGAAGTGATATAGATACATATGTCTATGTATTTGGGTTTTATACTGACATAGGTTTTGAATGTGAGAAAGTTCGGACATAATTTTGTTGAATTTGGTAAAGCTTAGAATTTTAAGCACTGGTTTAGTCAGTTTCTCCTTTTCTTGTATTTTGTTAAATGCTGGATAGTGAGTACTGATAATAGGTATAATTGTAAGCTTTTGGAAGTGATGATACGGTATTTACGTAATAACTTTAGAGGTATCTGCTGTTATCTGTGTGTATATATATATGTATATATGTATATGTTTATATTCGCGCCCTTATATTGGCTAGTGACATGGGTTTATAATTTTGTTAAAGCAAACATATCAGAAATTCCTTGGGCATCGGCCTAGTCACTTTGTCATTTTTTCTTTTATTTTAACAATACTGGATAATGATTATAGATAAACTCATAAAAGTATAAGCTTTTGGGAGTGATAATAGGGGTAATAACTTGTAATTTGTAGAGACACCTAGCCATTTAATATAGCTTTTTGGTATAACAGGAGAATAGATTTAAGATAAAACTCAAAAAACCAAGTTTGCACATGTTTAATGTAGCCTAATATTATCACAGTTCTTGTTGTTGTGGAACTTGAAAATTGATAAAAATAAAAATCGCCTTTTTTTCTTAAACAATATATCCAATCTATTGACCTTCTTCATTTATAAGTGTTCGTTTGGTGGGAGTACAAATCTCATCTCTGCACAACTTGTTAATTAATCAATTTTATTTTATGAGAAATTTTGAGTTCACAAACACTTCATGCTTAAAGACTTGCGAAATAAGTGGTAATTTTGAATGAAGCTGTTAGCTTCTACAATATTCTATAGTTTCGTACTGTTATAATTTCGGACCTGGGACTAGATAACTTGATTACTGATCATTTTCCTTACTGGCTGATAATTGTAATTGGTTGTAGAATTCGGAGGATCACTTAATTCCGCTTCAATTATGGAATTTGTTGATGCTGGTCATGACTTGATTGTTGCTGGTGACTCTTCTGCCTCTGCTCTAATCCGAGAAATTGCTACAGAATGTGGCGTTGATTTTGACGAGGCATGTGCAATTTTCCTCTTATAGACATGTTTGCACGTTTACTTATGGAATCATTAACTTGTGTGTATATTATTAACTTGTGTGTATTGTGTATTGTGTATTGTGTTAAGAGTTAAAGTTTCTTGTTTAATTAATTTGTTATTGTGACAGGATTCCAACTCCGTGGTTATTGATCACACGAGCCACGCAGTTTCTGAGTCTGTGGGTGATCATACATTAATTGCTAGTGATCTTTTTGTTCAGTCAGATGTAGTTCTGGGGAGTAAGAAAATTGAGGTAATTCCTCTATATATATATATATGTCCTCATCACGAGCACTTACAACTTACAAGTAGCCACAACATATGTGAAACAGTTAACCTGTACCACTTATTTATAAGATGTTATCCTACCTTGTGAGATTTGAGTTGCAATGATTAGAGAATAGATTTACCACTAGGTACCTCTATATCCAGTTTTCTGTAACCTCATAGTTGAGTGCTCTATGATCTATTCTACCACACATGTTACTGAATCTGCTAAATTCTTATAATTCTCTCTTACGGTTCATTACTTATTTAACATTACATTTGATTTACTTTAAGTATCATCTATGACTTAACTTTGCATTTGCTCTCTTTACACAGGCTCCGGTACTCTTTCAAGGAATTGGTCATTCATTGAATCCTGCAAATAACTTGGTAAGTTCCTAATTTCTTAATTGATATTGTGTTCTGATGACAGAAGATAAAAGCTGTATGCCATTGTTTGAAGTTATAGGTCTTAGAACTTGCCATGGTAAAAGAAATTGATATCCATGTAGATGCTCTCTTATTTCCTTTTTGTTGTCTTTGTAAAGCAAAAGATTTAAGTGTGTTATTTTTTGTAGGTGTTTAAAGTACTGTCAGCGTCGCCTTCCGCATATTCAGCTAACCCTAAAACAAAACTGTCAAGCCCTCCATCTCTGACGGGATCTTCTCTCTCTTTGGTTTCAGTGGTACAGGTACTGTGATACTTCCTTCTCCTTAACTAATGGGCATTCTTGGCTGCTGAAAACTCAATATTGCAATAAGTTTGGCACTTTTGTATTTTATGGGGGTTTCCAGTAGGTCTCTGAAAAGTTGTCTTGATGATAATAAAACCAATCAAAATTTGAGTCATATTTTTAAGGTTTTATAATGTATCAAGTGGCAGGAGGTCAATATATGGGCCTGATTTGAAAGATACACTATTTAAGTTGAAATATCGAAGAAGAAACATATGGAACTCTGAAGAACTGTTTGATAAAATTGAAAATTTCTCTTTTTACTTGTGCCAGCAAGCTTAACCTCTTATTTTTTTCTGCTGCAGGCAAGAAACAATGCTCGAGTTCTAATATCTGGCTCATTAAGCATGTTTAGTGACCGGTATGTACTGGTCAGCTTGTTACTAATTTTGGAACATGCGTCTCCTTTTATAGTGTATAGTTTGGTATGTAAATATTGTATGACTTTGTCTTTAAGAGTTGCCATAATTTTAGTATCAGGAAGATGTATTATTGGTATGATTCTTGGTAATGAGGCACTGGGATGCATTGACATTTTTGTTATCGGAATGAAAAATATAGGGATTAGATGGTAATCCTAATATGACATGGTAGTTACTTTATCTTCATTCGTATCTATAAAAAAAAATCTGTTGTTTTGAATATTTAATATTTATTTGTTGACTTGGATAATGCTGCACATCAATTACCCCATAGTTCTTATCTATTTCAGGGTGAAATACCATTATTTATGATATAGGGAGATTTTACTCAAACTAATATAATATATATTTTTATTCACTTTTAAAAATATATTTTATTGAAATGAGTTGGTGTTGTAATAGGATAGTTAGAGAGACAAGTGTGAGGACATGAGAGAGAAATCGCTATTTAATGTTTTGGGGGAGAGTTTGGTCCTATTGATAATTTTTAAGGAGAGGTATGGAGAAATTGATGTGGAATGATTTTTAATAAACATCCTTAACTTTAGCTAGAATTAGAGTATAAAAGTTTTTTTAGATCACTTAGTTTGGCATCAATGATAATGTAGGGGTTTTTTTCTTTTGCCTCCATTAGCAATGTGGTGTAACGAATGCAGAAAATGTTTCGTTTAAGTCTTATTTCTTTTAAACAGAACTGCTGTTGCACTAATTTTGTCAAACTTTGCACCATAACTGTGGCTCTTTTATTTTGTTCCGTAATTCCTTTTGATGGATTAGTGTGTTTGAACATGTTGCACAATTTTTTTGTGAAACGTTGCACCAGATTGTAGCTCTTTTACTTTGTTCCACAATTCCTTTTGGTGGATTGGTGAGTTTAAACTACATGCTTACACACGATTACATCACTTTCTAGACTGTTCTATGCAAGTTTGTTTGTGCATAGATCAACTCTTAATAATCTTTGGTTGTATTTTCAGATTCTTTAGATCGACCGTGCAGAAGGCTGGGAGCTCAGTGAAGTAAGTAATTCTATTATTCATCATTTCTTAATCATTTGCAAGTGTTACCACCTGCTTCTTATTCAAGACAATGATGACAAATTTATCCTGCCATGTCAGGCATGCTAAATCTGGAAATGAGCAATTTTTGACTGAACTTAGTAAATGGGTTTTCCATGAAAGAGGTTACCTTAAGGTGAGGTTTTAATTTGCTGAACCCCATCTTTGTTTCTTTTCTGTTTTTTTTTTGTTAAAACATAATGTGTTAATTTTTATATTATGTTTATTCTCCGAGCCTAATATATTCTCTCTGATATTTAGGCCGTGAATGTAAATCACCATAAAATTGGCGAGTCTTTTGAACCTCCTATGTACAGAATCAATGACGACCTGGTAAATTGGTTGATATCTCTAAGTTAGTTAACAAACCGAAAGAGGCTTTTTCCTATATCTGATGATTAAATTTCTTTTCCGTAGGAGTACTCTGTTGAGATATACGAGTGGTCTGGCAAGAGTTGGGAACCGTACGTAACCAATGACGTTCAAATACAGTTCTACATGATGAGCCCATATGTTTTGAAAACATTATCTACGGATAAGAAGGTATTTACACATAAATACATAATAAATCTGTATTGACCTGAATACCCTTTCAATTCTAACTTGTCTGTGTGAAACATCTGTTATTGCAGGGTCTTTATTTTACATCATTCAAGGTTCCAGATGTTTATGGTGTATTCCAATTCAAGGTTGAGTACCAACGGCTTGGCTATACAAGATTGTCCTTATCAAAGCAGGTTATTTTCTATTACCACCATTTGATTTTGGTTCTTTAATTAAAATCGGGTCTTTTCTTTTTGGTAAGTTAATCGTGTCATTATGAATATTTTTCTGCAATCTTGCTACATGAAATGAATAAATTTCATGTAATTTACAGTATATGTCCAACTTTGTATTATGTTGATTCATAATCATTTGAGATTTTGTGATTGCAGATTCCAGTTAGACCCTTCAGACACAACGAATATGAAAGATTCTTACCAGCAGCGTATCCTTACTACGGAGCATCTTTCTCCATGGTAACTCTCTCTATGGTTATTGCGACAATAATATGTATAGATCCTTTTTTCTTTATCATGTTAAGCAGTTATGGTAGCCATTCAATACTGAAATCAAGGTAGGATTGTCCCTATATCCCTTATGTCATATGAATCAGGATATATGCTTGAAGTTCCATGCAAGTATCTGCACGTATTGAGTGTATATATTTGGTTACTATCCTAACAAAACAGTAATATCTGCTTAAGAGTCCTAGTTGCAATACAACTGCTACTTAAAAAAATTTGATAAACTTTAGAAAGCGATGCAGGAATTTTGTGTTTTGCTAGATTCGAACCTAAAATTAGAACAAATTACAGTGAGCAGACAGATAATAATGTTGAGCTAGAAAAGGCCAGGCTTGGGCGCTTGGCTGAGGTAGCCTCAAGGCCCTCACTCATTTCCAGATGTTGTTTCATTTGCATATGTAGCTTTGAGCTTTGTTATTGGTGTCATTTTAATTCCAAAGTTGCTTCTATTTGTACGGCTGTTTAGTACGGTTAATGTTTTGGATCCGTAATCACATTAAATCTTTTAAACAATCTCGCAGATGGCAGGATTCTTCATCTTTTCCATCGTGTACTTGTACAACAAGTAGGTAGAATACCTTCAGATACACAGTAATGAAGACTATCAACAACGGAGTTCAACCTTTTGAAACAAATAGGAGCAGCTGGCCAGAAAATGCTTTAATATTATTTGAGGGGAAAAAGTCTATAGATAGAAGGCTTTATGTAATACAACGTTTGTAGACAATTTTTTTTCTAATTCTCTTATAATTACATCAAGGAAATTTTTTGTTTCGACAATTTTACTCTTGTTTTTATTGACATTCACATACTAAAAGTTTGTTTGGTACCAACCTACACTATTATTTAGCATTTTTTGTAGTATTTATCTTGTTTTCCAGCATAATATGAGAAATTTGAAATTTCTTTATAATAATGCTGTACGGGGTAGACAATTTTTTCTAATTCTCTTATAATTACATCGGGGAATCTTTTCGTTTTGACAATTTTACTATTGATGTTCACGTATTAAAAGTTTGTTTGGTACCAACCTACACTATATGTAGCATTTTTTGTAGTATTTACCTTGTTTTCCAGCTTAATATGAGAAATTTGAAAATTTTCTATATAATAATGCTGTACGGGTTTGTCTGTCTGTTCTTAACACGTCGAGGAACTCGTTTCAATTTTCAACAAAAACCCTGTTTCCTACATTCTGCTTCTCGTTTCAATATTAATTTTACGTGTCATGTTTCTGTTTTGCTTCATGCTTCCATTTTTCTTCGGGGCAACTATTGTTCTTTATATCATATAGGCTTGGCTTATTTGTTGAAAAAGAAAATCGCTTATCTAATATTTAAAAATAAAACAGCCTTTTAACTCTTAATGTCTTGTGAATATATTTTTTTGGGGGTACAAATGCCTTGTAAATATGCCAAACAGCCACCTTTACAAATGCTAAAATATAATTGAATCCCATAGCTTACTACGTTATTCATTTTTTTTTGTTCTTAGCAGAATTTACTAATGGCATTACATCTGTTCTTCACCAAGTTAACGTGTGGCTGTTGTACTAATTGTGCAATTTAAAGTGAGTTAAAACGCTAAGATTTTTAAGATGGGTATAAAAAAAGTACTTGAAAATTAAATGTTCTTTTTATATTTCAGGTCTGATAAATGTAAATTCGTCTATATCAACCTTGTGACATATTATTTAAGGATTAATTATATGACAATTGATCATAAAATTCAATTCTGTCGGCAATTCCTTCAGTTTACATTTTGGTTCCCAATAATTTGACAGACCATTTCATTCAATCAGCTAAAATCAAACAATATAATTTTTCGTGATTATAACCCCTCCAATTGTAGATTTTCCAGTCCCTCAGTCCTCAATTAACGGCAAAAAAATGACTAAACTTGTTCATATTTAACTTTGTTTCCATTCCAGACAATAGATAGCTACATCAAATATAATTTCTAACAATTCAAAATTCGATCCAACATTCAAGTTGCTAACCTAATTTGCAACCAAACTATTGATACCAACATTTGAAACCACTACGTTTTTCGTTAAAATCAAAATTTGCAAACAACAAACCTTAAAAAATGCATATGAAATCCTTTCTCAATGTCAAAACATGAATTATTTTATCATTTATGCGGGCACTAATTAATTATGATATGCTAAGAGTTAGTATTTTTTTCCTTCTTACACAGTATTTCTTTTTATTTGCCAAAAAATTAGGATAACAAGTGAGAAGAATGTAACAATCCGGACTAAGATATGATCCAGTCCATTAAATCATTATTCAGATAAAAAAATGTACAAAAAGCTACTAGTAAACAGCCTTCTTGAAAAATTAAAGAAAAGGCGTTTATCAGCGAAACTTCTCATTACTTTTATTATGTGCCTCCCATGAATCAGATTAAGCACATTTATTTAGCTTATCTGGGATTATGAAGGCACTTTTATTTCATAACTAATTTTATACATATATTTAAATAAAGATGTAGATAAAATGATAAATTGAAAGAGAGAAAGAGAGAGGCTAGAGAAACCATGAAAAAGTAAAATGTATGCTCTGCTATTTATATACGAAAAGTGAAAGCCCTAATTTGGTCAATACGGGTTTGGGTTATTCTATGTAGTTATCTAGGTTTAGAAAACTTCATTTTGGATCCTCTTATTTGGGAGGTATTTAAAATTTACCACTTTTTTTGTGGGGGTTTACATTACATTTTAAATCAACAGATTCGTATCGCTTGTATCTCTTGTTTCGTAAATATTTTATCAATGTTACCTCAAAAAATTACTTAAACAAGGTTGAGTTACTTTATGTCCTCGAGTAATCTAAACCATTATTCACATACCAGACCCGCCTCCATATTTCATGAGTTGGATTTTCTATATATTACCTACTTAAGTATGTCGGTACCCACATACAGTTTTAAGTGTGTGGTTTTGTGAAGACCTAACTCACCAATCTCGAGGTCGATCGATCTGAAAAAGTGAGTATGGTTAAATAGCATGTCACACAAAAAAAAAATTATCCCAATTCTTGGAACTGATTGGAATTAACACTATATCCACGGCGTTGAATCTCATTATAACGTTTTAGTGCTTATCAATAACTTTAAGTTTATGCATAATTTTGTACACCAGTTCGAAACTAGCTCGAGCTCGTCGTTGTTGTTCCAACATGATATTGGTAACCCTAGATCGATCGTAGCTATTCTCGTGCATAAGAAGGAAATGGAAACACAGACGTGTAAAAATTGGATATTTGTAATTTTTTTACATGTTACATAATGAGAAATAGGAAAAAAGAAGCGGGAAACTAGAAACGTTGTTTTTAAAAGTGAAAACGAGTTTCATGTTAGTTATGTCCCTGTGTTAAATTCACATTCTTCTATTATTATAACATCAATATTATAAGGATAAATTAACAAAACATATTACTTTTAAAACTAAATTAACAAAAACATAACCAAAAATTTTTAATTAACAAAAACATACCCAAAAATTCATACCTTATTTTGTATATTTTCATACATTAATTCCAAAAGTTCATATCCTAATTCGTAAAGTTTAACTTATTTTCAAAGTTCATACCACAATTAACAGAATTCATATACTTACTTAAATAATTTATATGCATAATTTTCAATTTCATACCATTATTTCGCGGAATTAATACACTTATTTTTCAAGATTATAGAATAGTTAACAAATCAAACTCTTGCTCTTCTCCCAATCTCGAACTACCACGTCGTACTCGTGGGCCTCTCGTTCGATGATCGCATCTCCGTCGACATCAAATTTGAGTTTTCGATCTCGCTCTACATTTTTGCCGCCCACTCCGACGGATGTATGCGTCTCAATATCCACCGAAAAGAGAAATCGAAGAGAGAGGGAAGAGGAAGAGGAAAAAAAGATTGGAAAGATAGAGAGAGGAGGAGAGAGAGATCGGAAAGAGATGAATGATGAGAGATCAGAGAGAGTGAGAAGGAGAAGGAGAGAAATCGGAGAGAGAAAGAAGAGGAAAGATAGATTGGAGAGAGAGTGATAGAATGAGAGAGAAGAGAAAAGAGATTGTGAGGGATGAATGAACTTTTTTATTTTTTTATTAATTAATTATTGAATTTATATTGTTGATAATATAATTTTTGATGATATGTTTTTGTTAATATAATAGGTTTATGATATGTTTATGTTAATTCCCCATATTATAATCAGGGTCCGCTTTGGTTGGTGCCGGAATGCCATGATAAAAGCGGTTCCTAATTATATGTCTCTATCACGTAACAAGACTTGAATACAAATGACGTGTGTCGGCTTTACTTTCAAATGGGGAAAAATTGGTTTTATAATCCCAGCTACCATAAATTAATAAAATGAGGACCAAACTACTCATTAATAATTGAGGCACCGAACTATATATTTTTTCTTAAATTATGACCTCCGTCAATTTAATTTGACGGAAGTTAAGTTTAAATTACATTTCAGTCCCAAATTTTATTAAACAAATGAATTTAATACGAAAAATTTATAATTTCACATTTTTAACCCGAAATAATATATATTTTTTAAAAAATTAACTTATTTTTGAAAAAAATCAACTTTTAAAAAAATGACTTTTTTTGAAAAAACTAACTTTTTTTATGAAAAAAAATTACTTTTTTTGAAAAAATTAACTTTAAAAAAAACAAAAGAAGTTGATTTTTTTAAAACTATTTAACTTTTTTTATAAAAATATTTTTTTTAAAAGTTAATATTTTAAAAAAATGTTCCTTTTTAAAAAAAAGCAACTTTTTTGTTTTTTTTAAAGTTAATTTTTTCAAAATACAATTTCGTTTTTTCAAAAAAATCATTTTTTTAAAAGTTAATTTTTTCAAAAAAAAGTAATTTTTTTTCAAAAAAAAGTAATTTTTTTTTCAAATGTTGATTTTTTCAAAAAATAAGTTAATTTTTTTTAAAAAACATATTTTTTCGGGTTAAAAGGTAAAATTATAAATTTTTCGGGTTAAATTCATATGTTTATAAAATTTGGGACTGAAATATAATTTAAACTTAACTTCCATCCAATTAAATTGACGGAGGTTCAGTCGAACATGAATATAGTACAGTCGAAAGTGCATGTGGTTCAGCCAAAAGTGCATATAGTTCAATAAAAGTGTATCTGTTCAGCTGAAAGTACAAAGTGGTTCAGCCAAAAATGCATCTGGTTTAGCTGAAATTACATCTTGTTCAGCTCAAAATGCATATAGTACAGTCGAAAGTGCATAATGTTCAAAAGATTGGTGGTTCGAATGCATCCGAATTTACTTTTTTTTAAATTCAAAGTAAGGTATATGCACTTTATTTTGTGAATTATATTGTGTTTATATTAAACATTATGCACTTTCGACTGAACTATATGCACTTTTGACTGAACTATATGCACTTTCAATTGAATTAGATGCATTTTGAGATGAACTAGATGCACTTTCGATTGAACTAGATGCATTTTGACATGAACTACACATAAACACGTCAAATTCAAGCGAATTCAAACTATAAAATCTATCGTACGAAACTCGAACATTTTATCGAACACTTTAAGGGTACAATTTGGTGCAACCATAACCAGACACATGGTTATATACGCTCTGCCAAATAACTCCCGAACAAATAGCCTGTTTTAGCCTCGAACCGAAACCTGTTTCAGCCTCGAACCGGAGTCCGATTCAGCCCCGAAACAGACTCTAATTCAGCCTTAAAACGGACTGGATTTAGCACCAAAACAGAACCCAAATCAGCACTAAAACAGGCTTGTTCCAGCCCCAAAACGGACCCTAAAATCAGTCTTATAACGGGTTTGATTAAGCACCAAAATATACCACAAAACAGACGTAAATCAGCCCTAAAACGCTCCCTGTTTCAGCCCAAAACCGAGGCCCGTTTTATCACCAAAATAGTCAAACTCAAAAATAAAAACTCAAAGCATGTATCCACGTATACACTAAAATAAAAAGATTAGCAAATACTCATACATCAACACACGCAATATACAGGTAGATAGATATAATAACGACCCCACAAAAAAAAGGTAAACAACGTGTTTTAGGGATAGTACCACAAAAAAGCAAACACAACTAGTTTATAATCCAAAATTCAATAAATTGTCTTTTTTCTTAAATACTCTACAATTCTCAATTCCCTGCAAGGCGGTTAAACAAATAGCCCAAGTATTAAATATTCTCGGGCAAACCCTCGAACACTTAGAGTGCCCCAAACTAGAATCTCTCTCGGTTCCGAAACGAGCTCCATTTCAACCCAAAACGAGATCTGTTTCAGTCCCCAAATGAGTTCCGCCATCGCTCTTGTTCAAATAAACCGAAAAAACTCAAACCATTCTAAAGCCGTTCCAAAAACCACTCAAAAACCATCCCAGTAAAGTTGAAAAATATCATATTGCTAGTTATTTGGATTCAAGTATAAACCAGGAAAAACAAAACCATAATCGTAAATGTAACAACGAATTTACAAAATATAAAACAAAACTAGAATTTGTTTTTCATACATACGTAGAAAGATAGACTGATACCTTCAAAGCTAGAGCAACAATGAGCCGCGAGCTCGATAGAGATGGAAGCAGAAGTGCGACAATAATCTTGGACTAAAGCCTAAGGGCGGTCTGATCCTCGTCTTCTCATGTGATCCAATCCGTTCGATCTGAACCCATCTTGCATTTTCTCTCGATCGGCGACGAGGACTGTTTTGATCTCGATCGTGCTGTGCTTTTGTCAAAGACATCGTCGGATATGATGATGAGGTTGCGTCATCGGAGATGTGGCCGAAGACAATGATCCCCTGCTGCAATCATCGTTGTTTAATTGATCTCCGTCGTCTTTATTGGGGAGAGAGAAAATAGGAGAGAGAGAGAAATAGATTTATATTTTTTATTTAACGCGTGAGAAAAAATAGACAATTAGGGGTATTTATATTTTAGAAAAGTGGTACCTAGGAGTAATGCAACTTATTATAGTTATCTTGTGTGAATTAAAGTTCAAAAGTGTTATCTATGAGTTATCTTGTGGGAATTAAAGTTCAAAAGTGTTACCTATGAGGTATCTTGTGGGAATTAAAGTTTAAAAATGTTACCCATGAGGTATTAAACCATTAAAACTAAGCATATTTCACAACAGTTGATCCGTTACGTATGCGCTTAAAATGTAAAACTGCAAGAAGTGATTTAAGTTGCGAGGTAGTAAAAGAGAAGTGCATTTCAATTAGAACAATATTGGCCATAAAATAAATCATAAATCAATAAAACAAAATAAAATCACTGTCACAACTAGGGGTGGGATCGGATCGGAACCCGATCCGAAATTCGTAAACCTGAATCCCGACCCGATAAGAATCGGGAATCAGTTTTTACTCCCGATCCTGAGCCCGAAATTTCGAGTACCCTTAGGGTACCCGACGAGTCGGGATGGGATAATCCCGACATTTTTTTATTCTAAATCGAGAAACTAAAAGTTTTAATAATCATTTACAAATTGCTTAATAAATATGCCAAAAAAATACTAGAATTTATATAAATACAAATTTAAGCTTCATGTAAACCACTCAAAAATATGAACATTGTTGTGTGACAACTATTAGCAAAGTAATATTTTGTAGACCTACGATTCTCTGCACCTCCTTATCACTATGTGCATTAGGGGAATCGAGATGAGACATAGTGGGTACATGCCATGTTAATTCACGTTGTTCCTCATCAAGGTTAACGTGCATTTCTCCCCCTAACGAATGGAAGATAGTCTCATCAAAGTCACAACCCGCATGTCTAGCGGTAATATCGTCTGTCAAGGGCTCTAAATAGCGTATTATTGACGGGGATTCATAACCGACATATATTCCCCATCGTTTCTGAAGTCCAAATTTTGAACGCTTTGGCGGCTCAATTGGAATATTGACTAAGCACCCAAACACACGTAAATGTGAGACGTCGGGCTCATTTTCAGTTACCAACTGGTAGCAGATAGTGGTTGGATGGCCATGGGCCTCAGACGGACCAATGCAGCAGCATGCAAAATTGCATAGCCCCATGCAGATAGTGGAAGTTTGGTGCGCATGACCAAAGTCATTGCAATTATTTGCAACCGCTTAATGAAAGCTTCTGCAAGGCCGTTTTGGGTATGAACATAAGCAACTGGATGTTCAAGATCAATTCCCAACGGCATGCAATAGTCATCGAAAGTTTTCGATATAAACTCTACGGCATTATCAAGTCTTATAGACTTTATCTGATAATCCGGATGATGAGCCCTCAGCTTAATGATCTGGGCTAAGAGTTTAGGAAACGCTGCATTTTTTGTGGACAACAAGGCTACGTGTGACCATCTTGTCGATGCATCAACCAAAACTATGAAATATTTAAATGCTCCGCATGTTGGTTGGATAGGTCCACAAATATCTCCTTAAATTCTTTCAAGGAATTGGGAAACCAATTTTATAGGTTTCACATGAATTGGTTTGAGATTTGTCTTTCCAATAGAGCATGCTTGACATAGGCTTTTCACATTAATCACGAAATTCTTTTCCCCAAGAGGATGCCCATGAGACGCGTTCATAATTCGAAGCATCGTATTTTGACTCGGGTGTCCCAGCCGGTCATGCCATAGCATATAAATGCTCTCATCAATCGGTGTTCGCCGAATGATCAAATTGCATTCAATGTTTTGGATCGTGGTAACATACAAACCACTTGAAAGACATTTCAACTTCTCCAAAATCCACTTTTGATCGTATTGAGTGGAAGTAATGTAAAAGTATTCAATACCATTTTCCCGAGCAGTTTCAACATGAAACTCGTTTTCTCGAATATCCTTAAAATTCAACAAGGTGCGAATGGATCTCGGAGAATATAAGGTCTCAGATACTTTGACAAGAGTACCATTTGACAACGTGAAATGGACTTTACCAAAGCCTTCAACAAGGGTCGATGAGCCCGAAATAGTTGTTACTGATGTTACTTTAGACGTAAAATTGATAAAATAACATTTATCTTTTAATATAGTGTGTGTAGTGCCACTATCAACCAGACAATCAACTGCCCCACAATTCATGTCTAAGGTAAATAATTTAAAGTTGGTCACACAAATAGAGGAATTTCTCAAAGAAATAACTATAAATTATGCGAGAAATATTAAAAAAACATTATCCATAAAACAAACCATAATCCAAAAAAGATAGCCAATATCCAAAGGAAAAAACATAATCCAAATGGAATTGAAAAACGACATAATTCAGAGCAAAATAAGCTCAATTATTTAAAAATAAATGAAGAAATTTCTATTCTTCCATTTGAGCCACAAAGTCGGGGGGTCTCAAGAATTTGATTTTCGCGAGTTTCGACCAGATTTACTTTGGCTTTTCTTCCCTTATGATAGTTTAGAACTTCTTGGGGAGTTGCCTTGCATGTTCTTTGCATATGACCATAACCACCACATTTATAGCACAGAGTTGACTCTTCATTATTTTCTCTTGTTCTAGGACGACTGACCTTTTTATTGTTGTTCCTACCACGGGATTGCCGAGGAGCCAAAGGTCCTCGGTTTGAACGTTTGTCCAAACCTCGCTTGGCTTGGCGAGCATTATGCTCCCCATGATTCCTTGGCTGAGGGGACGACTGGCTCTTGTCTCGGTTCCCATATCGTAGACGTGGTCCACGAACAACATAAGTATCAGGCATTGGAATTGCCTTTGTCCCAGTAGGACGAGAGTTACTGTTTCTCATTAAAATGAGACTGTTTTTCTCGTCCAATAACAGCTGTGTGATGAGTTCGGGAAAATTGGTAAATTTTGATTGACGGTATTGCTTTTGGAGCAAATTGTCAGAGGCAAGAAATGTGGTATAAGTTTTTTCCAATAAATCAATGTCAGTCAATGTTTCACAATAGTATTGGAGAAGAGCACGAATCCTTCATACTTCAGTGTTATACTTGGTAACGGTTTTGAAGTCTTGAAAACGCAAATTCAGCCAATCATGGCGGGCTTCAGGAAGCCATATGGTCTTTTGATTGTCAAAACACTCTCTAAGAGAGTCCCATAACATCTTTGGTGAGGTGATTGCTACAAATTCAGACTTCATTGCGTCTGACAAGTGTCGGCGGAACAGAATCATCGTCTTAGCATTCATTTCACGAGTAACTTCGACTTCGCGTTCATCCTCAGGATAGATGACATTCAATAGGCCTTGAGCGTCTAAATGGTTTTGGATATCTTGAGTCCAATTCAAGTAGTTCTTGCCAACGGCATACAAGATTGGAAAATCAAGTTTGATCGATATTTTTCTACAACGGGAGAAAAATAATGGATTATTATGTGCATGGTTTGTATAAGCACAAACGTTGTTTCAAAACGACAGGTTCGAAAAACACAAGTTTTGCTTTTTGTGAATAGGTTCTCATTAATCGAACGACAGGTCGATACTGAGACACCGATTCGGCGAAAATACACCTATATAAACACACTCAGGGAACTTATTATTTACTCAACCCTTTTCGGTAGCTCTACTTGCACAACCAGGAAAGACGGTGAGGGGGGTTGACAAGAATGCCTATTAAAAACCGATCTCATTAGGAGAGCGACTTCCGCCTTTATCTTTCCTAGACATCGTATCCAAATAGGTGAGCCTATTTGGGGAATATTCATAATTATTCCAACTTAAATGTGAATACATATACCGGATTTTGCAAATTTTCAACTCAAAATCTACATCTAAATGTTTAGCCTTGAGGAAAATTTCTCAAAAGAGATACATTGCAAAATGTTCAAATTCGAGTCAATTTATAAGCTCGTGTAACATATAAAATAGCTTTCAACAAAATATAAATGCATACCATACTCATGTAAACTAGTCATAACATGGAGTAGTAATATTAAAACACATGAGTTATTATTAAATCCAACACTAAAGTATGACTTGTCATTTTCTATGTGTAATTAATACATCGCATAGGTTACATCAATTCATAGGCAATAAATGGTGGCATGCGAAAAGGCTAAATACAGTTAATGTCACACAAGCAATTAATACTATCATGCAAGAGGTTTTTTTTTCTACAATATTTCTACAATTTTAGAAGTTGTAGCAATTTAATCTTAGATCATTTGCATGTAAATAAGTATTTTCGGACTAAAAATTTGATAAACTCGTACATATATACTATTCTGTGTATAAGGAGTAATTACAGGGACTACGAGTGTAAATAAAGGAAACTATATGCATTTTAAGGGTAATTTCAGTGCTGGTCCTATAGTTTCAGGAGATTTACAGAGAGACCCTAAAGTTTCGGTAAGTTACAGATTAGTCCTCCGATGTTCTAAAAGTGACAGTTTAGGTCCGACAGTTTATTATGTCTAATTTTACAAGTTATAACTCATTTTATAAGTGACATACATGAGTTCCAATAGAAATTTTTCATTAAAAAAAAGCATCCATAATGTGATATAAATCTTAAACTTGAGATTTCCGGTTTTATTATAGATTAATCATGCAATTACTACGTTTTATTACAAGTAGAAATTGTGTACCTTAATTCGGAAATGCAAAAAGGATGACCGATATGTGATCTAACAACCCAATAAGCCCTCTTCCTAACTCGTCGAGGAAGAAATAGATCCGTATACTCACTTCTAATGAAACTATCTAGCTATTTCTTTATTCCGTTGTTAGCAAAGTGCCGATAACGTGTTGTGTGACAACTATTAGCAAAGTATCGACATTGCAAGATATGTATGGAGAGAGAGTAAAGTCGTCTTATTCAAGTATGAATATGTGTCCAACTATGAATACTTCAACCCCCTTATATAGTGAAGGGGTGGAACAAGATAATGTATAAAAGGGAAGTTAGAAAGTCATAAGTCCCAAGCTTAAAGGTTATACATAATTGTTGACCCGTGTAGCTAAACCTTAGAGGGGGGGGGGGGGGGGGGGGGGGGGGTGAATAAGGTTTTTAGGCGTTTTTTGCGGAACTAAACTTAATGGCAATTAACAACCCAACTTTTTGGAATTCTAAGCTTAAGCGTTTAATAAAGTTACTGAAATGCTAGAAGTCCTAAACGCAAGCAAGAAAATAAGCAATAATATAAGTTGCGGAAAGTAAAAGTTTAGGGAATGAAATTGACACCGCGATTTATAGAGGTTCGGCAAAACGGCCTACGTCCTCTCCTCGGTACTACCGAGTATTTCACTAATAATCTTCTTGTCGATTTTACAAATCCTAATGAGCTAATCGACCGATTAAGCTCTCCCTCACTCTATGAGTATCCTGAATGAAAAGACCTAGAGCTTTTAAGCAACACTCGCTTACAAAGCCTCTACCCGATCACTCGCTCACAAATGAGTTTATAATTCACTCTTTACAAACTTATCGAAAATTAAAACAACACCCACAATTTGATTGCTTCTAAATAAGCTAATTTGTGATTTTGATGATGTTTGATCTTTGTTTGAGCTCGAATTTCTTTTTATTCAATTTCCCTCTTTTTAGAATTATTTCACCAAAATGGTGATTTTTAGGGTTTGATTTAGAGGGTTTGAAGGATGATAAATGTGTTTGAATGGATATCTTTTGGAGAGTGATTGAGGTGGTTTATATGGCCAGCAAAGTCTGTTTTTATGACCGTTGGTAGTGGTTGAGGGCTTTTATCCATTGGTTTTAAGCTGTTTCCCATAATAAGCTGAAAAACTGTTTTTGAAATCTGTAGAAAACGATCGGTCGTTTTCTGCATTTCGATCGGTCGTTTTCAGAAAACGATCGATCGTTTTCTGTATTCGATCGATCATTTTTATAACGATCTCTCTGGAAGAATTTGGACCAAAAACGATCGGTCGTTTTTGTCCAGACGATCGGTCGTTTCTTCAGTATTCCCGGTTTTCTCGTTAAACTTCGAAAGCCCGTAACTTCTTCGTTTTAGCTCCGATTTTGGTTCCGCTTGAACCATCGACTTCATTTTCGAATGCTCTATCTTTCTGGCATTCTGAAATTTACAAATTCTCTTTTTGGAAAAGACAAGCATTATATCATCAAAATAGAGAAATCGTAAAATCATTAAAAACATAATCAAAGTTATAATCAAAATCAATTATTGAACTCTAAGTTCAACAATAATGTATGTAACCTATACATGAATATGGATAACCACACAATGTATCACAACAATGTATCACAACAAACACATGACGCATATTTGTGTTCCCGTCGTGAAACCATTGAGATTTGCATTAACCAAATCTTGATTTGGAGCGTTTTTACGAAAAAGTATCTAGTTGGGTGTTTTTCATGATGTTCATATAACATTTCCCATATATATATATATATATATATATATGAGGGAAAATATATGCACACTTTGAAAAACATTAAAGTAAACATCGAAATGTTAACCATTTATTTCAAGGGTCTAGATTAAAACTAAACTTGTAAAAAACAATTAATATGAAATGATTAACTCCGCTTAAGTAAGAAGCATTTATTTGTGTAGATAGATACACATCCACTACACACGACATCGTCGTTTTGTTTTGTTAATTATATCCATAATATGTCAAAAGACTCAAAACTAACAAATTAGGAATATAATTTATGATTAGAAAAAGAAGAAATTACATTTGAGCAAAATTTGGTATTTATCAATTCCTAATCAATAAATCACTTGAGGCTTTTTAAATTATTTTTAAAGATTGATCTAACCAATTTTTGAATTATATAGGGAAAAACCCAAACTGATCAGATCGAGCTCTATAAGAAAAAAAAAAAATCTAAGTCCAACTTTTGTATATATAAAAGCCCCAAATTTTAATAGAAAATAAATCTAAAAAATAAAACCTTAACAAGTGTCTTCAAAAATCCCAAATTTTAATTAAAAAATATAAACTCAAGTTTTGTATACAAAGAAAAACCCAAGCTGTGAGATATTCCTTTGAGAAAAAAGTTATGGTAGCCGATGTTAGGTTGTGTTTCAATGGAGAGAGAGGAGACTCTGGTTAATTATATTATATGCATTAATTATAGTTAATTAAATCTATAATTAGGTGTATTTCTATATGTAAACTTTTAATCTAGGTCATTGAAATGGATGATCAATATTTTGATGTTTACTTTAATGTTTTTCAAAGTGTTCATATATTAATAGTATGATATATAAAATATTAGAATTCAATATAAACAAGTACCAAAATAAGTACCATATTTTATTCCTAATCGGAACATTTGACAATTGATATTTGTGAATGTCAAAAACCTCAGATTTTTCAACAATGAGTAGAGATTATTCTTAACGATTAAAAATTTATGCTAATGAGCAAGAAACATATATATATTCTGTATCATAATGTTGATCGTTACAAAAAATTGAAAAATACATGAGGTCACATTCTAAACCCCACACACATGTATACTAACGAATATGCCTATGCGATACGTGATGAAATGCGTGAATTTATGCAACACTAAAAAAAATGTAAAAAAAAAAACAATAACAAATTAATAGTATTAATTTGAAGAATAAATCAAATTAATAAGCATTTAAAATCGAAAAATAGAATAAAAATGAGAATTGTACATGTGAGAGAGATAAATAGAACAAATAAAAAGTTATAAAATTTTAAAATAAAGAAAATGAAAATATACAGTGGGCGGATATGAGCAGTTACACTATTTTTAGAATTTCAAATGTTTTCTTTTATTTCTTATCTTTTCTTTATGTATAGTTTTTTAAACTATTAATGCTGTTTTGTAAATAATTGTTTCAAGACTTCATGAGCCCTCTTCACATAAATAATAGTATGATATATATATTATATGTATGTTTTTATTATTAGAGTATCACTATAAAAAAATACCCAAATAGCGACGGGATTAGAACGGTATTTTTTGTTACGAGCTTATTAGCGACGGTTTTTATGACGGTTTTGTGACAGTTTAGTTAATTTGCGACAAACTTGTGACATCTTTTTAAATTAGCGACAGACTTGTGACAGTTTTTGACTCTCACTAAATCAAATATTATTTTGTAGTTTATATACCTTATACTATGATATTAGAAAATGAAAACTAGCGTATTACTATATAAGTAATCTAATGTGTAGAATTTATAAGGGTATATAATATAAAAAGTTAAAAATCATATATATTTAATTATATTTCGGGTACCCGATGATATTTAAAATTAAACCTGATCCCGATCCCGAAAGTGATCGGGTCGGGAGAATGCCCGATAGAGTCGGGTCAGGATTAGATTGGGTCGGGTAAGTTTCGGATCGGGAGGCGGAATCGGGTTGGGTTTCGAAAATTATTCCCAGCTTTAGTCACAACCACGGTAAGCGAAAAAAGAAACTATAACAACGAAGGAAAACATTAAGAAAACAGGAAATCGTCCATGCTCAAAGTTGCAAGCAAATGCTCGATGGTTTAATGCCCATTCAAACACAAGGGATGGTTTGCAAAAAGTTGCACTTGACAGGAAGTAGCATTGCTAGTGTCGGGTCGACGCCAAACGAACCCAACACATTATTCTTTGTGTACCTGCACAAGCATGACCAGCTGGCGTTATAGAGCGCCTCACAACAACCCGGTGTTCGCGGCACATGATTTTCTACGGTCGAGTCACAGCTGGTTTGCATGATATGATATCTGAGAAGCCCATACCGCAAATGTTCTGCGCATAAGCCTTTGTGGGCCCCAAGACGATAACAGTGGCTAGCAAGAATACCACTATGGCTAAGGGCGGATGTAGTTTTAGGCATGGGGTGGAACATGCCCTCCCAATTTTTTTTTAATTTAAATTACTATAATACCCCTAATGTGCTACTCCCTCCGTTGATGTGTAATTGTCATCTACGAAACTATGTGCAATTTTAACCGGCCAAGAACTTTTATTAAAATTGTCGGAATAAAATTTTCCAAAAGTTGATCATATAGTTCAAATGTTAAATTTTATGATTAGATTTTAAAAAAATTAATTTCGACAATTTTGATACAAGTTATAAGCCGATCAAAATTGCACGTAGTTTCGTAGTGGACAATTAAATGGGAACGGAAGAAGTATATAAATTATAAAAATTTATCTACTACCTGTGTTTAATATGCATTTACTTACGTTTTATTGATTTGTTTCATCTAGTTTTTTTAACTAATTAAATTATAACTGTGTATTATTTTTTTTTCCACTGAAATGAATAAGATTGTCATTGTAATATTTTCCGTAAACGGCATTTGCAACTTTTTCGGGATTAATAAATAACAAATCTATAAATTTTTATTATCTTATCGAAAAAATTATATTAGCATTGTATCCCCAAATTAAAATTTCTAAATCCGTCCCTCTTCTATGGCCACGTTTGTGTATGCCTTCCATTTATGACCCAGCAGATAAATGTAGGTTTATGGAAAGTGTGTTTCACTAGCTTTTCAGATAAATTGTTTGTTTAATATACATGGTGAATTTAAAATGTATTTAATTTACACAGTTTTGCTGGATAAACGAAATCATAAATTCATGAAGTCCCTGGAATTTAGATTGGATGTTAGTTATTGGGGGTTTTCTGGTTTAGGTTACTGAGTTATCGAGTAAAAGCAAGTGTATAAAGTTTTTAACTACTTTTAATCTCTACCGAATGGTTAGGATTTCGACGTCTGTTTTGGTGTGATCCCCCACACACATATATACGTGTGTAAATATAAACTGATTTGTGTAATCATATTAAATTTTTAACTTAGGATAAATTACTCCAAATAACGACCGTAATAAAAAGTACGAACACGTTAAATGGACTAAAATTGAAGCACTGTCAAGATTTTTAGGACAATTTATGTATTATACCATGCATCGCCTATATTGTACTAAGATTTCCTTGTTCAGAGTGTTCTACTGAGATATCAATAGTAATTCCTTAACTAGAAAACAACACTACACACAAATTAACTCGATCAGTAACATGTACGAATCTGAGAACCAATCCCACAAATACTTCATCGTTGTGAAAATACCGTGCTAGTAAAATTCAAAAGTGTCGAGGTGGTGAAACAAAAGTTTCAATTAGAAAATATTAGAAACAACATTGGCCGTAAAATAGATCATAAATCAATAAAACAAAATAAAATCACTGTCACAACCACGGTAAGCAAAAGAAAAACGAGATGACAACAATAACAACGAAGGAAAACATTAAAAAAAACAGGAAATCGTCCATGCTTAAAGCTGCAAGCAAATGGTGGATGATACGTATTAATGCTCATTTAAACACAAGGGACGGTTTGCAAAAGATTGCACTTGACAGGAAGTAGCATTGCTTGTGTCGGGTCGACGCCAAACGAACCCAACACATTATTCTTTTTGTACCTGCACAAGCATGACCAGTTGGCGCTATAGAGCGCCGCACAACAACCAGCTGTTGGCGGCAGAGGGTTTTCTGCCGTCACAGCTGGTTTGCATGACATGATATCTGAGAAGCTCATGCCGCAGATGCTCTGGGCGGAAGCCTTTGTGGGCCCCGAGACGATAACGGTGGCTAACAAGAATGTCACTATGGCAATTTTTGTGTATGCTTCCATTTTTATGACCCTAGATGAAAATGTAGCTTTTCAGAGATGTTGATTGTTTACTTGGTGGGTTAAAGAGTTGAGGGTTGAGGGTATATATAGGCCAGAAGTGTGCAACCTTTTTTTCTCATGAAAACAATGTAGAAATATGAAGTAGTTAGTTTTTTTTATTATTATATTTTTTGAAGTTTATAATAGTTTCAGAGGATGATGGTAGTTAAACTGTTGGAAAAATATATATTACTATGAGTATACGCGTGACTGTGGATGTGCGATTAGATGCCCAAATGAACAAGATAAAAAGCCACCTAGTATAATATACAATCTTCCATTAGCTATAAGTCTATAACTAATGTATATCATGCAATTATTTGATTATAATTTGTTGAATATAGTGATTTGTTGCCGCTCTAATTTTTTTCCCTTAACACTAACGTTTATGTCCGTTCTACCACCCTCGTATATGATTTCTGGTTTCGCCCCTGATTTTGGGTTAGAGTTATTTGTACTTCTTGAAACTTTTCAGGGAATACTCGAACCTAAAATGCAGTTGTTTCACATATATACCGAGACATGAATGCTCCTACACAAGAATGTTTACCTACGAACTTCCAACTAAATTTTGACTCTTGCACGATTATAATGTCAATACACACTCAAACCACCACCGATTTGTCACATTTGCTACTTTAATTAAGCGGTTCCACAAAATAACCGCACTACTTATGAGATTTTTGTAGGCAAAACTTACCTATTCATAAGAGGAATCATAGATCAGATACTTTGATTTTCTAGGCTATAATTTCTTCAAGAATGCAATTTTTATGTTTTATTTTTGTAATTTGTTTTTTTAGTTAAACATGATTGGTTCGTGTTAATTTGAAAAGACCGTACGTACCCGTGAGA
Source organism: Primula veris (assembly GCA_963682055.1). Classification (NCBI taxonomy): domain Eukaryota; kingdom Viridiplantae; phylum Streptophyta; class Magnoliopsida; order Ericales; family Primulaceae; genus Primula; species Primula veris. The sequence goes on along the minus strand of OY821745.1, from coordinate 10,656,167 downwards.
GAATTTAGTTGGTAATCCATAAATTAAATTGGCCATATATATCACGGGAGTTTATAATGCATGTGGTTTGAGTTGGTCGTTTTAATTATGTAAATATATTAATTTACTGTTAAAGAATTTGCTTTCCAGTGGGCTTTACTTACTTTGATCTTAATAGTAGTTTTTTTTTGTTTTGTTTTGTTATTAGTTACTAGTTAGCATTTTTGCTAATGGTTTTGCTTTTCACATGTACATGTGCTTCTCAGCTTACTCACTCGATCCTCTGTCTCTATGTGGTTGTATGAGTTCTTTAACAAATATTATTGACAATTGGATTAAGAACCAGATTAGTAAATAGTAACCACAGACCTTTTCGAATATTAATTCTGTAATTTATATTTTTACATTGGTGAAATGTGAGACATTCTTCACTAACTAATGTTACATTTTATTCGGAGCAATGCTACCTATAATAATGGTTGCCATTAGTATTCTCAGGACAATCAAGGTTATATTTCATAACTTGAGTAGTTGAGTGCTGGCTAAAATAACCATGTTCCTCGATCCCGATCGTTAGATATTCTCGATCATCAAAGTTATTATTATATTACATGATTATTAAACATGTATACTTTAGATTGGATCATTTTGTCATTTTGATACGAGTGAGATTGCCCGTAACAAAACATTAAGTTTAAACTCGCTTTCATAAGTACGACTGCTTTATCTCGATGATATACTGATGTCAATACAGAGAGTGAATTAAATGGTCGAAAGCCGTCGAGGGATGGGTCAATGAGGAAAAGGGGGATCCTTTATTTTGGAGGAAAGATGCTAGCTTTATATATAGCCTGGTAATTAGGATTAGGGTTCGAAAAGTGTTATATCATACTATTAATATAAGCAAACCCAAAAAAAATTGAGGCTGCCCAATTTTGCCAAATTTTTCCAAAAATACCCTCACTCTATTTTAATAATTACCAATATACATAATCTAATTAATTAACTATTTGTCCTCAATATATTTTACTAATTACGGATGCACCCTAAATTAATTAACAATTCGTTTTAACCTCCGTAACTATAATAAATTATACCAAATCTAAATATTATGTTAAAAATAAAATATATTACGAGATTTATGTCATTACGCGTCTCACACGCAACGCGTGGGTAACTTTTACTAGTGTATATATATGCTTTCCTAAGCAACCTAAAGTTTTACAGCACAAATGATAATAATACTCAATTCAAAAAAAAAAATTAATAAATAGTTTTAAGTAGGGCTGGAAAAAATTCACGAAATCCCGACCTGATCCGATTTTTTCCCGACCCGATGTTGTCCCGATCCGAAAGGTCGAAATTTTTTCCCGTCCCAAACTAATTAGGTTCGGAATCGGATTTTTATTTTCAATGTCGATGGATTTTCCGACTCGACCCGACAGAATTAAATACATTAAAAAAATAAAAAAAATCATATTATGAATAGTACTAGTTTATATTTATTAAAAAAAATAAACTTAATCTCACATTTACTTTATCTACTAAGTACAACACTTTTATTCCCTTTTTTAAACATATATATGCACACATGTGTATATATATTTATTATTTTAATCATTGATTACCTTTCATCATATACACTATTTTATTCATTTTATTTGCTTTTGATGTTTCCTATGAGTTTATTGTTGCATTTGTTGTCTATCCATATTAATCTTGAATAATTAGAATTATAACATTTGTTTGCTGCTTTTAATTTGAATAATGTTATTATTTTTTTTTTTTAATAATAATTAGTTGTTTGATAATATTATAAACGAATACAATATCAACATTTAGTATTTTTCCATTTTTTGATTTTGTTTAAAAGTCTAAGCAAATTTTTAACAAAATTGATACTTATGTTGTAACTTTTTAACAAGTTATTTTAGCAGTATGAAATATCGGGAAATACTCGTCCCGATCTTTCGGTATTCCGAACTATCGGGAATCCATATTATCTGGACCCGACCATTTTCGGGTCGGTATCGGGACTTTTTAATGGCATCCGAAAACTATTGGATCGGGACACGGGTTCAAGGTTTTCGGGTCGGATACCGTCCCGATTCTACCCCTAGTTTTAAGCGGAGGTAAACACATTTCCACAAGTTATATAGTTGTAATAAAAAAAAGGGGAAAACAAATATTTGCACGTAAAATCCTCAATAACAACTATTGTCCCCTTAAACTTCTTTAGGACTCATCGAATTGCTACAAGCATATATGGGCCCTCTGGTTCGAATACAAGAGCAGGTGATCAAGCGAAAAACAACCCGTCTTTTCCTATGATTTTTGCGATATGAAACCTTATGGTGCAAGTGCAAAGATTCCAAATATTATCTTAATGTGTGCAGTTTGTGTCGAATATGAGCAATTACGATATTGACATAAAACGAGAGAGAGAGAATTTAAAAAGAGGAAAAACAGTTGGTCACTAAAATGAATCTCAACTATCGATTTGTTCGCATCAGAATATGTACAAGTGTTTATACCTAGTACTTAATTGGCTACTTCTCCTATTGGCTAATAAATTGAAAGGGTGAAAATGCCAAAAAGTGGAAATATCATAATCTTGTTTACCACTTTTGTAAAAAAACTACTTAAACAAAATGATATCAAAGTAAAATGATGTCCAAGAAAGGTATAAACTAATTCGAGAATCCACGTCTTTTTGAGAAAATAAAGAATATGTATATATAAATGGTACATAAATAAAAACATTTTTAAAGACATACGTATTACTTATTATTTACCTATTATACCAGTTGAACTATCATCTCTCTCTCATGTATACATGAATAATAAAAACTTATCATTTTTAGGAAATTTGTACTTAAACAAAACATAAAAACTTACCATATTTTAAGTCATAAACATAACAAGTTAATTATGATTATTTTCCACTTTGATTTAGTATCGAATTATTTCATGACAATGAAAATTTTAGAGAGAAAAAAGAGCAATCCAGATATTGATTAAAATTCTAATTTGGTAAAAATCAACATATATTCTTCGTAAGTTCTAACAATTCTTTGCATAATGATTCATATTTATCCGATTGTTATGGTGTTATTGATTCGAAACTCAACATCTATTCAAACTCAAGCATGTTCCGAATTATTATTTGGGTATTGTTTCGTTAAGTATGCTGATGAATTTTTTGTTTAAAGCAAGGATTTTGTATTTTTTTTTTGTAATCATAGAATCCGGTAATTAATTAGTTTTATGCTACATATACTACATGATGCTACCACACATGCTGCACGATACTACTATATATGCTACATAATTTTACTACATATACGACATGGTGCTATTATATATGCTACTAGTGGCAGATGGAGTATAAGCCTAGTGAGAGTAGTTGCCTTACTAAATTTCAAGCAAGTAATGTTTTATCAAATAATTTGTGTAGCTTAGTGGTTAAATGTCCCAACTATAAACTTTGTGCTCGCCTAAGGTTCAGAGTTCGAATCTCCCTAGCTACAACTGTTATTTTTGGCTGAGTTTGTCATTTAAAACATTGCAACTTTTTGCTAAAAATTACTTTCAATACTATCATCATTGTTTATTTTATGTTGTGATTAGACTATTTTGCTGGTTTTAATTTTTAACAATAAAATGATTTTTTTTAAATCTTATATAGTTTCTCAAAAAACTTCACAAATATATAAATTTTAAAACATTAGCTTTTTAGTTCAGTACGCATACTAAATATAAATAAGGTACATGGTCAAAATTTATCAAAATGCGTCGAAAAAAGCATATATCATATGTTGTCTCGTATAATAAATCAATGGATGTTATTAAATAATGCATAACATCGTTTGAAAACTCTTATCATAGCTAAAAAAATATAAATATAAATATATACATATACATATACATATATTATAGTTAAAATGATTTATGTATATATATAATTATGCCCCCACTCAACCGAAATCCTGAATTCGCCACTACTACTATATATACGATATGATGCTACTGCATATACGACATGATGCTACTATATATTGTTATTACATGATCCTGCTACATATGTTGCGTGATACTACTACATACAATACACGATGCTACTATACATAATACATGATGTTACTATATGATTCTATACATATATATGTTTCATGATTCTACTACATATACAACATCATGATATTACTACATATACAACATCATGCTACTACATATGCTACAAAATGCTATTACACACGCTACATGATTTTACTACATAACATACAACATGCTACTACATACACAACATGATACTAATACATATACAATATGATACTACTACATATGCTACTAAATAATTATACATGCTTCATGATGATACTATATATACTACAAGATGTTAATAGACACACTACATGATTATACTACATATGATACAAGATGTTACTACATACCCTACATGATGATACTATATATGGTACTACATATGCTACAAGATGGTACTATATATGATATTAGATGATTCTACTACATATACTAGTAGATGATTCTACTAGGGAGTGATTTAAGGTAAATTAGCTCTTAGTTATGAAATATCATTAAAAACGGAAACTAAATATGCTAATATTAATTAGTGAGTGATTTATGGTAAATATGTCTTTGAAAGTAATATTTTGTTTGATATTGGTAAGATGTTGTTTAATGAAGCAAAATGCTATTATAATATGTATGAAATGTTAAAAGAGATATAAGAATTCGGCCTTTTAGAAATTAAGTCTATTTTTATGTACCAATAAGTGATTTGTCTTTTAGCGTTGAATGGTGATATTTGTAGGTAACTTCAATTTAATTAATCAGATAAATTATATGGTAATTTTCAGTACGTTTATAACTTAATTTCTACATGTATTATTACCATCTTTTTAGTGGTATAAACTATAAATCGACCCAGTAAATTAGAAACTGAACGAATTAATGATCAGTAACGATAATTGTATAGTAAAATCCAACTATTGTTTTCAAGAATATTCTGTATTAAATATTCATCACTCATCAAAAAAAATGTTCGACTCTCAACACCATGCATGCTGCATATATAGCATATATAGCTGAAATATATTGCAATTAATAACATACTATAACCACATGTTAGCTAGCTATCACCTTCATACTGTTTTTTCCACGTGCTTAATTAAGCTATATGGAGTAGATGTGGCCTTTATTTACTGGAAAATTAGTTTACGTATATATATAAGGCGGTAGTTAATTATTTCCATTTGGTATAAATAAAATTAATTATATTAGTTGCTGTTAGAAGTCGTCGTGAATTCGAAAGAGCTGTTTTCTTTTCAATTTTGTTGTAACAGCGCGTCGTGATCAATGATGAATGATGATCACTAATCCGTCGTGACATGGTAATGTTTTTGTAAGTGAAAATATTAGATTTTGATGAGTCGATGTTTTTCTAAAAAATGAAACCATTACTTTGTTATTGCCTTGACTCTACACATGTCATTAATTATTTAGCAGTTCTATTAAAGACCAACACTAATTTATTTCATTACTTCGACTGTACTAAAATTCGTGATTTTCTTGAATAAGATCCACAGAACACAAAAACCAGATCCGAATATACTTATTCGGGTACGAATCGACCTACACGTCATTAATAAGTATTCAACGCATTTAGCATAAGGCCGGGGTATAACAGTATTTTCCCCATTTAAAGATAAGTGCAATTATTCAATAAGTATATTAGCCCAATTAATAAAGGTTCATAATGAAAAAGTTCATGAGATGACGCATGAGATTGAGACATTTGTCAACATTCTATGACACGTAAATGCCTATAAATAGTCAAGTATCTTCACTAGAAAATGGAACTGAAAAATCACAGGAAAAAAAATTTACTAGAAAGATATTTGTTAGAGATTATATCACTAGAGGATACATAGAGAAAAGCCAAAGGAAAAGACCGAGTATTAAGGATAAAGTTCAAGATCAAGATTAAGTGGGTGTTTGGCGGACAAGCCAGAAGTCCTTCATAGCCAAAAAAGCTCATTTAATATATTTTTGTGTGTTTGGTAACATAAAATTACTCACTTCCCGAAAAGCAGGGGGTAATGGAAGCCCATTTTATAAAAGTTGGTTTTTCATGCTTCTGGAGAAAGCCACTTACTCGAGAAGTTAAAATAAAATAAAATAAATCACAAAGAAAATAAAAAAATCATAAAAAAATTATAAAAAATCACAAAATCACAAAAACTCACAAAATTTTAAAAAAATTACAAAAAAAATATAAAAAATGAAAAAAAAAATGAAAAAAAATAAAAAAAAATCACAAAATATAAAAAATCATAAAAAATCATAAAAAATGAAAAAAATGAAAAAAAATCACAAAATGAAAAAAATGAAAAAAAAATCACAAAATATAAAAAATCATAAAAAATCACAAAATATAAAAAATCATAAAAAATGAAAAAAATGAAAAAAATCACAAAAAATCACAAAACTCTACTGTTATCTCTCACTCCGTAAACTCTATTTTTATAAAAAAAAATTGTGATTTTTGTATTTTTTTAATAATTTTTTTGTGATTTTTGGTGATTTTTTATAATTTTTTATAATTTTTTGTATTTTTTGTTATTTTTATAAATTTTTTTCATTTTTTTTCATTTTTTTCATTTTTTTTATAATTTTTTTTTTGTTATTTTTTATATTTTTTGTGAATTTTGTGATTTTTATAATTTTTTTGTGTTTTTTTTTTTATTTTGTTGCAATTTAAAACTATTTTTTTTGGTTTGTAGAAATATATAATATGTATATTATATTATATTCGTACTGTATCAATTATTGTGGTATTAAATCATTTCGAACTTATACATATCAAACGCAGACAAAACTTATAAAAATCAAAAGCACTTTTCCACCAGACGCTATTTTTTTCTAAAGTACTTTTTATATAAGTTACTTTTCAACAGCACTTTTTCAGACAGCAATTTTTAGGGAAGCACTTGATTTCCAAACAGCACCTAAGTTATCAGACCAAGCATAAGTGTAATAAGAAATTTTAATCCGAGTAAGAATAATTACCGATCAATAAGAAAGAACAATAACGTGTCCAATATTTACTTTCTTTAATTTACACTAATATTGTTGAAAAGTATAACGCGACCCGATCAAAATTATTGCTTTACGAAAGACTTTTGGTCAACTTTTAAGCAATATAGGACTGGTTTTTGTATGTTGCGAATTAATTCTTTTGGAAACACATCCAATATTCCAGTTCAAACTTACTGATTCTAGGGTTGTTGAAAAAAGAACTTCATTTAAAATTTGTACCACAGTAAAACTGGGCCTAGTAGGTACAAACAAACTTAAACCTAAGTTGATAAGCTTGTCTTAGAAGGTTTAAGAAATTTTAGAAAAAAAACTTGTCTAAGAAGGTTAGAAATGATACCTTTCAAAAAAAAAAAAAAAAAAAGGTTAGAAATGATTAAAGTAAGGGAATAAGTGGCTTGGAGAGGACACAAAAAATGACCAACAAGAATGAAAGACCGAACAAGTGTTAGGAAGCACGTGAGTTTAGGAGAGGGAGAGAGAAATAAGCGACGTGGCGTGGAATTTTTTTCAAAATTCTATGAAGAGGTAACCACTAGGATAATGATACGTGTCATAACAAAACCAAATGACCCAAATAACAAGGGTAAAAAGAGCTCACGCGGGGGTTCTTAATTTTTCTCATAGTGATAACAAACCTTTTCCTTTTGTTTCGCTTTTCTAGTTAAGAGCTTCTCAAACAAAATTAAGGTCTTCAATTGAATTCAATTACATGATGATTTGATATGATTCAATTGAATTAGATTTATTGTTAGGTGTCACAATTAATCCAGGGCAAACAAAATAGTTACGAGCAACTTGTTGGTTTTGGTGTACGTAAAAGCAATAATTTAAAATGCAATGACTAAAAAGAAATAAACAATTTTATTTCTATAATGGAATGTGACTCTATTACAAATTTCGACACTTGCAGAATATAAAAGCAATTAATTAAAATTTCAGACAGAATAATATAAGGTATTAAACTGCTGGACTGGTTTGTAATTAAACAAAACTGTCTGACAGAATAGTATAAAACTAAAATACTGGACTGTTTGTTAATTAAAAGAAACTGTCAGACAGAATAGTATAATTACTAAACTGCTGGACTGTTTCTGTAAATAAATTACAGGACTGGAAAGTAAATTACAGAACTGAATAGAAGTTACAGGAAAAGAAAAAAACTGAAATGAAATTACAAAACAGGAAAAATAAATTACAGAATTGAAATGTACATAATATAAAATTGCAGAAATGTAAAGACGGAATAAAAAATGACAGAAAATAAATAGACGAGGCTACTGTTTAATAGTATGCCCTTAACCGATATTCGCCTAACCACATTTGAGGTTTCTGGTTATGTTTGGCGCTTCGATCCCAAGGTACAACGTCTCGGATGACTCACCGAAAACTGGCGACGAGTCAAGGTCGAGCTGTTGGTGGGTGGCTCTCTCTGACTAAAAATGTAATGCTTATTTTTGAGAGATGATATATGCTGCTGTGTTTTATTTCAGAATGTTATTCTTTTGACATGTGGGGGGATCTTCCTATTTATAGGCTTGCTGAGTATCTCAGCCATTAAAATCACTTTACTACTGTCAGTTTTCGAAATTCGAAACTGTAGTATTAACTTTGCAATGAATTCATATTTATTGCAACAGTTACAGTTTTGCTGGAAGCTTTTCCCAAACAGGCGCGTTTTCCCAAGCAGGAGCGCTTTTCCCGAGCAGGAGAGCACTTTTTTCGAGCAGGAGAGCACTTTTACCGAACAGGAGAGCACTTTTCCCGAACAGGAGAGCAGGAACACTTTTCCCCAAGCAGGAGCACTTTTCCCGAGCAGGAGCACTTTTTCCGAGAAGAAGCACTTTTCCCGAGCAGGAGCATTTTTCCCGAACAGGAGCATTTTTCCCGAACAGGAGCACTTTTCCAGCATTAAGAGTTTTCCTCTGTCTCAACCCCAATCTTTGACGCCAATTTCCATTCACTCCCATTCTCCGAATAGGTCATGCGACATACCGTTACGAAACTTGTCATACCAGCTACTCAACTGTCTTAAGTATGGTGCCAAAAAACAACGGCTGTCACTTGGAATCTTGATTCAAAGATGGTCTCGTGACCTTTCAGAAACTACCATGTTAAACATGGTTTTTCCAACACAACTTCTATGACAAATACGACTGTGTAGCTGTCAAAATGTATGTAAATCGAGATTCAGACTGACAAAATTTTGACATTATAAGAAACCAACGATAACAACATAACACTATCGGACAATATCGACCATAAAGTAAAACACTATCGTCTTTCGATTCTTTATCTATACGGTTGTTTCAAGACAACAATAGTAAACACTTAGGAGAAAGTTAAGTGATGACTATCGTATGACACAACAATATTGTATCCATGTCATCCTCGACAAACTAATGCGTACATTGTCTGATAAACCAATATTGCGTACATCGTCTAACAAACTAATGTGAATATACATTGTTTAAAAATCTACAAATAAATAACTTTGAACTTTTTACTCTAAGCTTTAAGTCATGATGAGTATTTATTTCATCAACCCAGAAATCTATGCTAAAGTAACCACTAACGTTATAGGGGCAGACCGACTCAACCAGACTGATTATCATACAGTACTTTATGTAATTTTTAGAATTTTTTTGACACCCAATCAAAACAAAAATAAAACCTCAAATATAATATTTATGGAACCCAAGTTGAAACTACCCTAAATTTAAATATTAATTAAAAATATTTAAAATTTTAATGATTTTAATATATTTTATTTGACTATTCAACAAAATAAAAACCTAAATATAATATTTATGGAACCCCAGTTGAGACTAATATAAACTTAAATATTAATTAAAAATATTTAAAATTTTCATGATTTTAATATATTTTATTTGACGATTCAACAAAATAAAAAAACAAAATATAATATTATAGAACCCTATTTGAGACTACTCTAAACTTAAATATTAATTAAAAATATTAAATATATGGCCGAATAGCATACTCTTAAATTTCGATGTGAAAATGAAATTCTAAATTTAAATTAAGGACGGGTGTATTGAGAGTCTGATTGAGTTTATCTGATTTATTAACATTATTGTAAAGGAACATACATACTGGTATATGCATATCTCAACTAAGATTCGTTGCGTACTTGCGTGTGGGTTTCTTAATTTTTGAAATGACCGTGTGAGTTTATTACATAAAAAAAAAAAAAAAACATGGCAGAAGTAAATTTATTCAACCCTCAACCCCATTTGTTACGATGTAGTATTTATTACTTGCTCTTTTATTCTACAAAAGAGCTTTTCCAACTAACTTTTACTTACTTTGCTACCAAGTAACTATTCATAAGCCAGTACTATTATATAACTAGTCAATCGGCCTCAATGTACGTACAAAGTCATTTACAAAAAAATTTCTCACTCTAACGAAGATTGCATAGGAAGGAAGAACTTGAAGAGCAAATTAAGTTAATTACAGGTACTTCACCTTATATTTCATTGTTTCGATCATTTCTGAAGTAAGATTGAAATAAGTTTACCGCAAAATAAAACTGTATATGTGATAACTCATTCTATTTTCTCGAGCTGAGAAAACATTTTTTACGATACATTTTTCATAAATATGTTTAGAGTCTCTTATATACCCGTTCATAAATATGTTTAGAGTCTCTTATATATCCGATCAACGTGCCTGGAATGAAGTTATCCGATTTTACATGATTATATATGGATATTTGAACTTGAGGGTCGATACATTATGGAATTAATAACTCTTATTTTTTTAAAATCTTATTAATGAGAATATAAGGATTTCACACCTATCACATTTAACAAGAGTTCCGGACTATATACCTAAACTATTTGTAGCGGGTTTTACTCTACTAACCTATTCCCAGTTGAATTAATAAAATTAATAACAAAATGACACATTAGTATAACAAAGTCCATACATCTCTATGTGATCACCATGCAGTGGACGAGATGAGTTGATTTAATTAATAAAGGATTATAATTCATAGCTACCTAGCTTTTTATCATGCCTCATTTGATCAATTAAGAATTATGTTATGATTCTTCTCCGTAATAATATAAAGAAATCTGATACAAGCCAACCGTATATATTGCATTCAAGCCTCTAGTGATTTTGTTACTTCAGAGTCCACTGACAAATAATTTCATAAGTAGAAAAGTTATCATGCTATTTTGAATAGGGTTTTTTTTCTCAATAAAATAACAAAACTAGCTAACAACCCAAAACACTTAATAAGTACCAATATAGTAACACAATCCATGAAAAAGGTAAACATTTGATCTTAAAGTATTATGTACATTGACTTTTACCAATTTAAAATCCAATTTTTAAAGTTTACTAATTTAGGTCACCACTTACCAATTTTCGTCTGATTAGACGATTCTTGTTTAACATAATGACGGAATTATTGTCACGTTTTTCCACCTATCACATATATATTGAGCGCAATTTCATCAAAATTCATCAAAAATAGGTCTTTAAATGTGAGATACATTGAGTACAATTTCGTCGATTTATGTTATCAGACCCACTACAAAAAAATGTATTAGTTCGGGACGGCCAAATCTGTCAATAAAATAAAAATCCGTCGTTATGTTGTCACTGATTAGGGCATTGAAAAACAAAATTTGTCACTATTTCCGTCTGCGATTTGACATTTTTTTATAGTGAACCTTAATTGAACGAAATTAGTAGGTTGATACTCAGCTTGGTAAAATTTTGAAGTTTGAATACTAAATTGTTAGAAGCCAATAATACAAAATATTAAATAGTTTTTTCCTGTAAAAAGGAATATCACTTTATATTTTACATCAGATACGTACTCCCTCTAACTACAGATAAGAATGCTAAAGAAAATGATAATGCCGCATTCTAACTCTGTTTACATTAAAAAAATAAGCCACTATAATCCGATGAGTCGTAAATCTTAACCCAATGGATGGATGGGTTCGAGTTTGTCAGATTTTGATACTAAAATAATTAGGATTCAATAATCTCGAATCCGTTGTTAAATGGTTTAATTAGACCCTTGAGGGATTAAACCTAATCATTAGACCCTTTATGTTGCGAATCCAATATAAATGAAAATATTCAAAATACTACTCACATTGACATCCTATTATGTGTGCAAGTTGCAACGGTGTAAGCATAACCTATTAAAAGCCGAAAAATGATAGAATGATTTCTTACATGGTTTCATATATAGACGATTACAACAGGATTTAGAATAAAAGTGTGGTTTGATGTAATGACCATGATCGCATTTCGGGGGATAATCATACTTTAATACCTTAACTAGGGTGTGTTTTTGTTTTTGTACTATTATCTTTCTCTCTTTTTTTTTTTTTTTTAGTATATACCATAAACTAAGAGAACTTTTTTTTTTTTATACCATTCCTTGAATTTTCTTCTATAGGTAGAGCCGGCCAAAAAAATATTATTTTAGTGGATTGCTTAGTTGAGAAAATATTTTTTATGTCTATATTCAAATAAAACCTAAAAAACACAATATAAAATTTGTTTTTTTTCAAAAATTATATGTCCTTACGATGGAATGATTAGTCCACTCGGACCGATGGCATCTCTTCAAGACTGGCTTTGTCTATAGGTTGGATGGAAAAGTGATATTTGCAAGTCACATTTGCAAGGCTGATTTACTAGTATGTCTTTTACGTACATAGATTTACCAAAACACTATATAATCATTAAAAATATTTCAAGTTGGTGTATTAAATCGAAATAGTCTTCTAGATAAAAATATTTTTATTTTTGATAACATATGCATTAATGCATGCATAATATAAGCAAAACCAAAAAAAGTTGAGACTGTCCAATTTTGTCTAATTTTTTCAAAAATACTTTCACTCTATTTTAATAATTACCAATATACATAATCTAATTAATTAACTATTTGTCCTCATTATATTTTTCTAATTAGGGATGTAGCCTAAATTAATTAACAATTCGTTTTAACCTCTCTATAAATATAATAAATGATACCAAATCTGAATATTATGTTAAAAATAAAATATATTACAAGATTTATGTCATTACGCGCATCACACAACACGCCTGGATAAATTTTGTGGATAAATTTTATAGTATTGGTATATTCATAAATGAGGACGTATATATCCATCCATAAGATATTGCTTCCCGCGTTATCTTTTCTGTATCCCCCTTATTTATTTTATTTATGCGTGCAAGCAAAATATAACTACCCTTTTTCATCTATCTGGCCTCTTAACGGTTCTTATATTCTCTAAGCTTCAATTTCTAGCCCCCCATTTTGTCATTCTTACATCACTTTCTTCTTTATATACTTTAACCAAATCATATACTTTCAACTCACAAAGTTTATCCACTTGTATATACAAATTTCCTGGTAATTAATATCCTTGTTCTCTTCTTCTTTACTTGTACATAAAGCTTACTATTCCCCTTTCTTTCTTTCTTTCTTTTTTTCTGCTTGAAATTGTTTCTTGTAGCATGGATTTGTATGTTTCTAGGAATTATTTGTTTTCAGTTGTTGCGTTTATCCAAGGCGCTGTTATGGTTTAGGTTATCATGAGGTGAAATAATGTGCATGGCATTTGCAAATTGGTTAACCCTTTTAGGCTATGCTTATTTGTTATTTTTTCCTATTCTGCAGTGAAATTGGTTGACCAACTTTGAAGCCAAGTTTTTATTTAAGGTTTTGTAGCCTGAAAGAGCAAAGGTTTACCTCTTTAGCTTGAATAACCTTACTTTGTCTCAGATTTTAATAGAAAAAACCAGCTTACTCGCGTAAATTCTGGATTAGGTTTCATGCAGTTGTCGTACCATTAATTGATATTAGTAGTCCTCAATTCGACGTTTTATTACGATTTTAGGAATTCAGTCATCATCAACAGAATTTATATCCATCGATTGTATATACTTCATCAAACTCATTTGAGACTCCTCAAGTTGTTACGTTCCGGCATTCCGTAGTTTCATGACGGGCTTGTTCGATTGCAGCTTTTATGCTTAGCTTTTTTACTTATAAGTTAGAGCACATTTAGTTGGCTAACTTAGAAGTTAGAAGCTAAATTTATTTTGTTTCTAGGCTGAAAAGTTGCAGGTTTTAAGTAGGAAGAACCGAACTTCCTTCTGAGCTTCAAATAAGCTAACTTATATACTTCAACTCTGCAGTCAAACAAGCAGACATAGGAAGTCCTCTGTGAATTCGGTTCTCACTGTTCATGATTAGTGTTAATTTTTTTAAACTAGAAATGGTTTTCTAGCTCAATCAGCCATTTTTTAAAAACTAGAAATGATTAGTGTATCCTACGACATTTGAAGTTAGAGCTAATTTTTAACTTGGTCTTGCTAAGGGGTCAATTAAGTAAGCTTATATGCTTACTTAAAAGTTGCAATCATGTGTGCTAAAAGATGTTGGCTTATCTGTGCAAAAGACTAGGTAGGATTTAGTTGTTTCATACTTGGTGTAATTTTTTTTAGAATTGGGAATGCGGTAGTATTATACGATAATTGAGGTTAGGGCTAAATCTTCCATTATTTTTCCTTGTTTTAGTACAGATTTGATTTGAAACCATGGGAAATAACTTGAGTATGAGATCCCCGGAAACTTCCACGACAACAAGAACAAAAACGACCGCAACAATTAATTTCAACAACAATCTCCATCTCAGAAACGAGCTCAACTCATACGAAGCCGCTTGTAAGCTAGATGAGGACATACAATCTTTTGACACGACCCTCCAAGCCCGAACGAGCCAAGTCATCAACACCCTTGCGTCAGGTATTAAATAGTGATATACTAATCTAACCATAACTTAAAATATTAATGTGTTTTTATACCTAATTGTTACTAAATCAATATTCTTTTATATCAGGTGCAGAGGTCCATGCCCTTTCGTTCGATTCCCTAAAAGAAGTAACTGAGTGCCTATTGGAAATGAACCAAGAAGTTGTGAAAGTGATATTGGACTGCAAAAAAGACATATGGAAGAACAAAGAGCTTTTCGAGCTCGTCGAAGACTATTTCGAAACTAGCTTACAAACCCTTGATTTTTGCACGGTGTTAGAAAAATGCTTAAAACGTGCCCGCGACAGCCAATTGCTCATCCTTGTTGCTCTCCAACAATACGACGATGAGAAAGATATAAAAGAAAATAATAGATACGAGAAGACTCTAGACGAGTTGAAGAATTTCAAGGCGCTAGGCGATCCTTTCACTTGCGAGTTTATTCAAACTTTCCAATCTGTTTATCGACAACAAATATCGATGCTTAGTAAACTGCAAGCCAAGAAGAAGAAGCTTGATAAGAGGCTTAAGAATATTCATTCTTGGAGAAAAGTTTCAAGTGTAATATTCATTGCAACGTTCGCGAGTGTTTTGATATGTTCTGTCGTGACAGCGGCGATAGCTGCTCCACCAGTGGCTGCAGCTCTGGCAGCTGCCATGTCTATCCCGCTAGGATCAATGGGGAAATGGATTGACTCCCTTTTCAAAAATTACGAAAAAGAGATAAAGGGACAAAAGGAGGTTCTTAGCTCTATGCAAGTTGGAACTTATGTAGCTATTAAGGATTTGGATAACATTCGGGTTCTCGTGGATCGGTTGCAGATTGAGATCGAATCGATGTTAAAGGATGCGGATTTCGCCATTAGGGAAGATGCAGTGAAGGTGGGGATAGATGAGATAAAAAAGAAACTAGGGGTGTTTATGAAAAATGTGGAAGATTTGGGGGTCCAGGCTGATATGTGTAGCCGCGATATTCGCAGAGCAAGAACAGTAGTTCTCCAAAGGATCATTAAGAAGTCTTAACCAGTAAAGGGTTTTCATCAGTATGGTTGTTTTGAAAGACGACTTGGTTTATAGGTGTTTAATATTTGTGTAGCTAAAACTACTTCTTCTCAATTTGTAGCTTAATACTTCGCAATTTGGGTTCAGACATAGGACATATAGAGTTCCTTTTCTGTATTGATTCATCTCAATATCTTGATTCTTTTATTCAATCAAATATTGCATTTCTATTCTCATTCTCCATTCTTGCTAGTTTAGTTCTTGAAATGAGGATTGGTTTTTTTACTAACATTGTGCAAAAGGAAACTTTCATACATTTTGAATGAAGGACATGACTGTAGTTTTGTAAATGTACATGGAACATATGTGGCTGCACAGAAGACATATCACAGTATTAAATATTAATCACTATTATGACATGATTGTCCTCTTGAGTTGTGGAGTCAAATGAGTTTTGGCCATGTTTTCCAATTATCCCACATCACTTGGAATTGTAATATGACCCACTAAGGGTCCTATTTATAAGCCCCAATATCTTGTATTTTAATTACACCTACACAAAACACCTCTATATTATAAAGAGAGAGTTCTATTTGCGAGAGAACCATAACTTTGTGTTTAGCTAGATTACGTTTATAATCCTCTTAATAATATTAAGTGTCACGTGTAGCGGCCCGGAGACGTAGCCAATTTGGGTGAACTCCGTTATTAAAGAGTGTGTGCTCGGTTTAGTATTTCTGCCTTTCATTGATTCGCCTGTATCGACCCCTAACAAGTGGTATCAGAGCTCAGAAGATCGATGGCGAAAGAAGACAGAACCGCACACGGGATCGAGAAGTTCGACGGGAAGGACTTCGCATTCTGGAGAATGCAAATAGAGGACTACCTTTATGGGAGGAAGATGCATCAGCCACTTCTCCTTGAGGAAAGGCCGACCACGACCACCGAGGAGGCATGGAAACTCCTAGACCGACAAGTGTTGGGAATGATCCGCCTAACACTATCTAGGAGTGTAGCACATAACGTCGCAAGAGAGACGACGATGGGGATGATTAAAATCCTCACCGACATGTATGAGAAACCATCCGCGAACAACAAGGTACATCTCATGCGTAAGTTGTTCAACCTACGCATGGCTGAGGGGACACCTGTCGCGAGTCACGTGAACAAGTTCTTCGACACCGTAAATCAGTTGGATGCAGTGGAGATAACTTTTGAAGACGAAGTAAGAGCCCTTATACTGCTAGCATCTCTACCGAACAGTTGGGAATTCATGCGAGCTGCTGTGAGCAACTCAATTGGAAAGGAGAAACTAACTTACAACGGCATCCGAGATCAAATAGTCGCTAAGGAACTCAGGAGATTGGATATGGGTGAATGCTCAAATGATGGAGCAGCCTTGAACATGGGTTCAAGAGACCGGGGTAAGGCCAGGGTATGGGACGTTAGAGGACGTTCGCAATCCCGAGGTAGAAGAGGGCTTAGCCGAGGAGGCAAAGATAGCGATCGAAGTAAGAAGAATCTTCGATGCTATAACTGCCAGGGTATGGGGCACTTCAGTCATGAGTGCAAGCAGCCGAAGAAGAGTACCGGCCGTGATCACATGGCTAATGTTGCGAGCGACGAGGATTCGGATGACTGTTTAATGCTTGCCGTACAGAGAGATATAGATTCATGGATTCTAGACTCTGGGGCATCATTTCACACGACCGCTCAGAAGGATTTATTCGAAAATTACACTGCGGGTAATTTCGGTAAAGTGTATCTAGCCGACGGAGAAGCGTTGGATGTTGTTGGAATGGGCGATGTGAAAATTCGCATTCCAAATGGATCGGTATGGAAGTTAACGAAAGTGAGGCATGTCCCGAGGTTGACCAAGAATCTGATCTCAGTAGGTCAACTCGATGCCGAAAGGCACTCCATTTCGTTCAGCTGTGGAGCTTGGAAAGTTTCACGAGGAGCTATGGTGATAGCCTAAGGGAGCAAGGTCGGTACGCTGTACATGACGACTGATGAGGAGTGTACAGTGGCGGCAGCTGTGTCGCAAGACTGCTCGGAACTGTGGCATCGACGGTTGGGTCACATGAGTGAGAAGGGGATGAAGGTGTTAGCGAAGGACAACAAACTTCCAGGCTTGAAGTCTGTCAACCTCGATATATGTGAAGGTTGCATCTTCGGGAAGCAGAAGAAAGTGAGCTTCCGGAAAGGTGGAAAAGCTCCCAAGGAGGAGAAGCTAGCACTGGTCCACTCAGATGTATTGGGACCATCTCCAGTAACCTCACTGGGAGGAGCTCAATACTATGTGACCTTCATCGATGATTCGACGAGAAAAACATGGGTCTACTTCTTGAAACACAAGTCTGAGGTGTTTAAGAAATTTCAAGAATGGAAGGCCATGGTCGAACTAGAGACCGGGAATAAACTCAAGTGTTTGAGGTCCGACAATGGCGGAGAGTACATTGATGCGAAGTTCGTAGAGTTCTGTGCTCAGAAAGGCATTCGAATGGAGAAGACCATCCGAAGAACGCCACAGCAGAATGGCGTGGCCGAGCGAATGAACCGAACAATCAATGAGCGTGCTAGGAGTATGAGACTGCAAAGTGGGTTGCCCAAAGCCTTGTGGGCACATGCAGTAAGCACGGCGGTTTATCTCATTAACCGCGGACCCTCAGTGCCCCTAGAAAGGAGAATTCCCGAGGAAGAGTGGGTAGGAAAGCCTATCTCTTATGAACACTTGCGAGTGTTCGGTTGTCTGTCATATATCCATGTCGACATAAACGAGCGTACCAAACTTGACTCGAAGTCCAAAGTTTGTTACTTTGTGGGGTACGGTGGAGCTGAGTTTGGATATCGCTTCTGGGATGGTCAAACAAAGAGGATCATTCGCAGTAAGGATGTCATCTTCAACGAAGGCATTTTGTACAAAGATCGAC
Source organism: Primula veris (assembly GCA_963682055.1). Classification (NCBI taxonomy): domain Eukaryota; kingdom Viridiplantae; phylum Streptophyta; class Magnoliopsida; order Ericales; family Primulaceae; genus Primula; species Primula veris. The sequence goes on along the minus strand of OY821745.1, from coordinate 10,637,309 downwards.
AAAATGCAGTGGTGGAAGAAGATGCGCTCCCGTCCGAGAAAAGTGGTATGGTCGACATGAATGTGTTTCCAAGAGAGTTGGAAAATGACACTGAAGATGAGTCAGTGGTGCTCGATAACCCTACAGCAGATGCTGAAGAGGACGAGGAGCTGCCCCAAACTCCCCGACCTTAATTGGGCCGAGGTCATCGCGAGAAGAGACCTCCTGCCCGGTATTCTCCTTCCCTGCCTTACATATTGCTCAGTGATGCAGGCGAGCCCGAAAGTAGAGAGGAAGCTCTGGAGCTGAAAGACTCGAGCAAGTGGGAGCTCGCGATGAAGGATGAGATGAAGTCACTCGAGAAGAATGTGACTTGGCAGTTAGCCGAACTGCCCAAGGGGAAAAGGGCACTGAGCAATAAATGGGTGTTCCGACTGAAGGAGGAACAAGACGGCTCGAAACGGTATAAGGCACGCCTAGTAGTCAAAGGGTTCCAGCAAAAGGCAGGAATTGACTACACCGAGATCTTTTCACCAGTCGTAAAGATGACGACTACACGACTATTGTTGAGTATTGTTGTAAATGCGAATCTTCATCTCGAGCAGTTAGATGTGAAAACTGCCTTTCTCCATGGAGATCTCGATGAAGAAATTTACATGCTCCAACCTGAAGGGTTTGCCGAAAAGGGAAAAGAGAAACTGGTCTGCAAACTGAGGAAGAGCTTGTACGGGCTAAAACAAGCACCACGGCAGTGGTATAAGAAGTTTGACAGTTTCATGGCGGATACCGGGTTCGAAAGAAGTGATAGTGATCACTACTGTTTCGTGAAGAGATTTGCGAACTCTTCGTATGTCATACTACTGTTGTACGTAGATGACATGTTGCTCGCCGGGTCGAGCCTTGTTGAGATTAACAAGGTGAAGCAACAGTTGGCGAAACAGTTCGAGATGAAAGATTTGGGTGCCGCAAATCAGATCCTCGGTATGAGGATTTCCCGAGGAAGGGATGGGTCCCTGTTTCTGTCGCAAGCCGAGTATGTGAAGAAAGTGTTGGCACGGTTTAGCATGAGTGATGCCAAGGCTGTAGGCTCACCGCTAGCCGCACACTTTAGCTTGTCGAAGAAACAATCACCCTTAGACGAGGAAGGAAAGGATCGTATGTCGAACATACCCTACGCTTCAGCAATTGATAGCTTGATGTACCCTATGGTGTGTACAAGACCGGACATTGCCCATACAGTGGGAGTTGTCAGTCGTTACATGAGTAACCCAGGAAAGCACCATTGGGAAGCTGTGAAGTGGATATTGAGATATCTCTCGGGTACCGTGAGTTTGGCATTATGTTTCCGAAAGACCTCGGAAGGCCTGCACGGCTATGTGGATGCTGACATGGCCGGTGATCTGGACAGCCGAAAGAGCACAACGGGATGTGTTTGTACCTTCGGTGGTACTGCTGTGAGTTGGACATCTAAGTTGCAAAAGATTGTTGCATTGTCGACCACAGAGGCTGAGTACGTCGCGGTGACGGAATCAAGCAAAGAGATGATTTGGTTGCAAGGTTTCTTGAAGGAGCTCGGTCAGAAAACCGACAAGGGAGTTCTGCACTGTGATAGTCAAAGTGCAGTTCAGCTAGCTAAGAATCCTGTATTCCATTCACGCACAAAACACATACAGATTCGTTACCATTTTATCCGGGCTGTTCTAGAAGATGGAATCTTCGCGCTAGAAAAGATTGAGGGCGCTAAGAACCCCGCCGATATGCTAACGAAGACTGTTACAATCGACAAACTGAGGCTGTGTGCAACCTCAGTAGGACTCCGAGCTTGAGGCTCAGGGTCGCCGCTACACTGGAAGAATGAGTAACTCGCCGATGACGGTAGAGTATCAATTACTATACAAGGATACCGATGGGAGCATTCTGCTCGGTGGAGCACAGTGAGTTCGATGATCGGGGATAAGTGGATTTCTTTTGAAGCACTCGACATTTGACTCCAAGTGGGAGATTGTTGAGTTGTGGAGCCAAATGAGGTTTGGTCATGTTTTCCAATTATCCCACATCACTTGGAATTGTAATATGACCCACTAAGGGTCCTATTTATAAGCCCCAATATCTTGTATTTTAATTACACCTACACAAAACACCTCTATATTATAAAGAGAGAGTTCTATTTGCGAGAGAACCATAGCTTTGTGTTTAGCTAGATTACGTTTGTAATCCTCTTAATAATATTAAGTGCCACGTGTAGCGGCCCGGAGACGTAGCCAATTTGGGTGAACTCCGTTATCAAAGAGTGTGTGCTCGGTTTAGTATTTCTGCCTTTCATTGATTCGCCTGTATCGACCCCTAACATGTCCCCCATTTGATTGCCACTTTAGGCGAATTGACAAAATTTCACTTACTGTTACCCCTTCTGTTTATGCTCGAATTTTGTGCTGCTGTACATCAATTTTCTTTGGTATATGCCAACTCAGGAACCTTGATTAAATTCAATAAACTGGTTTTACGCTAACTATCACTACATATTGTGAGGCGGACTTATTGTCCTATAAGTCCCATTGGTAAATAGTAAAAACTGGTAGCTATTATTTTGGATGGTTGATATACGGTTGTCTGATTCATGAGCCGATATGCGTGTGGGGTTCGTAAAGTCATTCAGAAGAATCAACGTTTGGCGCCTTAGTGGCACTTCATGGCTCCTTTTTTCGCATATTTGAAGCTCAATTTTTCTGCCTTTTTTCCCTTATACATCTTATTGCTTTAGTCAGCCTGTAAAATACTTCCTAAAAACTAAATCTGCTTTTAACGTTTAGGTACTCTAAGGTATAAGATAGGCAAAATCGTGAATCAACCTAACAACCTTAGCATAATTACACATTTATAAAAGGCAAAACCGTGAATCGACCTAACAACCTTAGCATAATTACACATTTATAAAATGACCTGATATACTTATCGACTGCTGCAATTCATAACTGAATGCAGATATAACACTATGTCTTGAATAAGATAAGTTCTTTCATTGATTCCTACTGTTGTTTCATTATCAAGATAAGATACAATACAATACTCATATTCAATTGGCTATTCTAGTTCAGTAGTTCTTGGATTTTCTATTTTAAAGGTGAAACTCAGGAAACTGGCTTATCAAGCGCAAAGCTCATGGAATTGACATATTGTTGGCGAGCTTGATTTTCTTCCCAAGCTCGGCTTAATTAATTTCGCGTTGGCTCCGATCTTCCGAGGTGGTCAGGTATGCTCCGGCGGTCAGATGGTCTTCGTACCTGCACAGGGAACGAACAGGGGCCCGGGGTTGTTGCCGGGTTTTCCCTCTCCGACGATCAAGTCAGTATCGATGTTAAGTGAAAGTACGAAGTGTAAGGAGGGATGAGGGTACGGGCCGGTTACAGTTCGGTGTCTCGAGTGGTTCAGACAGGGTTCAGGGGGTCGGGTTGTTTGAGCTTTATCTCTCCTCCCTCTTTGTGCGTCCCCCTCTGGGTAGGATTAGGGGGGGTATTTATAGTGAGGTTCAGAGGTGTATTAACCCTTGGATCACTGTACTGTAAGATGCTGATCCAACGGCGTTAGGGCATTTATGACTCTGACAAGAGTACTGTCTTTTCCCGGGGCCCACTGGAGGTGTCTTATGATTGGGCCACGTCGGTGAAATGTCAGGAGGGTCCCCCAAAGGGGGCAGTAGCATTAATTGGTGAAGCGTATCAAGTACGCTTCTTTGGGCCGGCCTAGCTTCACCCCGCTTGGTGATGAGCCGGGGTGGTGAGACATCCACTATATATGGCCCCGGTTTGTTTGTTTTCGTGGTGATATCGGTCCGGACGAGGGGACACTGACATTCCCTCGCCAATAGCTCCCTGTCCGGAGTCGTCGTTAGTGACAATGCCGGTGAGTATCTTTTTCACTTTGCGGGGGCTCCGGTCATTCCGTCTTCATGTTTGGATGTCTAGAGGCACCTCGGTGTGACTGACTCGTCTCTTGATACGTATCAACCATTCATGGATTTCTTACACGTGGAGCATGCCAATTTTGCAATTTCGAGGCGCTGCCTGTCTTTTCAGTCTCTTCGATGTCATTAATGCTAAAACGGCTGAAAGGCGACACTTGGCAGACGACCTCTCCTTGTTGTACACGTGGAAGGCGTGGGTTGAGTGGCGGCTGTCATTTGTGGGAGTTCGTGCAAGGAGCCGTTGCGTCTTTTCACCTTCTGGTAAATGTCTTTTCACCTTCCATTTGGGGCCTATAAATACCCTCAGTGACATTCATTTTTCACTTTCTCAATCTCTCTCTAAAATTTTCACAGCAAGCCATTCCCTCTCTCATCCTCCACCCTTAGCAAATTTCATCTTTCAACACTTAAGCCAAAAAAAAGATGGTTATTAAACACGGTGCCGGCAAAGGCCCAATGGTTGCGCCCCAACCTCGGTGCTTGGCCATTATGGAGAACTCCTTGCCATTCCGGGCAATGACCCTGGATCCAAACCTGACCGTGGCTTCGAACGACAATAGCATTATGGTGAGGCTGCATGGGCCCGACCTCGACGAGTTCCGACAGCTTTGTGGGATTAGTGAGGACTTCAAGCTCCGGAAGTGCCAGAGCGTTGACGAGGTAAACGGGATCGTGGCGGATCCCAAAAAGATGGTGACCCTCTCCCTCTCCACACTTATGTATGGGGGAACTGACCTCCCCATCCCAGAGCTGCTGGCGGAGTTGTGCGCTTGGACGCAAACTCTCCCGTGCCAGTGGCCACTACAGGCGCACCGCATATGCGCCGGGATGGAGGCCCTGAACGTCTTATTGGGGCCGATCCTCCCGGAACCTTTAGGGCTGAGGGAGTTGTTGGCTTGTTACGAGTTTCTGCAGACTGAGCCGAGCTCTCAGTCTAAGAGTAGACAACCTTATCTGCGATGTCGGTCCCATAACCAGTTAATCACGGGTAACTCCGATTCGAATCGGGGTTACACGCAAGACGTGATAGTGGTTGAAGGGCACTGGCTCTGCCGCGACGACCTAGTTCTTCCATCCCGGCCGGGAAGGGTCCTTAGCACTAAGGAGAACAAATTCACGGTGGCTGCGAAGATAGGAGGCCTAGGCGAGCCCAACGTCGGGTCGTTGGAAGTGGCCCTTAACTGGTGGGGTCCCGATGGGACCGACGTTGGGGCGCGCGATGCTGAGCGCCTCCTGATCTGTGGCTCCCCTACAAGCTGCAAGGGGAACGGGTTCATCTGGCCACACAGGACCTTCTGTCCTGTGGGGTACTCCAGGGAGAGATGGGAAAAGGAGAAGGGTTTCGAATCGACCCTCCCTCCCAAGATAGAGGAAGCCGATGTTGCGGCGGTGCCCGTGGTGAAGAGGGTGGCGAGACCGAAGCTGAAGTCAGGCAGCAAGGCGAAGGCCGTGACTGTGGCCTCTTTCGCCCCTGCATCAACCGGAGTCCTCTGGGAGACCCGGCCGGATGGTACCATCCTCCACTATAGGGAGGGACCGGATGGTACCCGGGCCTACATTGACCAGCATGGGAAGCCTCTGACAGAGGTTCCCCCTTTGAGGTCTTCGGAGCCTACCAGGGAAAGTCCCCTCCCCTTGGAAGATAGCTCTGCTGAGGCCGAAACTACCGGCCCGGGTTTGGGTACCTCGCGGACCCTGGTACGTTGCTTCTATGTTCTCCTTGGATTTTTTCTTTTTACACTTAGAAAAATTTTTGCTAACTCCTTTCTCATTTGTCTTACGTAGGTGGTTCGTTCTGACGAGGACGAGGAGGAGGAGGTGGTTCCTGCTGAGGGAGGGGATGAAGTCGAGGAGCCCGAGGTCGTTGAAAGAGAGGTCAACGAAGCCGTTAAAGAGGGGGCGGTCGAGGCAGGGGATGAAGAGGTGGTGGAAGTGGCCCCTGCTGATGCTAAGGCGAAGACCTTGGAAAGGTTGGGAGGCTTGGCGGGGCAATTGAGGCGCGAGCGAGCCGCTCGTAAAGCCGAACTTGCCGAGGCTGCCAAGCGAAAGAGGGGGGAGGCGAAGGCCCCTCGTGAGGCGAAGAAGGCCCGGACCGGGGAACCTGAGCCGAGGGAGGATGTTGCACCCATCCTGGAGCTTAGGGGGCCTGTGGTCGCTGCAGAAGAGCGAACGGTGTCATCCGTTCAGGCAAAGGGTCCGACGCCTAGCGCGTCAGGCTCAAGCTCAGGCTCAGGCTCCCCATTCCCAAGGATGCCTGTTCAGACTCCGGAGGAGGTCAAGGCAACGACCGGGGTTCGGAGCATAATGGAGGGCCATCCCTCTGCTGGCCTGCTTGCCCTGGCTGCGCTTCAGCAGCAGACTGTCGAGGCCGACCAACGTGGTCGCGACCTTGCTTCTGCCATGACGTCAGCCATGGCCATGATCCCGCAGGTAAAACGTTGTTTTCGTTGTGCCATTGTCTTTCGTTTATTTCTTAAATTTTTGCTAAGTGTTTCTCTTCTTTTGTAGGCCTACTTGACGATGAACCAATACGTCTACCAGCAAGGGCAACTGGTGAGATCGTGGGCTTCGAAGGCCGAGGCCAATGCTAAACGGGCCGAAGAAGCTCTGAAGAAGGCGGAAGAGGCCCAGAAAAGGGCGGAGAGGGCCGAGGGCCTCGTCGACTCCTTGGAGGCTAGGAGAGCTGAGGCCGCAAAAGCCGGTGCTGAGGCCGAGGAGCGTGCCCAAGCTGCGGTAGCGGCTCTGGAGGAGGTTGAAGCGGGCGTGGCCGATAAGGTCAAGGCTGCGGTAGAGGCCGCTGAGGCAGGGATAGCCGATAAGGTAAAGGCCGCGGTCCAATCCGCCGAGGCGGATATGAGCGCCGCCTTGGAGCTATCAACACAGAAGGACTTTAATTCCTTCTATGTTGATGGCTGGTCTGAGGCAGCGGCTTTCATGAGGGCGGGACCGGATCATCCGGTGTGGAACATAGAAAACATCTTGGTTCCCGTCCCCTCTGCTCCCATTCCCGAGGTGGTTCCCTTAACCCCTCGAGCCCTCTCGGAGGATGAAGCTGATGATGATGGGGGGGCTTCTTAGGGCTTCTGTAGTTTTCTATTTTTGTTTTTGATGTAATCTTCTTTCTACACTTTAGCTTGTAATAGCTTCTCTTATGAAATGAAATGAAAAACAATTTTGGACTTGTCTTTTGTTTTTATTCTGTGTATCTCTGTTGTGTGTTTATTCATTATATATATGCTCCCAAATGAGGGGGCCCTTATGCTTCGGCGTTGGGGCGCTCATTTCATATACATCACAATTCGAGTTGGCACGTGTAGAAACACTTAGAGAATTTAAATGAACTGAAAAATTCAAGTAAACATGAACCGGGGTGCCGTATAGGCTCGTGTTCTGAAACACTTAGAGAAAATTTAAATGAACTGAAAAATTCAAGTAAATATGAACCGGGGTGCCGTATAGGCTCGTGTTCTGAAACACTTAGAGAAAATTTAAATGAACTGAAAAATTCAAGTAAACATGAACCGGGGTGCCGTATAGGCTCGTGTTCTGAAACACTTAGAGAAAATTTAAATGAACTGAAAAATTCAAGTAAACATGAACCGGGGTGCCGTATAGGCTCGTGTTCTGAAACACTTAGAGAAAATTTAAATGAACTGAAAAATTCAAGTAAATATGAACCGGGGTGCCGTATAGGCTCGTGTTCTGAAACACTTAGAGAAAATTTAAATGAACTGAAAAATTCAAGTAAACATGAACCGGGGTGCCGTATAGGCTCGTGTTCTGAAACACTTAGAGAAAATTTAAATGAACTGAAAAATTCAAGTAAACATGAACCGGGGTGCCGTATAGGCTCGTGTTCTGAAACACTTAGAGAAAATTTAAATGAACTGAAAAATTCAAGTAAATATGAGTAACAGTTTTCATTTATAAAGCCCACAGGCATAAATACATCGTCTTCATATTTACATCAAAATGCAAAAACGGAGCCTTAAAAGCGGAGCCCTATTGATAGTACTTCCTCAGGTTGTTGACGTTCCAAGGTCGGTCGACCGGGACATCATTGGGAAGACGACCCAACAGGTAGGCCCCGTTCCCTACTGCACCAAGGATTCGATAGGGGCCTTCCCAATTGGGGCCTAGCTTGCCGTCGGACTGTACCCTGGTGTTGTTGTTTACTCTTCGTAACACTAGGTCTTCGTCTTGGAAACGTCTGGCGTTAACTCTTTTGTTATAAGAACGCCCCAGTTCGTTTTTATATTCGGCGTTACGGATGGCCGCAACCTCCCTTCTTTCTTCGGCGTAGTCCAGCTCTGGCCCCATCATCTTTTCATTAAGCCCGTTTTCCACCATGTCCGTCCTCAGAGAAGGAAGCCCGATTTCTAACGGGATGATGGCTTCCATTCCGTAAGTAAGGCTATAGGGTGTCTGTTGAGTGCCCCGTCTTCTCGTCGTTCGGTAGGCCCAAAGGACGTGATGCAGCTCTGCAGCCCATCGTCCTTTGGACTCGTCTAGCCTCTTCTTGATTCCGTCAAGCACGGTCTTATTTGACACCTCCGCTTGTCCGTTGCATTGGGGATACGATGGGGTCGAATAGTAGTTCTTGATGTGATACTTCGCATACATCGCTTTTAATTTGACCCCGGTGAACTGTCCCCCATTGTCCGCGACGATTGAGTAGGGGATTCCGAATCTGGTGATCACGTCTCTCCAGAGGAAACGTATCACTTCGGCCTCTGTGATTTTCGCTAAGGCCACGGCCTCCACCCACTTTGAGAAGTAATCGGTGACCATGAGGAGGAACTTCTTCCCCCCCGGGGCCACGGGGAATGGTCCGACGATATCCATGCCCCACTGCGCAAAGGGCCAGGGCGAGGTCACGCTGCTCATTTTTTGCGCCGGGGCATGGGGTATCGGCGCGTACCTCTGACACTTCTCGCATCTGAGTACGAAAGCTTTGGCGTCCTTCTGCATGAGGGGCCACCAATATCCGTGGGTCAAGGCTCGGTTGGCCAGCGATCTGCCCCCGGTATGGCTCCCACACGTTCCTTCGTGAATTTCTTCCATGACCCTTACCACCATGTCGGGGTGGACGCAGAGTAAGTAGGGGCCAGAGAACGACCTTTTATAGAGCTTGTCGTTGGGAGCTATCCAGAATCCTAGTGCCGTTCTTCTTATTTTCTCGGCCTCTTTCTTGTCCTTGGGAAGATCTCCGGAGCGATGGTATTCGATTATGGGGTCCATCCAGCTTGGCTCCGGCGGGAGGTCAGTCACCATGTTAATTGTTGCCTTAGCCTCGATGCTAGGCGAAGGGACATATTCTATGGTGATGACTCTCTCTTTCTTATCACTCATGACCAAGGCTAGGGTCGCTAGTGCATCGGCGTGGGTGTTCTCGTTTCTATTGATGTTGACGATTTCTTGGCATTCGAAGCTTTGGAGTATTCCGGAAGCGATAGCCACGTAGCTGGCCATTCTTTCGTCCTTCGTCTGAAATTCACCACTGATCTGGCTGCTGACTAATTGGGAGTCCGTATGCACCAGTATCTTTTTGATTCCGAGGCTTCGGGCCATTTTTAAGCCGGCGATCACGGCCTCATATTCGGCCTCGTTATTCGTGGCTCGGAATCCAAGCTGGATTGACTTCTCGATCACATCCCCCTGGGGAGATCGGAGCACGACGCTAAGGCCGGACCCTTTCTTATTGGCGGCTCCATCCGCATGCAAGGTCCAGGCCTCGGGGGCACGACCTATGATGTCGGGGCATTGAGTCGTCCCAGTGAATTCTGCCACGAAGTCGGCCAGGGCCTGTCCTTTGACGGAAGTTCGCGGCGCATAGCTGATGTCGTAGGCGTTCAAGTGGCAGGCCCACTTCATCATTCGTCGAGAGAGATCCCCTTTTTGGAGTATTTCTCGCACGGGCTGGTCTGTATAGACCACAATGCTGTGTGCAGAGAAATAGTGAGCAAGTTTTCGTGAGGCCACGACGAGGGCTAGGACGAGTTTTTCCAAAGGCATATACCTAGCCTCGGCATCGAGGAGAGTTTTGCTCACGTAATAGATAGGTCTTTGCTCCCTGTCGATTTCCTTGATGAGGACGGCGCTGACGGCTATCTCGGACACGGCGAGGTATAGGGTAAGGACATCGCCTGGATCCGGCTTAGTTAGAAGAGGCGGACTTCCGAGATAGTCAGCCAGCTCGGTGAACGCACGCCGGCATTCATCGTTCCATTCGAATTTCTTCTGGGCTTTTAAGGCCGTAAAGAACGGCTTGCATCGGTCCCCGAACCGGGCAATAAACCGGTTGAGGGCGGCGGCCATCCCGGCTAACTTTTGTATGTCCCTTCTCTTCTCAGGTGTTTTCAAATTTTTCAAGGCAGAGATCTGGGACGGGTTCGCTTCGATGCCGCGGTGGGTCACCATGAACCCCAGGAATTTGCCGGCGCCTACCCCGAAAGCACATTTAGAGGCATTCAGCTTCAGGTCATGCCTTCGTATTGTTTCGAACACCTCCCTTAGGTCGGATAGGTGGTCCCTCTCCTGGGTGCTTTTTACCACCATATCGTCAATATAGACCTCCATGGTTCGGCCTATGTTCTTAGAGAATATCTTGGTAACCATTCTCTGATAGGTCGCCCCGGCGTTCTTGAGTCCGAAGGGCATCACCTTGTAGCAGTAATTTCCCCTTGGGGTGATGAAGGCAGTCTTTTCTTGGTCGGCCTCCGACATAGGTATTTGGTGGTAGCCGGAGCAGGCATCCAGGAAGCTCATTCTGGCGGCCCCGGCCGTAGAGTCCACTATTTGATCGATTTTGGGCAAGGGGAAAGGATCCTTTGGACAGGCCTTGTTGAGGCTCGTATAATCGATGCACACCCTCAACTTTCCGTTCTTTTTGGGGACCACTACGGGATTGGCGAGCCATCTAGGGTAATAAATCTCCCTGATGGCCCCGGCCAGCAGAAGCTTCTCTACTTCCTCGTTTATGGCATCGGCATGCTCTGGACTGACACGGCGCCCCTTTTGCATCACGGGCTTGGCGTCCGGGCTGACGTTTAATCGGTGGCAGGCGAGGTCGGAACTGATGCCTGGCATCTCGCTTGGACCCCATGCGAAATTGTCGAGGTGTTGGATAAGGAGTTCGACGAGGTCGGTGACCTCTGGTTTGGTAAGCTTTGCCCCCACCATAAAAAAGTGGTCCTCGTCATACCCCGGGATTTGGATTTTCAGCAGTCCCTCCTCCACCTTGTCTTCGGCCTCAGGCCCCATCTTCTTGTTTATTTCCCTCAGCAGCTTAGGGTCCTCTGCCTCGATGTTCATGGCACTTTGGGCCGGCATCATCTCTTTGCCGGAATACACGGCCATGGCACAGCTGCGTGAGACTTTCTGATTTCCTGAGATGGTTTCCACACCAGAATCAGTTGGATATTTAACCTTTTGGTGTAAGGTGGAGGAGACTCCATCTACTCCATGGAGCCACGGTCGCCCTAATATCACGTTGTAAACAGAGGGGACATTCACTACCGTGAACTCCACGTACATAACTTTCGTGCCGGTTTTCACTGGCAAGGTTATGTTTCCTTTGGGCCGGACCGCCTCCGAGTTGAATCCGTACAGGGGTGGGACGTCGGTTTCCAACTGTTCCTCTTTGAGTCCCATCTTTCGAAAGAGGTCTTCAAAGAGTATATTGACCGACGCTCCTTGATCAACGAGGATCCGTCCTACTGCGCATAGGCCTATCTGTGCCGAGATAACGAGGGCATCAGTGTGGGGCACGTCCACCCCCACCAGGTCGAAGTCAGTGAAGCTTACATCCGGCTTAGAGTTGCGCTTATACTTTTTCTGAGGGCTTGAGCTTTCTGCGAGGCAGACGTACTGCTTCATCAATGCTTCCCGTGCTGAGGTTCTTTCTGCCCCATTCTGGATTGACCTTTTGGGCCCAGAGTGAATGACATGACAGATCATCACCGGTGGGGGGAGGTCCCGCTGCCTCTCATCAACCCCTTCTCCATCTCGGTCGGGTTCTCTTCGTGATTTGACGTATTTATCCATTAGGCCATCCCAGACCCATCCCTCGAGCCTGGCCTTCAGACCATGGCACTCGTTGGTGTGATGGCCACGACCCCTGTGATATTCACAGATTTTGTCGTTAGGCCCTGGGGCCGGCTCGTTCCGTAGTGGGAGAGGCCAAGAGAAGAAAGGCTCGTTCTCAATCTTGTTAAGAAGGTCGACGAGAGGTAGGCGAAAGGTGGTGGAATAGGCAGCGCCCGACCCCGAGGCGACAGGTGTTTGATGCCCCGGTCGGGGGTCCTCTTTTCTTCTTTTAGGGGCCGGTTGCGGATTTCTTCCCGTTCGTGGCCGCTCCATCCTTTCCGCTATGGGCCGGTTCCTTCGAGGGCTCGTTGCGACAAACCGGTCCCTTGGCTGGTCGATAAGGGCTACCGAACGTGTTGCCCCGGCGGACCTCATGTCCTTCTCAATGTCGATATGCTGTTTTATGAGGGACCTCAGTTGAGGAACAGAGTTGGGTGGGGTCGCGATCATCTCGTTTCGGATCCTGCTCCCAACTACCATGTTTTGCCTAAAGGCAGCTATGGCGGTGGAGTCGGGACAGTCCGCGCATTCGGCATGCTTCAGCCAAAACCGACTATCATAGTTCTCGAAGGTCTCTTTAGATTGGACCCTCACTTGATAGAGTTGCTCCGGCTGGGCAGCTCTCTCTTTCAAGTTTATGAACCGGTGCGCAAAGTCATAAGCTAGATCGTCCCAACAGTGGATAGAGTTAACGGGCAGGGACTGGAACCATTTACTAGCGAGCCTTCCCAGGCTGGCGGGAAAGCACCTGCACATTAACTGGTCAAGGTGCGACCAATGGTTCATCTGGTATCGGTAGTGTCGGAGATGGGCCTCTGGATCAGAGTCCGCGTTGAAGGTTTGGAGGATAGGGGCGATAAAGTTTCGAGGGGGGACACTGTATTCAATTTCGTCCGAGAACGGGGTGCTGCGGGTAGAGGCCACGATTTTCAAAGCTGCCTCACCAGCTGCATCGTGCCGTCCGCGTCGGCCTCGTCTCCGTGTCCGAGGTGGCTTGTCGGTTTGGGCATGACTAGATTCTGGCCTTGAGTCCCGACTACCATCCTGCCAACGGAGCCGCGAATGTATACTCCGCTCGTTATCGCGGCGAGAATTTCCTTCTTGGGAATGCTCCGACTCCGCACCCCTAGCCGGCTCCCTGGGAGTCTCTAGGGGGGGTCGTCGGAGGGGTCCCAACCTGGACATCACGCTTTTAACGGGGACGGGAACCGATTTGTCTTGGCTCGCGCCTTGAGCGGGCTCGGGTTCCGGCTCCATCAGCGAGGCTATCAAGGCTTTCTGGGCCGCAAGAGCGACAAGCTCTTTTTGGTGAATATCGATCATCATCTCTGTCAGCTCGGCCCGCGATCGGGGTGCGGGAGCTGTTGCAGTCAGGGGAACGGGCTCCCTGGTGGATGTGGTCCTAGGGGTCTCATCAAAAGAAAGCGTTCTTGGCATCCCAAGAACGTGGGGGGGTCGAGACGATGGAGTGTCAAATCGGTTATTGCCAGACATGTTTCTTTTAAGGACGGGGAGTCGAAGCTAACGCGCTACAAAAAAAATTTCCCACAGACGGCGCCAATTGGCGAGCTTGATTTTCTTCCCAAGCTCGGCTTAATCAATTTCGCGTTGGCTCCGATCTTCCGAGGTGGTCAGGTATGCTCCGGCGGTCAGATGGTCTTCGTACCTGCACAGGGAACGAACAGGGGCCCGGGGTTGTTGCCGGGTTTTCCCTCTCCGACGATCAAGTCAGTATCGATGTTAAGTGAAAGTACGAAGTGTAAGGAGGGATGAGGGTACGGGCCGGTTACAGTTCGGTGTCTCGAGTGGTTCAGACAGGGTTCAGGGGGTCGGGTTGTTTGAGCTTTATCTCTCCTCCCTCTTTGTGCGTCCCCCTCTGGGTAGGATTAGGGGGGGTATTTATAGTGAGGTTCAGAGGTGTATTAACCCTTGGATCACTGTACTGTAAGATGCTGATCCAACGGCGTTAGGGCATTTATGACTCTGACAAGAGTACTGTCTTTTCCCGGGGCCCACTGGAGGTGTCTTATGATTGGGCCACGTCGGTGAAATGTCAGGAGGGTCCCCCAAAGGGGGCAGTAGCATTAATTGGTGAAGCGTATCAAGTACGCTTCTTTGGGCCGGCCTAGCTTCACCCCGCTTGGTGATGAGCCGGGGTGGTGAGACATCCACTATATATGGCCCCGGTTTGTTTGTTTTCGTGGTGATATCGGTCCGGACGAGGGGACACTGACATTCCCTCGCCAATTGTAGCAAGTGATTATTTCTTTTAAGATGAAAAAAAGAATTAAGAGATGTAAGCATGTTTGATTGATTTGGTTCAACAAAAAATATGCCTTAATTTGGGTGGAGGCACCAGATGTTACACTGATGGTGATTAGAAATATTTCCTTTTCAGCATGCCTTGCTTAGTTTTTCCTAAATATTCCAACTTAACAAGCCAAACATTCTTCCCTTTGTATTAATACATAAAGTCGGCCGGATCCAGCATCATATTTGTTCTTGTCAGTCGTCCTTGTTCTTGTCAGCCGGTTCTAGGGAAATTCAAGCATGATTCCATCAAAGGCTTGGTTTGGAATTTATCATTGAGGCACGATATAAATTAGAGAATTGAAAATTTGTATAGCCTGCCTCTCAGAAGGTATAATGGCAAAAAAACAAAAATAAATAATATTAATCGGGTTGAAGGCTTAACCATCTGATAATGATCTATATGATTAGTTAATAGAAACTTGCAAATTATTGAGTTCCTGAAAAAACTGTAGGGCATGACATGTTTTTTTTTTGCGAAGAAGTTATTTTTTCGTAATTTGCTTTTTTGGTTTTTTGGGGGTGTGTTTATTTTTTATTATTTTTGTTAGTTTTTTTTTTAAATTAATACTTCCTTTGTCCCTTTTTAAGCGTACTCATTTGATTTTGGTAAATATTAAAAACTATTATTAATTCCATTTTAAAGTTACAAATATAGTATTAATTTAAATTAAATAATTATTATTGTCAATTTTTAAAATGTAGTCATTGCAATATTTGAGAATATTATAGTAATTTTGTCATTTTTTTCATTGATAAATTAGAAAAATGGACACTTATTTTGGAACATCAAATACGGAGTGAATAGATTATTGGGTTATAAAAATAAGAAGGAAATACATTTAGTGTACTGTATTACCTGCTAACGATTTAGATATCATAATACGAGAATTAACAACTGAGATACTCATCTATCAAAATGTTCACAATTCAAGTATCACCGTTAATTTAATTGCATGAAAATTACTTTCATTTTTTATTTTGGTCATATTCTTTGTAACTTATATAAATTTAGTCCTATTTTTTTTCATAAAGTTATGGTTTACAATCTTTATACTAAAACACATACATATGCATACATCTCAATTTAAAAAAAAAAACATGTTATTTGACTAAATTTTCTTTAAAAAAAATTATTTTTCTTAAAATCCATTTTTTTAATAAAAAAATATAACATTTTCTTTAAAACAAAAATAACGTAAGTTTTAGAAGTGACATTTTGGCAAAAAAAATTTTAGGCCTCGTCATTATTTGAATACTTTCGTGGAGAAACGGTAGAAAATTGTTATTTTTTTAAAAAAATATAAATATTTTATATAGAAAATATTTTTTAATTATTTATAATTTAATTTGTATACACAAACATCATTTATATAGGAAGAAAATGTTAATCTGAAATTTATATTATTTGTAATAATATATGTATATACATAATATTATATGTATTTATACACATATATACATATATACATGTATGTATATACACATACATACGTACATATGTGTGTGTATGTTAATATATATATATATATATATATATATATATATATATATATATATATTTATATTTATTTATTTATTTATTTATAAATTTATCATAAAATGAGACGTTTTAGAAAATTCATGGTTAAATTTAGACATATTATAAAATAATATGACCAAAATGAAACTTCAAACTAATTTCCATCCATTTCAATTAAGTGCGGTACATAATGTTTTGATAGATGAGTATCTCAAATGTTAATTCTCGTAGTGTGGTACATAAATTGTTAACAGCGGATAGTACAGTACAATTAATGTGTTTTTTTCCTAAAAAGAGAGAGTATTTAGTTTGAGTTTTTGAGTTTCTAAGGGAGTGATCACGGAATAACTAGTTTAGATTTTAGTACATGTTGTTAGGGTTCAAATCTTATATCGAGATTCTCTATTCCATTCTGTCCTCTGTTGCTTATTTTATCCGAAAAAAAATCTAAAAAATTTGAAAAAAATTTATACAATTAATATAATACATGTATCAATGCATTTTAATAATTATTTTTAAAATAAAATTCACATGCAATTTATTTTGGAATAAATGTATAAATTAGTGTAAATTAAACATTAAATCATAGAAAATTTGTTTAAAACAACATTATGTTTAAATATTTTAAAATTTGAATACAATATATTATAAAATCTTATAAATTTAAAGAACAAGTTGTGAAAATTTAAATTTTGAATGAAAATAAACAATCAGATAAGAGAAGAGGGCTAAACATTTATACTGATGTTTTGAGGGTAACATCGTATGTGAAGTTTACTTTTCATGATTACTAGATCTTCTAGGATTTCGTTTCCTAGTCAAAATCCAATTAGATTATTTATTATATATAGAAGAGGCCAACACACATTATTTTGGTTTGAGCCATTATATTATCACAAATAAGGATTTCTTTTCCTAGTCAAAATCCAATTAGATTATTTATTATATATAGAAGAGTCCAACACACATTATTTTGGTTGAGCCATTATATTATCACAAATAAGAATGAGGAAATCAAATATGCGAGTGTCGAGAGATATTAACAAGACCGAAAGCAAATTACATGAAAAATCTGATATGCCAATAACGGTTGCGAATGATATCATCAGAACTACAAGCAATATGCATGATGATATATTAAACTATCGGTATGTTATGTAACGCATTAGTCTAATTATTATTGTTAACACAAATTTATTTGCTAATTTAAAATCAATTCCCTTTTTGTAGATTTAACACCTTATTGTTTTCCTGCTTAAACTCTATCAAGAACGGATCTTCGGATGAGAAATCTTTAGCCACAAAAGCAATCGGTTTGTAACCTTACTGGTTTAATTTTTAGTTTCTAATAATTTTTGTTTAATTATCAATCTCCTTATGGTTGATTTTCTATCTTTTTGTGATTAGGATTATTAGCACTAAAAATTGCTCAAGGAAAAAAGAGTGGTGAACTTTTGAGACGGACTGTTTCTACTTTTTCAAACGTTAAATCTGAAGATGTCACGGTACAGGTATGTAACATATATAATTTGTCTTACAAATTCGATGATTAGTCGGAATTATCTAAACTCTCTTTATCTCTTTAACTAAACAATTTTCAGATGTTGGGATGTTTAACAATAACAACATTAGCTGGCGCAACAGGATTTTCTGAGATTGAGAGATCGATGAAAATCATCTGGGAATTCATTTGTTCATTATCAACATCTACGGTACGTAGTTTATCAAAATATGAACGAGAAAGTTGTATAACCACTTCAACAGAATACAATAAAGAACATATTCTTTGGAATAGTCTTTCAGGAATTAATTTCATAAACTGTGAAGTGTTAATTATTTTGTTGTACTCGTTAATCTAACCAGTAATAGACATTGATGCACAGATTTTATATTGTGTCTATAAGACTAACTATGCAAAATATACAGCTGAAATCGAAAAAAGATTGGGCATTGGTCATGTCAACAGCAATATCTACTTGGTCTTTACTTCTTACACTGATGAATACAGAGGAATTGGTGGCTCTCAACCAGACTGACAAATACTGGAATGGGTAACTCAATATACATATACTGTAAAAGATTTTATCATATTTGGAACAAAACTTATATAATTTAAATTTGACAAAAGAAAATTCGATGGCTTTGATGTTATTTTGGTGAGAAATTGATTTGCTACCTTGTTGAGATACATGGATCGAGTTAGTTATTTGGTTACCGAGTTAGTTAGTCGGCTACGGAGTTAGTTACTAACTTGGTAACCGACTAACTAACTCAGTAACCGACTAACTAACTCAGTAACCGACTAACTAACTTGGTAACCAACTAACTAACTCAATCCATGTATCTCAACCAAACGGAACAATATAAAAATGGAACAAAATGGCTCTGACAACTTCAGAAAAAGTTATAAGTGCTGCCTGTGGTTTAAATTGTAACACTTTTGGACTGTGAGTTTACGATATTGTACCAGCCTTCATAAGCTGGGCTGATTACTTCTTTTTCAAAGAGGTCTACTATTCTCATAGTTTGAGAATAAAATCAGTTTCCTCGGTAGTTTAGTATAACTTATACGTAGCAGTTCGAGAGAAACTAGAATATGCTCAAAGGGGATGGAGAACACCTGTAAATTAAGAAAGAAACGTTGGTTTTAAAGATCTCAGGGGAAAAGATCAACTTAAAAACTCGTTTAAATTAAAATCAGAAAAAGTTAGTTTTCCTGACTTTTATATTGATAAAGCTTAGGTTTTTCATGCTTGTAGCATAGCTCTTGAAAAATTGATTTGGTTATATTTTTACTTTTGAATCGGAAAGTTGATCTTTTACTATGTACAACTTTAACAAAAACATAGGTAAAATGAAGTAATTCATTATTGAGATAATTATTGTTTACTACACCAACCTATTGGTGGTTAAGAATATGCATACTCATCTTACCAGTTTAATAATTTACATAATCACCTATAACAGATTCATCAATCAACACACTCCAGTTAACATATGTTAACTTTTTAACCGATTTTTGGTTATGTGCGATGTCTGTTTTACCCTTGAATCATAACTGGAAGTGGTCACGTGATCACACGTTGACCAAACTTCTCTTAAAAAGTTAACATGAATCAACTAATTAAAATGTGTTGATTGATATATCTATTACAGGTGAGTATGTAAATTGTTAATCTTGTAAGGTGAGTATGCAAATTATTAACCACCAATAGGTTGATGTAGTAAACAATAATTTTCCCTTCATTATTTAATTCAAACTGTAATCATCGTATAGGGTAATGACTCGCATAATCGATATGCTTCAAGAAGAAAAATGCATTCGAGCAGCATGTGTTGGAGCACTTTCTATAATATGCGAAAAAGGGTACTTTGAACCATTTTCTGGTGAAGAACATTATAATGATTGGACCGTGAAAGACTGGAAAGATGAAGTTCTCGAACAAGTTGCAGCAGTTTTTGGATGGAAATCCAAGGCTTCTAAATATTTTAAGGTATGTTGTAACTTAATCTTGAGGGTGTTTATGAATAAATGTATAGTATCATAGAGGCTTGGAGTTCATTATAATTTAAATAAATTCAGTAACAATACCCGAGTTCTGAAGCATTTTTTTTTTTTGTACACATGACTTCCCATGCGCGAGTTGTCCATTTATTGAGGCTTATGAGCTGTAACTTAATTGATCTCGACTTGTAATTTGTAATACTATTCACATAGCTAAATAACCAAGTTTCATTGGTATAACAATTAACAAATGTCGATATTTTGTTGCAGGTTGATTTTAAGGTA
This sequence comes from Primula veris, assembly GCA_963682055.1. NCBI lineage: Eukaryota > Viridiplantae > Streptophyta > Magnoliopsida > Ericales > Primulaceae > Primula > Primula veris. The sequence goes on along the minus strand of OY821745.1, from coordinate 10,617,659 downwards.
AAACTTTGTAAGAAGATATTTGAGGGTAAAATTGCAATTAAGTCATGGTCTCAATTGAAGAAGGTATCCTAATTATTTCACCATCTTTAATTAAGTACTTATTCCTTTCATCCTTTGAGAATATTTATGATCATCTCCTTTGTAATATTTTTTAATTATATTTTTCACAGATAGAGTTCGTTGAAGAGTTTTTAGGAGATGATTTTACACTACAAATGATGGTAATACCTTGTTTTTTGTAAGAAAGATATTGATTTTCTCATTGGCTGACACGGTACAAAACAAAAAGGTTTACATGGTATTAGCTTCGTATAAGTTCACAGGTGACCGGTGCTTGTTTTCTGATCAACAATGTTACAAATAAAACAGAAAGAAAAATAGATAGAAGGCTACTTAAGTAGGACCTTGAGTAGCTGTAAAATAAACCTCACAAGAGATCCTCATCATCTAATCAGTAGCTTCCACAGGTTTTAAGGCTTCAATTTCTTTTAATTTTTCCAAAGCAGCCAATCAAGAATAACACCGATCGCACTCTTAGACTGCTTATGAATATATGCACCTACTTCAGTAATCATGTATTGAATTGTATCTTGAAATCTTTTGTTCGTTTGAATATATCAGGAAAATAAGTTCATCCAACATCTCTTTGAAGTGGGACCAAACGTTTGTTCATTTAGGCCGAAACTATATGCACCGGTCTACGACGAGGTTAGTTTATATTTGATAATTTTGTAATTTACTTTATATATATATATATATGTACTGATGGCATATTTATACACATATTTCTGCAGAGTAGCCTTCTATACCTAATTTATCTGTAGAAAAGAAAAGCTAAAGATGTTATGTGGATAAAACTACCATCTTTAAGTGTTTACTATTTCCAAAAATATTATTCTCCCGATAATTGCCCCATATCAAATTTGGTGATTTATATATGCAGGTTGAAGACAAGGGCTCTTTAAGAAACATAAGAAACCTACGTGGCAGTCTCAGGGTATAGATCTTAGGCATTGATTTTCTTATTTTTGTTAGACGTATACTCTGTATGATTTCCCTTAAATTTTTGCTTGTTTGCTTGATCTTATTTATTCCTTAAGCAACTTCTTATTGTTATTGTGTTATTCTCTCAACAGAAAATGGAGCTTTCATCGATACAAAAAGATAGGAGTAGATTGCGTAGTCAGAGAGGCATAGCAAAGATGAGGTTTCAGGTTAGAGAATGAAGATGTTACAACTCAGAAGTGATACGTGATAATCCTATGTCGATTCGAGTTAATAAAATTAAACTTTCTCAAAATTAAAGATGGTTTTATTCCCATTTAAGCCTGCCTTACTTTCTAATATGAAAAACAGTCCTGCAATTTAAAAACATACTGCGGGAATAAACATAGCCGAGTATGTTGCAACAACTACAACTATGTATCTCGGTTATTGGATGAAACTCGAATGCTGGGTATATAAAGTTGTAGATACTACCAGCCACTGAAGTGATTGAAAGTTTGCAACCATCGAATTTTCATCCAATAGTTGAATTAATTGACGATAGATGTGTTACTATGCTACAATTGGTACACTATTTATGCGAACCTTAACATCATTCTGGAATCTGGATTAATAAATATCAAGTAACTTTTCTTTTCCCTAATGCAGATTGACATGTCGAACTATTAAACATTCTACAAAGGCGCTGCAGGAATGTATATTTTTTTTGCAAGTTACAGTGTTTAGAGTAGGTTATTGCTAGTTACAGCATTTAGAGTAGCAAATGTCTTCTTGAAACTAAACCAAGTTGATTTTATTGAATTTGATCAAGAGAGAACAAGTTACTTTTATATTGCTTATGGAATTTGAACCTATAGATCTTTTGAATCAAGTGGTTTTAAGGGTTTGTTTGGCTACAAATTTCGGGATCAGTGTTTTTCAATTTGTTAAAAGTTGTCCTTCTTATTGTGCAGTTTTTAAGCTGCGAGACTGCTTTTTTTTTTTACCTTAATTAGGCCTGTCAGATTTCCTTCTTTTTCTCGATATGAAAAACGTAGTCTATTCATCTGCTAAGGCAGATGCTGGAAGAAACAAGTAGTCGGTTCGCCAGGTTTGAGGGAAAAAATCAGAAAATAATTGGCCCTAAAATAAAGAAACTCAAGTTAAAAATAAAACAAATAACAATCTATTTAACCTGTCAACTATTTTGCAAGACTTGGTACATGGTGCGGCACATCGAATTCCAAATATTTATTCAAGTGCGTTTTGCATAGAAAACGAAATTGCAATGCACGTTTATTAGTATTTAAGTTTTGGTATGACGACAAAGGTTTATATTTACAGCCAGGGTAATTCCTCTTTTACTGCAGCAACTCCTCGTGCCATAATTTCGTATCAACCCTTTCTTTATTTATCTTGACATCAATGATCCAACAACACCAGCTATAAGAGTAGTGGGGTCACCAAGAACTGCTGATACAACAAATTGCATAGCCAAACCAGCCACCTCACAACATTTTCTCACTTTACCCTTCCCCTTTTGGTGATGAGTTTGAAGACTATTCTTGAGTGTAGGAATTCTATTTCCCGAATTACGCCTATTTCCCCCTACTTTTTCATTATAAATTTCGTACCAATTTTCCACCAACATTTCCCTAACACAAGCTACATGAAGATTATACTCTTTCTTGGTCGATCGATAACTCCAACTCCTCCCCTTTTTTCCACACCGATGACATGGCTCGCTAACCTTGCGATACAAATACAATTTTATTTCACCATCATCGATGACCATCGGGAGCTTAGCGCAACAAGGGTGTAGGTCAAAGTCGCACGACTTGCAATGGTAGGAAAACCCCGAAATACCCTTCTCGCATGCATTGCAGTAACGCCTGACAGTACCGGGTGGACGAGGGTAAAATTGAAAATTGCACTCGGGGTAAAACGGATGCGAAAAAGAAGGGGTAAATAGGGCACAATGCATGTGAAGATCATAGTCACAAGTGGAGTTACACTTGTAGTGTGAGCCTATGCCTACTTCTTTGCACCCATCACATTTGAATGGTACATGTGTGTACTCAAATTTGAGCTTGTGTTGAGGGTGGTTAAAGTGTGGGATTTCTAAGTATTTCATGGTTATGTCACATTATTGGAAAAATAGGCATGGTTGCCTCTATATAAAGATGGTGTTTTGGAATCTCTTTATTTGAGAATATAAAAAAGGAGGTAGCTTATTTCAAGAATAATCTTTAGAAAATTTAATATGGAGTTTTAGTCTAGCTTGGTATTGAAGCAATTAGGGGATTTGAATGGTTTCAAAAGTGGCAAATAATTGTGTAGGAATCTATCTAGTAAAGAAGGGAAAATGACAACGTCTAAGAATATTTCTAGTTGGAGAAGTAGATTGAACCAACATCCTAACATTATCCAATTGGGAATTTACTAAAGTTTGGGTATTTTCAGATTTCAAGCAACAAAACTCGTAGACTGTACATATATTCTAAATGAGTCGAATAGAGTTCGTCGATTAAATTATATACAAAAGTAGTTTGTATTGTAACAAACGACTTCTTCGACATAAAGAGATGGTGGTTTGCTTATTACGTAGTAATATTTCTGTGCACAAATTATCTCTGGTAAAAAAAATTGTTGATTATACAAAGTGCACTAAATTAAATCTCCGATCATGGGTATCCAGAAAATGTAGACATTTCAGGATAGAATAAGAATTAGCATCTTCTAGACATCTTTTATAAAACGCATTGATAACGAATTGAGTTTTCATCACTCCCCCTTACATCTATATATAATAGTATATACTTTTACGAATCGTGTTTGCTTTTGCTATGAGGTGGAATTTAATATGTAGCTTTCTTCCTTTGGATGATATCAAAGCTATATTCAAAACATTAACGTACTCGCGTGCATTGCAAAAGATGAATGCCACTTTCTGGGAATATATTCCATGGCCACAAACGATGGGTGGCATTTGGCAACCCAGATTTTTTTCAGGAGACGACTTAATATTAGGAAATGTCTGTTATTAGCAAGGGAAAGGGATGGAGTGTGTTAGCAACTTGATGCGGGTTCCTGGATTTTGGTTAGAGAGTTGGCCAAAAACAAGGTCAGAATTTGGCTAAGGGATTGATTGAAATGAGTCACGTTCGAGATCGGGTTTTGACTAGTGATTGGCCAAGAGGAGTGTTGTATGTTTTGGGTAAACTGTTAAAACGAAGTTGGCTAAGGGAAACATGTGAAATCTGGTTAGTTTCGAGCTGACGTTTGGCGTGTAGGAGTGTCAAGCCTTACAGGTTTGATACGGTTCAAAAGATGGACAGAATTGAAGGAAAAGTTGGTACAGTGTAGTCAGATCGTTGGTTAAGTATTTAGGCACCTTTAGTTGTTGTGGAAATGCTTTGCAAGGTTCTTTTGACTGTGTGAGAAGAGCAATAACGTTTAGTGAATCATTGAATCATTTATAAGTACATAAATACACACTTAATATCCATAAATCTATATTCCCAACTTTTATTTAAAATTTGGTATATATTGCCATAACATCAGTGAAATCAAAGTTAAAAACAAAGGAAAATGATGGTTTAGTACAAACTAGAGAACTTATTTATTATCATAAAAACATGTCTAAAATATATATTATAGTTTAGTACATAGCATCAAATAAATCCCCACATTACCATAATCATTGATTAGTTCCTATTTTTTAGCATTATATTCCATATTTTCCTCTCTGAATTTCTACATTGATTATTTTTAACTCTGTGTATACACGTTCAAAACTCGAAAACCTCTCTCTCTCCTTATTTTCATGTTTTAGGATTTTTTCTGTTCGATACTTTGTACTTTTTGGAATTCAATTGTTATTTTGGAATTTAGTTTTTAATTTTTTGTTGTGGTTGATGATCCACCATTATCTATATTATTTATCGTTTCTAATATTTGATGCTCGATGATACTATATATTCTCCATTATTGATGCTTTGTGTTGCTCCGTATTCATTCATAACGTTGATCATCCGCCATTATCTATATTATTTATCGTTTCTATTTTTTGGTGCTCATATATTCTCTCTCATTTATGTTTTGCGTTGCTGCGTGTTTATTTATAACGTTTCTATTTTTATTGTAATTTTTAGTGTCTTGGGTGTTTGATTTTTTATTGAATTTCGTTGTAAAAATGACCGAGTTTTACTGGTCTTATGCTATACGTTGCTGTTAATTGCTATGATATTTTTTACATTGATACTATACGATGATCCCTTATCATTATTCTTGGTTTTTTATTTGTTTGTTTGATTCTCAATAATATTATATGTTGCTCTATATATTTTCATTGATGTTATACGATATTAAGGATAAATTAACAAAACATGCTACTTTTGAAACTAAATTAACAAAAACATACCCAAAAATTTCTAATTAACAAAAATATACCCAAAATTTCAGACCATAATTTGTATATTTCATACCCTTATTCCAAAAGTCCATACCCTTATTTCAAAGGTTTATACCCTAATTTATATATTTCATACCATTATTCCAAAAGTTCATACCCGTATTTCAAAAGTTCTTACCCTAATTTGTATATTTTATACCCTTATTTCAAAAGTTCATACCCTAATTTGTATATTTCATACCCTTATTCCAAAATTTGATACCATAATTTGTATTTTTTATACCCTTATTACAAAAGGTCATACCCTTATTTCAAAAGTTTATATCCTAATATGTAGAGTTCACTTATATTTTTAAAATGCATACCCCAATTTAAATAATTCATATCTTTACTTATATAATTCATATACATAATTTTCAACTTCATAACGTTAATTCACGTAATTCATTCACTTATTTTTCAATATTATATATTAATTAACAAATACAACTCTTACCCGTTCTCCGATCTCGAACTACCACGTCGTCGTTGTGGGCCTCTCATTCGACGATCGCATCTCCGTCGACATCAATCTCGAGTTTTCGATCTCGCTCTATACCCTTGCCGCCAATTGCTATAGATGTTGAATCATGGGGTTCAATAATTGATTTTGATTATAACGTTGATTATGTTTTTAATGATTTTACGATTTCTCTATTTCGATGATATAATGCTTGTCTTTTCCAAAAAGAGAATTTGTAAATTTCAGAATGCCAGAAAGATAGAGCTCAGAAAAACGAAGCCACGGGTTCAAGCGGAATTAGAATCGGAGCTAAAACGAAGAAGTTACGGGCTTTTGAAGTTTAACGAGAAAACTGAGAAAACTGAAGAACGACCGATCGAAAATGACCGATCGTTTTTGGTCCAAATTCTTCCAGTGAGGACGTCGAAAAAACGACCGATCGTTTCTCAGAAAACGACCGATCGTTTTCTGAAAACGTCCGATCGACTGTAGAAAACGACCGATCGTTTTCTGCAGATCTCGAAAACAGCTTTTCAGCTTATTCTGAAAAATTGCTTAAAACCTGTGGATAAAACCCTCAACCACTGCCAACGGTCATATACAGAAAAACAGACTTTGGTGATTATATAAACCACCCAATCTCTCTCCCAAAACCACAAATAAATACACCAATCCATTATCCTTCAACCTCTAAATAAAAACCCTAAAATCACCATTTTGGTGAATACATTCAAGAAAGAGGGAAATCAAGGAGAATACGATTCAAGCTTAATCATCATCAAAAACTCACCAATTAGCTTATTTAGAAGCAATTAAAATAAGTGAGTGTAGTTACATTGATTGTAACGATTTTGTAAAGAGTAAAATATAAACTCATTTGTGAACGAGTGATCGGGTAGAGGCTTTGTAAGCAATTGAAGCTTAAAAACTCTAGGTCTTTTCATTTCGGGATACTCATAAAGTGAGGGGGAGCTCAATCGGTTGATTAGCTCGATAGGATTTGTAATAATCCGCAAGGAGATTTTTAGTGAAATACTCGGTAGTACCGAGGAGAGGACGTAGGCCGTTTGCCGAACCTCTATAAAATCACGGTGTCATTTTCTTTCCTTGCTTTTACTTTCCGCAAATAGTTTATTGCTTGCATTTAGTAATTCTAGCAATTCTTTATCTTTTGTTAAACGCAATAAGCTTAAATTTGCGATAGTTGGGTTATTAATTGCGCTTAAGTTTAATTAGACCAAAAACGCCTAGAAACCTTATTCACCCCCCTCTAAAGTTTAGCCACACGGGCCAACAATAGATGTGTCCATCTCAATCTCCACGGAAGAGACATTGAGGAGAAGAAAAAGATCAAAAAATAGAGATAGGATGGAGAGAGAGATCGGAAAAAGAGAGCAAGTATAAAAGATCGGAGAGAGTGAGAAGGAGGATGAGAGATATTGGAGGGAGAGAGAAGAATGAGAGATAGATGGGAGAGAGTGTGAGAGGAGGAGATGAAAGAGATTGAGAGAGATGAATCAGAATTTTTGTTTTTATTAATTATTAATTGAATGTATATTTTTGATAATTTAACTTTTGAACGTATGTTTTTTTTAATATAATAGATGTAGGGTATGTTCATGTTAATTGCCCCACGATACTAACTCATCATTGTTATTTGATAGTTTATTTGTTTATTTGATTCTCTATGATGTTATATGTTTTTCTCTATATGTTTTCTTTGTAAATCTTAAATTTCTCTCTATATTTTTCTTTTATAAGTCTTTATCTTTTTTTTATATGATTTCTATTTTTCTAATTTTTTTTTGGAATATTATTGTCTTTTGATATTTAGAAAAAATAAGAGTAGTTAGTTCTAATTTGAAACACCAAATATTTATGTAGGAGAGTATGGAGAGATTTAAGAGAAGGGTTATTTTCGTATTTGCTAAGAGGTCGGATTTTTCCACTATAAATAATCTGAATCCATGCACAAACCGTAATTTCAAAGTACGAACCCTATTTCGTAAGTACAGACCATAGTTTCAGACTATGGTGTATGGCTCAGTGTAAACCGTAGTCTGAAACTTCGGTTTACAGCATGATAATTTACTTTATTACCTCTGCGTTAAACACTTAAATAGAAAAAAAAAAACACAAATTCGACACTTTCTAACACACCCGAAATACACATCGTTTTTAGAGAGATAAAACACATCACCCATCCAAATTCACCCATTTCACATAAACCTAATCAAAGCATATACCCAAATTCGTCTCCGATTAAACCACGATTCTTTCACATAACCTTCATCAATCATTAACCTTAAATTTGTAATTTATATATTAAAATAAAAATAATGCAAATTGGGTTTTTGATATTTACATATTTGGGTTTTTATGCCAATTTATTTCTTTAAATGGTTATCACTAATTGTTTTGTTGCATAAATTGTAAAAAGTTAGGGTTTTTCACATTTTATGCTTTTAATACAAATTAGGGGTTTTATACCAATTTGTTGATTTAAATAATTACCACTAATTGTTTATATTATTAATCTTGTTTGTATTATGATAAATTGTAAAAAGTTAGGGTTTTTTCATATTTTACCCTTTTTATACAAATTAGGGGTTTTATACCAATTTGTTGATTTAAATAGTTATCACTAATTATTTATATTATTAATCTTATTTGGATAATGATAAATTGTAAAAAATATAGGTTTTTCATATTTTACCCTTTTTATACAAATTAGGAGTTTTATACCAATTTGTTTATTTAAATAGCTATCACTAATTGTTTATATTAGTACTCTTGTTTAGATCATGATAAATTGTAAAAAAAAGTTAGGGTTTTTCATATTTTACACCTTTTTTTATACAAATTAGGGTTTTTATACCAATTTGTTGATTTAAATAGTTATCACTAATTGTTTATATTGTTAATCTTGTTTGAATTATGATAAATTGTAAAAAAAGTTAGGGTTTTTCATATTTTACACCCTTTTTATACAAATTAGGGTACCAAATTTTCGATTTAAATAGTTATCACTAATTGTTTATATTATTAATCTTTTTTGGATCATGAAAATTTGTAAAAAAAGTTAGGATTTTTCATATTTTACACCCTTTTTATACAAATTAGTTTTATACCAATTTGTTGATTTAAATAGCTAAATCTTTAAAGCAAAGTAGTTTTAAAGTTCGTGGAATATTAGAAGATATAAAAAATAAAAACCCAGAAAATGTTTCAAACTCAAAAACGATTCATAATTATTTTGCTAGTCTTAAATTTAAAGAGCGAGATGGTAGAAGCCAAATACAACAATTGCTTCATTTGTTGGATATCTATCATTATACTTTCTATTATAATGAGAAACTAACAACCCATTGCCTATAAAACCTCTTTTTTGCCCACTTACAGATTGTTCAAAACTTTTTTAGATATATTGACAATGGACTGTACGTATAGAACAGCCCGCTTTAACATGTCATTTTTAGAAGTTGTAGGGATGAATTTGACAAACCAAACATATTGCTTAGATTTTATTTTTATACGTGATGAGACAGATGCGAGTTATATTTGAGCTTTGAAAAAATTTGAAGAAACATTTGCGGGTTGTACACTCCCTAGGGTCATCATAACAGACAGAGAAATGACTTTGATGAATGCATTATCCGTTGTCTTCCCATATTCTTTTCATTTATTATGCACTTTTCATATCTCGAAAAACCTTTTGAAAAAGTGTAAAAAAATTATCTCTTATGTAATTTTCAAAACGTTTCTAAATAAATGGGGTTTAGTCGTTGAAGCTGAAATGATAGAGGAGTACAATTTTTACATAGTTAGTTTCATTTTCTTCTATAATTCGTATCCCAATGAGGTTAAGTATGTAACCAAGTTGTTAAATAAATATGTCAATAAGTTTGTTGCATGTTATACCAACCCTACAATGCACTTATGTAATAGAACTACTAATCGGTCAGAATAAATAAGCTAAAAAAATCTATTTACACCAATTCTGGCACTCTTAAAAATATTTAGGTCGAAGTGCATACAATTCTTAGTAAACAGCTCGAAGATATTAAAATTAAGTTGGATAGATCCAAGTCCTATTTTACACATGCAGAACAGACACCTCTCTTTTCCTATCTTAGATCCTATATCACACATCATGACTTTAATTTATTATTTGAAAAACATAAAAAAATGTGTTGGGCAGTGGGATGTGAATTATTCTTGTGGTATAAATTTGTCTGAGAGGCTACCTTGTCACCATGTTATGAGTAAGCATACAACTCTTAACAAGTATGTTTCACTAGAATATATCCATAAATTATGGAAAATTTTAAATGTAATTGATGATAATGGGTCCAACGATGGTGATGGGGTTGAGGGTGATCTGTACGAGTTTAAAGTGTTTATTCTACCAAAACATCTGTCGAAAAACGCCACATGAAAACACAACTCCGAAAAATAACTTTACCCTCTAGAACATACATGAATGAACCTGAAGTAAGGCAGGGTAAGGGGAGACCTGGAAAAGGAAACACTTACAGTAAGAGATATAAGTCAGGCTAGGAGTATGTAAACGAAGAACTTACGAGTGGAGATAAAGGAAAATGTAAAGCCGGAGAAGAGCCAGTTCATTCAAGTAGGAGGATGCGTAGGACGACTAAAAACTCCACTAACCTTATAAAACCCTTCGAGTACAGTGAGAAAATATGATTCATGTTACATAACTACATCAACATGGTAAACAATGTGTGTGGGGATGGTCTTGCGGATTCCGAGTCATTGCAAATGCGATGGAAAAAGAAGATGGGGAAAATGATTGGTATGTAGTTAGATGGGATTTGAAGCAAGAGCTTCAGGTAAGTAAATAAATTTATTTTGATTTGTTTGAAAATCTCTCTCCGGAAGGTTTTGGATATGATTATATTCTTGAGAGTTTGAATTGGGGTGAGTTGAATACCAATTTTGCCCCTCCCGATTACTGGGTAAGATTTCCAGCCTACGGTTATCTAATTTCATCTTGTTATGATATACCACTTGTATACTTGTCATTATGTCATACCGATAGGGGTTTAAAAATTCACAACACCACTTATTTACCTATTTTTTCCGGGCCTCGTAAAGGAAGATCTTACCTCCCTACTACAATGATGTTCATCAACAACTGTCATTATGCTGAAATTGTTCCTAAAGACGAGAACTTTCCAATGTCAGAAATTGTGAATCGGTCGGATAAAATACACACTCAAGATCCTCATCAATGGAATAGCCTTTTTCGATCAAATTTCAGCAAATACAAAGCAACATTACAAAAGAAAGAGGAAAAACAAATGTCAAATAAAACATCATACCACTTAGGCGATTAGTTATTTATGTAGGGTAAGTTGTACACTGCTTTTAATGAGGCACAAATAAAATCATGTAATGTTTTATGTTGAGTTAATTCATTTTATGTAATTTATGTAATGTTTTATGAAATTTATGTAATGTTTCATTTTGAGTTAATTTCTTTATTTAATGTTCCATGTACATTTAATAACTTTTTTGAAGTCTATTTCATTGTTTCGTTCAACAACATTGGCAACTACAACTAATAAATGAACGTATACACACAAAATAAGATAGATAATAATCAGCCCAGAGTACCATATTGAAACGATCGTAAGTATCTTGTATGTACATGAAAAATGCATTTTTCAAGTGTTACACATTTATTTTATGACAGATTAACTACTTGTAAATTACAACTTATTTGCTTCAAAAAAAGGCAATATAACCAGCCAAGTATAAAAAAATAGTCATGATACAATATTGCAACGGTCGTAAAACTCTCGTATGTACATGAAAAAATATTTTTTCAAGTGTTACACATTTCTTGCATGACGGACTAAATACTTGTAAAAATAATTAAACTAAAACGATCACCGAATCACAACTTATTTGGTTCATAAAAAGGCAAGATGACCAGCCAAGCGAAAGAAAACAGTCATAGTATCATATTGCAATGGTCGTAAAACTCTCGTATGTACATAAAAATGTATAATTCCAAGTGTTAACCATTTCTTACATGACAGACTAATTACTTCTGAAAAGAATCAAAATAAAAGGGTCAGATAATAACAATTTATTTGATTCACTAAATGGCAACATGACCATTGTGTTTTATACAAAAAAATTACTGTTTTTTGTTCTCGGTGTTACATTTAACAAACCTATTAAGATATATTAAGCAGCACAATTTAAACATAAATATTTGAGTTTTTTTTCTCTATAAAAACTGCTTTTTATTTTTTTGGGTTTTTTTTACGTAGGGGCAGGAAGGTATACCACATTGTAAACCGTAGTTTCAGACTACAGACCGTAGTTTCAGACTACCGTTTACACTGAGTCATAAACCGTGGTAACTATTCCACGTTACTAATCTAAAATATAACGTGGAATAGTTAAATAGTTATAGCCATATTATGATCAAATTTATAAAGCTCATAGTATAAATGGTTTTGACAAGTTTTTTTTATTTATTTATAAATAAAATCAAACAAGTGTTATTGTTTCTAAAAGGATTGCAAATTTACCTATTTGCATATATATATATATATATATATATCATCTCTAATCCGCCTCCGCTGAGTATAATTTCTGGTTCCGTCACCGATACTTATTGGTTATTTATCTGTTGACTTTCGAGTAAGTAGTAACGTGGCATTTGGTTATAAAATAAGATTCTCCATTATTACAATTTTGCTACCAAAAACCGAAAGGCTATTTAATTTTCATTCAAGTTCCATCTTTTATGAGGAGAAGAAATTCCTTTTTGTAGAAGTAGCAAATGACCTTCTTCCAAAATTTGAAAGAGACAAGATAGGAGGGGTAAGTGTAGACAATCGAGGCGACAGTATCCTTATAATAAAAAAAATTATGATTTTTTTTTTATTTTAACCATATTTTTCACTAAAATATGTTTAAAACTGTAATTACATATAAGTACCTCTTACCAACTTATATTCCTTCTAGATATCTTAATAATTTCATATTTTACTCATGGGTACCACTTTTTAATTATTTAGTTTATTTACTAAATGGTCATACAAACCAAAAAATAATATACATATTTTATCTCTCTATAAACCCAAAAAAATAGTTTTAAATTACAACAAAATTCTATAAAACCAAAATAAATCACAAAAATGAAAAAAATCACAAAAATTATAAAAAATCATAAAAAATCAAAAAAATTATAAAAAATACAAAAACTTATAAAAAATAACAAAAAATTATAAAAAATTCAAAAAATCAAAAAATCAAAAAAAAATATAAAAAATATAAAAAATATAAAAAATATAAAAAATCACAAAAAATCACAAAAATCACAAAAAATCACAAAACATTATAAAAAATAGCAAAAATCACAAAAAATTATAAAAATTATAAAAATTATAAAAAATGAAAAAAAATCACAAAAAAAAAGAATTATAAAAAAATCATAAAATCATAAAATTTTAACAAAATTACAAAAAATATTTTTTTTTTTGTCAATATAACACTTTTTATACCGAAAAGTGAATTTTTTTTAACAAAAAAATGGTTTTTCCATGAAAATGTGCCTTTTTTTAATCTAAATGAGCTGAAAGTGCATCTAGTTCAGTCAAAAATACATATATTTCAGTCAAAAGCGTATATAATTCAATAAAAATGCATATAGTTCAGTCAAAAGTGTATATATTTAGTCGAAAATGCATAAAATTGGGTCGAAATTGCATTCAATTCAGCTGAAAGTACATCTAGTTCCGTTGAAAGTGTATACAATTCAGTCGAAAATAAATATAGTTCAATAAAAGTGAGTATGCATATAGTTCAGCTAAAAGTGCATCTGGTTCACCTGAAAGTACATCTGGTTCAGCTGAAAGTACATCTGGTTCAGCTTAAAGTGCATCTAATTTAGTGGAAAGTACATATAGTTAAGTCAAAAATGCATATAGTCTAGTCGAAAATGAATATAGTACAGTCGAAAGTGCATATAGTTCTGTTAAAAATGCATCCGATTCAACTAAAAGTGCATCTGGTTCAACTGAAAGTGCATATGGTTCAGTCAAAAGTGCATCTAGTTCAATAAAAGTGCATATCGTTCTGTAAAAGCTGCATCTGGTTCAACTAAAAGTGCATCTGGTTCGGCTGAAAGTGCATATAGTTCAGCTTAAAGTGCATATAGTTCAGCTTAAAGTGCATCTGGTTCAGTCGAAAGTGCATCTAGTACAGTCCAAAGTGCATAAAGTTCAATAAAATTGATTTTTTTCATTTTTTTTTATAATTTTGTGATTTTTTTCATTTTTTTATAATTTTTTGTGATTTTTTTTATTTTTTATAAAATTTTTATATTTTTATAATATTTTGTGATTTTTGTGATTTTTTATAATTTTATGTGATTTTTTTTCATTTTTTATGATTTTTTTGTAATTTTTTAAAAATTTTGTGATTTTTTTCATCTTTATAATTTTTGTGATTTTTTTTATAAAAATACATTTTTTTTAAATTTTACAATTTTTTGTGATTTTTTTCATTTATTTTATATAATTTTATGTGTTTTTTTTTCATTTTTTGTGAAATATGTGTATGACGTTTTGGTAAATAAAGTAAATAATTAAAAAGTGGTAATTATAGAGAATATGAACTTATGAAGGTAGTTATGAGTAATATAAGTTCAAAAGTGGTACCTATTAGTCATTATTTGATGATTTAATATCCATTTATTTTTTTTATTTTATTTAATTTAATAGATGATGTAAATTTCAAGACTCGGATAAGTTATTTCTAAATTCGCCATTAGCCATGTGCAATGCCCCAAATTGTTTCTAAGTCCCTCTCTGAAACTATAAGAATTGGATAAATTCAAATACAAAATAAGAACACGGTAGAATAATCCCCATATCTTATGACAAATAATTGCAAGGTGTGACTATATTTAGATTAGATAAGCATATCACGATGACAGCGTTACATAAACTTTAGTCAAGTCCAATTACATCCACAGAACAAGCACCAAACCCCATATTTATTTTCCACATGGCATTAAGCTAGTCGGCAACATGTAATAATAATGAACAAAATACAAACCAAGACTGGACAGCTAATACCCCTTGTCCCTATGCCTTCTATTGAGATATTATTAGTTACAAAATTGTTCCCATAGTTTTACCAAAATAATATTTGGTATCTATACTTTTAAATGAAACGTTAAGAGTTTGTTATTTGGTAAAGTTTGTCTACCTTGTTCATCTTGTTCTAACATGAAAGTTTTAAGTTAGATGTAACTCATATCAGCCCGCCTTTTGCTATAAATTTACAATCAGACTAGGAATGGAACCAATATTAACATTGTTGGGTTGCAATTTACAAAGTTATTTTTCGGGATTGTAAAACTGTAAGGGTGTAAAAACACCCATTTATCACTTAAAAGCATTCACATGAGTGTTGACATATGTGCTTTTATATAAAAATATGGACAATATAGTGAAAATTTTCAACACATTAGTTGGTAAGGCTCGATACCCAAGTAGTAAATTCATACAATCTGGACATATATTAAATTCATGTCCAAATATGTCAAATTTTTGTAGCTATGTACATACTTTTAAATGATCCCCACACAAAAAAAATGACATAACTCTCACAAAAATAAAATAAAATAAGTAATTTAATATTTTGTATAGAGCTTTGTATGTCAACTGATGTACAAGGAACAAATATGTACATGTACAAGCCTAGTATTAGTCATAGATGTGAAAGTTTGTTATAGAATTTGGAGACAAACAGTTATGAGTGCTAATAGATTCGTCTCTGAATCAAACATGCTGAGATTTGATAGTCACTATTTGTTAATAAATCAGTTACTTATATAAAATTTCCAAAAAATTCATAATAATAATTTTGAAATTAATAAAACCCTACAAGATCATATGAAGCCTAACATCTATTGAAAAATAATTCTGGACCAACTCTGCTTTTTTCTTATAATTTGGGACCATGAATGCTTCAATCAAAACTTTGAGAGAAGCTAAATCATCGACTCTGACTATGAGGACCATTCTAGTAACTCAACTAACTTTAATACATTTATATAGTACATGTAAACATTTGAATTTGACAAATTTGCATTGTAAAAAAAGTAGCAAACAAGAAAATGGGCAAGAGTTATTTGTCCATGAAAACTGATCCCTCATCATCATCATTTGATTTGCTTGGCTCTGATCTTCAAGATATTGGTCAAGCCACTAAGAAGCTTTTAAGTCACACTTTTAAGCTAACTCTTGGGCTTAGCCTTGGTACAGGTCTGCTTCAGTGGATTGCTTCAGTTGCTGCTATGTAATATTTTCTTTCTCTTTCTTATTATTTCAGGTTTCATGATATCATTTGCAGCGGCAGCCCGCTAGTGCAGGTTGTTTGAGGCTAAAAAAAAAAATCGATTGCCTCAAATTATATATTTTTTATATAAAATAAAATAAAATTGGATGGCAATGAGAATTAAACTCATATCGTTAAGTATTAAACACTATGTATTTTATTATTAATCACTCCACCACTAACATTCATGTCATGTTTATTGAATTACTTTTTGATATTCTAATAATTAGATATTTGGGTTTACACGCCCTATAAATTTTTTTTGCCTTTCTTGCCCAAGGCTCCCCCGCCTCATGGACTGCCACTTGGGCCGTCCTTAATCATTTGATCTTATTGTCATATTTAACATGCCTCTTAGGTTAAAAAAAAAAAGATCAACTACGGGACATTCTACTAGCAGTCGCGTAAAATGTGTCCTTGACAATTTTGTTAGTTAGGAACGGGTAAACAAAATTATTTTCGGATTCCAGAAATTAGGAAAGTAGGAGTAGCTCCGGGTCTAACTCTGTTCCGCAGCTTCAAGTCTACGGTGCATAAAATTTCAGTTATCGGTTGGTCACGCATCGCATTTTACTTTTGGAATTTTTATATTTCTCATCATCGGAAATTTTATTTAGTCCACATAGCGAAATTTAAAATAGTAATACCTTCCGCATTTAGTATTATTGTGTTCTTATTATGTTAATTTGTATATAGAAATTTAAACTACCCGAATCATTTATGATTTTTACGAGTAAGTTAGTCTTTTTACTTTGATACTCTATACTAGTGTCCAATACTTGGTTTGATCGCTATATGGTTTTATTATGAGAAAATTTGTAGAAGTAGTCAAAGTCACAAATATGTCAGTTTCTTCAGATTTACTACAGGATCTGTCACTTTAGCCCTAGTTATAATTAGCATGATTTTTATATTTTTAGGATAACAGTTTAACTTTATAAATTTTTCAGATTTTCTATCAAATTTATTATCATAACTAAATATTATTATATTTTAATATACTTCTATCAAATTTTTTCAACCCAAATTAATTTACTAGAGCAACCACATTAAATAAATTACAACTTTTCCCGTATTTAAAGTAAAAAAATACACTTTTACAACTTATAAGTAAACATTTTGGTTTATACAAATTATCAGTTTTTTTATAAATTTCTCTATCACAACTATACAACTCATCTTTTTGCTATTTTATTAATTTATATGTGAAAAGTACAAATAAATGAGAGAATAAGAGAAAAGTAAGAGAGATAAATTATTATTTTAATTATAAGGTAACATCTTGATTCCTTATATTTGAGAGATATTTGAGTTAATGTATATTTAAGTTAATGGATAAGTAACTGATACGTATACAATTTTAAAGCAATCTCCTTATATTTAAGGTAAATTGGTGATATAAGGGGACTGATGCGAGTGATTCGTGTCTCTAACCGGTGTGGCCATGATTACTACATGTTAGAAATTGATGGAGCTGTACTGTAAATAATCATAGGGTTAGGCGGTTATAACAACTATTCTATTCCTACCATATTCTTGTTTATTCCATCTATTCAAGAGATAATATGTATGTACTATCTAGTTTAGCTTAATTTTGTCAAGGAAAGAATATTTACACACTAACATGGCATATTGACATTAGATCTCACTTTTTGTACCACAACCTAATTTATCACTAATGAACTGAATAAAAAAAAAGTATTAGTTGTTAAAATGCAAAATAGTTAGGAAAAACATGTATACACTCTTCTACCATTTCTCTACCTAATTTATCACGTTTTCATGTTTAGTCCCCAAACTATGGTTTTTTCCATTGTAATTCCTGATCTATGGTTATTTTCTGCGTTTTCTACTAAAATCGGCAAAACAGCGAGATGTTTCAGAAACATGATTATGTAAATACTTTTTGTATACTTATCATTTTCGTTATTTTCGTGTAGTTATCTGCTGGTGTTGGATAAGACGAACTGGAAGACAAATATTCTTACATCCCTTCTAATTCCCTACATTTTCTGTAGCTTGCCCAGTATTGTATTTGGCCTGCTCAGGTGATACTTCATATATATTCAATGAGCAACTACATTTTCAACTCTATTCTAATATATGCCATTGTATTCTTATCTCTGTCTAATAATTTAACTGCAATTTGTAGGGGAGATATTGGGAAATGGGTTGCTTTCGTTGCTGTAGTACTGCGTCTTTTCTTCCCCAAACATTTTCCAGGTAATTGTCCATTTTGCCAAAACATTGCTAAAAAGATTTAACTTAATCAGAAATATTGAGAACACAACACTGTACGTGATTTATTTTGATATTTCCTGTTTACTGTAAAATAGTATTTAAACGTGAATGCTTCGGCATCTAACATAAACCGAGTCCATGTGACTAACCGGAGACGTGGTTTTCTTCCAGGTTTTAGATAAAGAATTATGACCCAGCATAGTAAATAACTAACTTTTTCGGTCTTGACATCTTGTTTTGAATTACTACGAAATACACATAGGGCATACACCAGCATGTATACGTACTTATGTCGTGATATTACAGATTGGCTAGAACTGCCCGCATCTCTGATCCTCCTGATTGTTGCGGCACCGAACTTGGTAGCATACACCATACGAGATAGCTGGATCGGTATACTGATTTGCCTAGGCATAGGTGCTTACCTTCTACAAGAGCATATTAGAGCCTCTGGTGGGTTTAGAAACTCTTTTACCAAGGCCAATGGGGTTTCAAACTCAGTTGGTATTGTCATCCTCTTGGTCTACCCTGTTTGGGCTTTACTATTTGACGTTCTCTAGATATGTTCATTCTCTTTTCATTCTGAAAAAAAAATGTATTGCGTTTTGTTTTATTCCGAAGTTGAACTTTTCTGTGAGAAGGGGTTGGGTTTGTTGTCAGTGTTGTCTTATTGAGCGGTTTCTAAAGACGATTTGTATTGTCAAATGAGGTCTCTTCTGGACTCTGTAATTTTCCATGAAATTTCATTGTGAATAAGACCGATGTTTGTGTGTTTGTTAACTGTTGTGTCTAGACTCTGTTTCGCAAAGTGTTTTCCAACTTTTTATGGTATTGTCTTCCATAAAATGCTTATATACGCCTAGCAAAATAAGGTGTTCTGACCTTAGCGAAAATCACGTGATTTGTGAAGGCTTCTTGTTGATGCCATTAATGTTGTATCAATGAGGAGTATCGAGTATAAATTGTATATAAGTACTTCGAACATTGTGAATAAAGAACAGATGAATCTGCATAGATTGGTCAATATTGTCGACTCATTGCGAGAATATTTTGATACACCATTATCGGGTTATAACTGCTACTAGGAAAATAACAAGAAGCAAACACAACACGAATTACGAAATGTCAATTTATTTATAAGTTTCAGAGACGAGTACTTCACCAATATACCATTATGTACAAGCTTGAATTAAAATAACGTCATAGAGATTCCGAGTAGCACACTATATAAAACAACTTTTTCTAACCCGCAATTATTGGACCATAAGCTTCTCTTCCATTCAGGTTACAAAAGACTTGAAACTTTTTTCATTGCTTTTTCTCCTTTGCTTCAGTGTACAGTTGATCAACACGATCCTGAAAATGGAGTAAGTAGAAGTGAAATAAGAACCATGAAAATTGTTGCAACTTTATTTGGTGAAACGCGAGATAGGGGTAAATATCACACACAAAAAACTCAGTTATCAACTGTACTAAAAGCTCAAGCTTTTCATGGGTACTTTATTTCCTATTTCTTATCTCAACTTTATTTGGTGAAACGCAGGATAGAGTATGATATATTGAAAAGTCCCGTCCCGTTCATGTGCAAGATAGACTCAAGCTCACTCATTACAGAAAAGCCATTTTTATAGTTTATTTTCTGAGTTCCAACATTTTTATATGCTAGTCATGATTTTTTGTATCGACCATGTATATTAAATTTCATTTGCTTATGGTAAGAAATTTCCATACACAAAACAACGTATATCCCTTTGTGGATTCATTGAAATCATAATAATGAAGTCACCAAAGCTATACGTATAAAATGGCCATAAAGTTGTAGTAACGAAATCGGAATCCCATTATTGAAATGCAATCTAGAACCAAACCACAATTGAAGATAGACAAATAAAATCTCAAGGCACTAAATTACCTTGTAGTATTTAAGCAACTGTGGCCTCTTCAGCTTAAATGTTGGAGTTATCAAGTCCCTCTCCATGTCGAACGGAATCGGCTCTAAATAAACTTCTTTTAGCATTTCAAATCCTCTAAGCTGCAAAAAGTTGTCCCGGATAACAAGAACTTCAAATCAATATTTGGCTGTTTGGTTGCAGCTTTTTAAGATAAGCTTTTTAATTCTGAGTTTTACTGGTTTGGTTTTTTATCTTAATACTAAAGCTTTTCAAGGTTTGTAGCCCAAAAAGTCTAGAAGATTTTAAGCTGAATGCTCTATCAAGAACTTATTTACTCAACACACGCAGTCAAACAAGTACTATAAATATAGAGGGGTGCTATAGTCACAGATCATATAACAGATCAAGTGACAGATATAGGTGGTTTTTTTCACCTATACACCTTTACTTGGGCAAGAACAATTTTGTTTTTCCTTCTAAAACACTGGGATCTGTCACTTTATCTGTGAGAGTATCATTACTGATAAATATATTGTTATAACGCTTACTTTGAGATTTTTCCCGGTGCTGTTGATCTCGTCTAGAACAAATTTCTTCGCCATCGAATTTTTGCACAAAGATTTAAAATCTTCGTCAATGTTATTTTTCGCTGCCCATTCCTCGAGTGCCTTGCTTTCCGGGACCACCACAGCAACGAGAAAAGATTCAAAGCTGTTCCCATACACCCAAATCTGTATCAATGTAAAAGTAGTTAGAGGCAAATCTGTATTTTTTTAACAACACCAAATTTGTTAGTTCAAAGTTTTGAAACGATGTCTTTCTATAATGTATATAATGACAAACCCCGAAGTACGAGTTACAATCATGATTCTTGGAATAAGTTAAAGAAAACAACTTTTATAGTGAGAACTCATTTCACCTTTATCGGATTGGCCTTGTTTATATGCAGCTTATAAGCATTTTGCTTATAAGTCGGAGTGTATTTGGTTGAACCGCTCTAAGGAGCTTATCTGAGCTTTTTTCTCTGAATAAGCTTGAAGTTTTTTTCTAAACCTCAAACAGTCCAGATTTGTTTGCTTAAAAGATGCAACTAAACAAGCCCTACCTCAAACAATAACCAAGATTCTAAAACTTCATTTTTAGACGTCCGACATGAGCTTATTGAAGCCTCATTTTAAAGAGATAAATATCCCTATAAACTTAACCAATAAGTAATTGCAAAACAACTGAATGTACAGAAACATACTGATGTAACAATAGGGCATTGTAAGAAGATATTTTCGATGTTCTCCACAGCAATATATTCCCCTTGAGACAGCTTGAAAATGTTCTTTTTCCTGTCAATGATTCTCATTGCTCCATCAGGTTGCCATTCTCCAATATCACCTGAAAATACACAGATTTGGTTACTTTTAAGACTTTTTTAAAAGACATTTGTAGAACAAAGAATAAGTCAACAACCAGCTTTCGCATAAAAGTGATCATCAAAAAAATATTTCAGCTAATGAATTGCTAAAACCACGGGCTATTTTGATAATCGCCAAAGCTGAACTTTTGGATCCCTATTTTTAAAGGAAATAGCTGGTGTATTTGATGCTTAAAAAATGGGTCCATTCAGTATAACTTCTAGTTCTTCCAGACCAGAAACCAGCAAAAACTTAGCTTTTAAGCTGACCAACAAATTGCAATTTACCCCAAAAACATATAAAGGGCAGAAAGTTGAGCTTGAATGCTGTTACCAAACAAGCCTTTATCTTATATAATTTAACTGAGTTTTCCAAGTGAAATTATAGAATCTACTGGAAATTCATCTCAAATTCAAAATGATATTTTCAATTATTTATGGCTTCCCCTAATGCAGGTGATCTTGTTGTGAAACATGCATAGCATCTAGAGATAATTTCGTAAATTTGCCGGCAAACTCAAGGCTCCATTTGGCACAAAAATTTCTCCTGAGGAAATGATACTAAAAAGAAAATATATTTCCAAATTACATTGACACAAGAACAAGGGCTTTTTTTACTTCTGTCAGATTATCTTACGAGTTCCCCATATATAGAGCCTTAAAGTGATCGTACCTGTATGAAACCATCCGTCTATGAGGACACTATCAGTTAGATCTTGTCGTTTGTGGTAACCGGAGAACAAAGTGTTTCCCCTTAGACATATCTCGCCACGTGGCACTTTACCAAGAGCATCGTAACCAAGTTCGGGGACAGACTCGAGCCTGGCCTCGATTGTCGACATGGGTACTCCCACGGTTCCAACCATAGGGAACACATTGGCTATAGATGCAAAACACCCGCCACAGCTTTCAGTAAGACCTGAATTTTGAGAAATCTCAAACAATTAATACTTACATTGTTGTATCTTTCAATCATGGAAGGAACTAAGTGAAGACAATTGGGGGCTGTAGCCGCTCACATTATTATAAAAACCGTCGAGAAAATAAAAGAAAGTCTATGGATTTTAGATAAAATCTCTAAAAATTAACATTCCAACCCATCCATACTATGGAGATAAATGTTTGACAGCTTAGATGTTTTCTCCCATTTAAGTTTTCTGGTTCCATCTCCCTAGTTTTGCTTAGATATTTGACAGCTTTTGTTAATCAGATTAAAACGTGAGGATTTCTGGGAAGAAAATGCTAGAATCCTCAAGTTGGAATAACCCAGAGTTTATTTAAGAACTTTGTAAAATCCCGCTTATTTGCTGGAACTTTGCAACCAGCATGCTGTTAGTACTTGTTTAAGTGCTCAAATGTCTAGATTTAAGAGTTTGTGATGATAGTTTTGTTTTAATAATGAAACAATAGAACACCTTGAAGATGATTTGTTTCCACATAACACGTATTTATACACAGTCAGGTTTTAAGATGAACAAATAAACTAAGGCTGCGTGTTTGGTTTTGGTCAAGCTAAGTTTTTACACAGGAAACACATTTGATGGAGACAAAGTTGTCGGTCGTTAGAGATTTATTATCATTCTCAAAGAGAATTACTTTCATTGGCTGATGAAATTAATTGACTTCAGAAACTAAAATTACACATCTTACATAAAAGAAACTGAAATAGCATGAAAGCAAAGGATTTCTCAAAAGTTTCATCCTTTTCAGAATATAAAATTTTCAAATTTAAAAGTACAAATACAAAATCTAAAGACATCAGTTTGGTTACAGTTTAGATGCACAAAAGCAGTTTCATGAGCTATAACTAACATCACAAAAACATTGTTTTTATCACACTTTAGCTTCGATTTTCAATCCATCTATGACACATGACTAGTGTTTCAAAAAGGTACACACTTCATTCCATAAACCGACTCCTGTTGCTCCGCCTATTAGATTAAATGGCTCTTTGTATCTAGTGAGGATACTAAACAAATATTTCTTGGAAAAACTTTACATCTCATAACTGAATTTTCTGCCTCGAATGACTTAAAAAATCACCAGAATGTGTAACAACCCTAAAATTTACATCAATATAAAAATTGTTAAAACTGAAGTCTGTATTAGATTACCAGAAATTCATTCAGAAATATTGATCAAAAGTTGTGTAATTGTTTGGGATGTTTTGGGCCCTAGAAGTCCCATAAACTGTGGTTATTTTGCAATAAACATTACCCATTCGCTGATTAATAGAAATTCAAAGATGATTATTACATACCATATCCTTGTGATAAAGTACAACAGCAAGTGACCCTCAAAAACTCTTCCAAATGCCTGGGAAGAGGTGCTGCTCCAGATAACATCAACCGCACTCGCCCACCAAATGCTTGCTTAATCTAACAACATTGAATTCATCCAGAATCGTATGGATAAGAACGCATGTATATTGTTACATGTACTTTACAGATCATCTTCACCGGTAATAAAGAATATGATGCACTATAACATGTTAACTTATGAGGTAAGGTGGTAGCACAACTGCACGAGTCACAAACTTGTTGTGATGATAAATAATATAATGTGCAGCTTTCTCCGTTTGATCTTTTAGATGAGATAACACATCAGTTAAGATCATAGTTGTAACAAAATGGATGTAGAGGATTGATATGTAATAGGTTTATTTGAACTGCAACAGTAATAATATGTGATTTTAGAGGTAAAAAGGAAAGTACCGAATCAATTGACCAATTCGAAAGGTTAGTTTTTAAAATCTTTATCTAGCAGGGTAAAGTCAAAACAAAACGTTTTTTTTTTCTGTTTTGAATATCTAATATGATAACATATATTACATATTTCTATGTATACTAACAGGTTGCTGAAATAAGAGGGAAAAGCTACAGCAAAATAAAACCGGGACCATCTCGTAATCCATGCTACGAAAACAGGAAAATTAGGTGTAATTGATTATTGCTATAACCAAAATTCAAGGGTACTTACTGTCGCTGTACTTACTAACCTTGTCAAATACAAGCTTGTCGAAGAGAGGAGCTGCTTCATCATGTTTCAGTCCTTTCTCCAAATTTCTGAGTTTGCTGCATTATAAAGGTTTAGGATTAGCCTGCTACGAAATAAACTGTCAAAACAGGGGAGAAACCATAAAATATTTCACAAGTGTCGCTTACTAGTTATATGCATATTGGAAAAACGCCTTTTTCAATACACCTCCAGCATTAATCTTGTCCATGGTACCTGCATGCACACAGTATACGAAGTAGTTACTTGAAAGATCCGCTAAAGATAAACAATATACTCCCGTTTCATATTTGAAATGTATACCAAACGTATTGTTAGATGAGATGATACAATATTAGGTGATATGTTACCTTTTAACCTAAAAGCTGAAGCTGTTACAGAAAGATAACATTTAAATTATCTTTAACAATTAACACGTACCAGCATATACACGGTCATAAATCCTAGGAACGCCGCAGAATATAGTCGGTTTCAATTCAATAAGATCCGCCATCAAGTACCTGATATCCTGTCAGATCCCAAAATGAAAAATGAAGGGAAACTATTTAGCCAAGCGAAATGCCATTGCAAAAAAAAAAAAACGAGAGCAAAATTGAATGTTATATCATACTTACTCCTTGCCAAAATCCTATCTTAGCACCCTTGTAGATACAATAGGTTTCAACAATCTGGTCAAACACGTGAGCTAGAGGAAGGAACGAGAAATACGAATCATCTTCTGAAGCCTGCAAGACTAACTTTGTTAATGTCCGTTAAACTGTAATAAAATCCTTATCAATCGGATTGATTAAATGTTACCGCTTTGTCTGTTTCCTTTAGTATATGATCTGTAGAAAGGACCATCGACATAATAGTCTTGTTGGTTAAAATAACACCTTTTGGTTCTGCTGTTGTTCCACTCGTATACATGATTGTACTAATATCAGATCTTTGTTTCTTAGGAAGCTCATGATCTCTATTTTCCTGCCAAAAATTAATTATAAAAGTATGTCACACATACCTTAAAAAACACATACAAATAAATCAATAAAACTTGCTCGAGCCATGAAATTAGAAGGCTTTACTTACCAACAAGGAAAACTCTTTCCAGGAGTAGATGGAAATGCCTAGACTTTCAGCTTCTTCCTTTTGTGAGTTGGATACCCCGCCAAAGCTAACAATAGCTAGAGAAAAAAATATAAAACATTTGTAAATTATTTCATTAGTTTTTATTTTATTTTTGCGTTTGGTACCGAAGTAATACTGCGACTTACTTTTGAGATATGAAGTACACTTTGGGAGACATGTGAGAACCTGCAATGATATAACTAAATATCACTAAAAATGAGATAATGAAGAAACACCAATACACAAATCCAATTATATCAAAGTTTTGGTTTACGAACAAAGGATATTCTTTTTATAATAATAATAAATAAAAAACTTAGCTTTAAGGTTTAACACAAGCACACAAACTGATCAGAGTACCACCGGGTGCTATTTTGCTTTGAAACTTTATTTTTAATTAAGTGTCATAGTCAAATTACCATTTTTAATTAGAATTATACGCAAGGATCATCAACCACAATGATATTCGTTATAATTAAGTAGAATTATGGAAAACTAAACATACTGCCGGTATCTTGTTTTCTTGAACAAACGCTATCGAGACTTCAGCATGATTGATTATGAACTCCACAGAATCCGCACCTACGATATTGACCATGACCGAGTTAGACTTGATCATTATCTAACTATCTATAGGATTATAATGTTTTTTTAACTACAATATTGAGACAAATAAGCTTTTGCTTAATTGAGCCTGTAGCAAAATTTTCACTTGTCCAGCTTTAAAATTTTAACATTTTCAGGCAGGTACCTAAATAAGCTTTTATTTTAAGCTACTCAACCAAATGCACTGAAGTCTGCAGGTTATAAGAAAAATAACAAATAAGGAGAGGGTAAAAAACAATCCCTTAAATAACTAGGTAGAGCACATATATATGAAGCAAAATAATAATGCCAGAAACTGTCAAAATACACCCTATTTCAGGTAATTTTACTGAATTTTTTTTATCGGAAACAAAACTAGTTTAGAATAACATACCAAGTGAATCGTAAAGTGGCACATAAGCTATTCCATGGCTGTTACATGCCTGTGAGAAAAGTTTCAGTTGCATTGTGATACAAGTAAGCTTGATATCAAGAAGGAATTAATTGTCTCCAAAATAAAAAAGAAACAGTTGAATCTACCTCCATAGAAATTATCCATTCTGGGCAATTTGATCCATAAATTCCACACCTATCCCCCTGCAGGAAAGCAGGCGAGAAGTTTTCGTATCTTATTGGACCAATTTGACTAGAAAAGCCTCATGTGAAGAAATGCTGTATGTATATGCTTTTGCTTGCTTCTAATTTTGTTATAATTGCTAACAGAATCTATATACTGCGTGAAATTCTTGAGGTTTATTAAATTAATTATGCATAAAGATCCATTTCAGCATCAACTTTCAAAGCAGCCACACCTTTTAGAAAATTGGTGTTATACATTAAGGTTTTACTGTTGTGTAGCATTTATGTCTCCAGATTACCTTCAATCCTAAAATTAATACTCCATAATTTCAGTTTTCTATTTCGTAGATTTGTTTGGTGAACAATACTATGATCTCGATTTTACAACACCTTGTAAAATTAACTCTTCCTGTAATTTAGTAAATAAAATGTTCTAATTAGCATAAACAAATTTTTTATACCAATGTCTCATGTTTTTTATGGTTAAATTTGGAACCCATGGAAACGAAAACATTTTAAGTTCTGATCACACAGTGATACTAACTAAAGGATGTAATTATTTGTGAACTTACCGGATTTACACCACGGCCACGCATGGCGGAACCAATTTGAATGGCAGCATCATAAACTTCTTGATACGTGAGCCATACATAAGGACCAGCCTGCCAAAAATTAGGTAAAAGACTCAAGGTTAATTAATTTAATTATGGCACAACACATTAATTTTCGATACTAAAACAGTCGAACCAATCCAGAAAACACTTGTTTTGAACTAGTTGGTCAGTTTACGAAAACACTTTTTGTAAAATATATTACACCAGAAACCTATGAAAGTCATTTCTTGTCTTAGAAACATCTTAAAATGCAAAACTGAAAGAAAGACACCAACTCAACACCAATATACTTGGTAGTTAATACTAAAACATTTGCATGTATAATGTATTTAACATCCTCTTTTACACATTTTTCTAGCTCAAAATAAATTTCATAAGTAATTATATACATATGTAATGTCACCTTAGAATCAATAACTTGACGTCGTCCAAGCACAGGGTTGTTTGGGTTCCTCTTAACTGATTCACTGCCACCAAGCACAAAAATTCGATGATTAAGCTTGATTGATAATAATTTCATTAATTAAATAAAAATGGCCTATTAGCTCAGCTGGTTAGAGCGTTGTGCTAATAACGCGAAGGTCGCAGGTTCGAGTCCTGCATGGGCCATAATTGTTTTTATTTTTTTGTAAACTAACAATATTGGTAAATTTTTCATGCTTGTGAGTTAAGACATTTCCTTTGATCTTGTATCAAATCTTATTATGTTCTTGGTCTGGAATTATTCTGTAAATTACAATTATTGTTCCAAATTCTTTTTCTAAATTTAAAATTTGGGACCATTTTTAAAATTATATAACTGGTCTTATAGTTTGGTCCAAATTTCTATTGGGTCCAAAGTTCTATTTGGTCCAAAATCATTTAATTCGGCAGTAAATATACACAAGTGAAGAATGGAACGACAGGGTCCCAAAAATTTACACACGGTCATGCTTTTTTACCTGTTAGTGGGAGCAATTCTGTCATATAGTTAAATTAGTGCGACCATTTGGTAACTTAAATTAGTGACCCTATAGTTAGGTTTTGAATGCTGTTTTGTACTCATTGTTTTAAATACTGTAATTGTCGGACCCAAGTTTAGATTTACCAGAAAGGCACTTAAGGGTCCCAATTCGAGTAAATACAATTGATGTTCATTTCACCCAGAATCCAAATCAGTTAACAACTACAAAATGAAATCCTCATTGATTTTTAAGTAGTTGAAATATGTAACATTTCTAACATCAGAGCAGATGAAAATAAAAATAGGGATCATTTTATTAGATTCACTTCTGTTTTTTTTTTCTACATTACAGATAATGGAAATTCATGTAAAATAATGGGAATTCATGTAAAGAGTTTAGTAGCAGTGCATTGACATAAAATAATGGGAATTCATGTAAGTTAATTCGATTTGGTCCAATGACATCAATATCATGTAAAGAAGTAAAACAATAAATCTGGTCCGCATTATAATGGACAGAAAATTCATCTTCTTTGCAAGAAAATTAAGTAAAACAAGCAACTCGAGTAGTCGAGTGTGATTTATGTATATGACTTTTGCACCATTTAAATCTGTCTTGAACAAATTAAGTTTGTTGTATTATAATAAAAAGAATAATATTGTTCAAAAATCAAATTGGTGTCGCCTTGTCAGTCGCTTATAAATCGGCAAGGATACTGATTATGTTCTATTTTCCATAGTTATATGTATATATATATATCATACAAAATTACAATTATAATCTCATACAAACTTACGTACCTAAAGAAGTCCCAGGGGGAGCACATTTCTTCTGGTAACTCTAACAGACCATCCTTAGCGTAAATACACCGGAAAATATCCCCCGCCGAAGGCCTTTCATCGGTCGCTGGTGATGAACCTCCCACTTTCACTGTGTATACCGACATTGTACAAATCTAATATATTTCTAATATCCAAAAAGGAATACAAGAGTTATAAAATATGGCTAGCCAGCTAAGCCAAATGTATCTGTACTTGAGAATTTATGAGTGAGGAAGAGTTAGTTGGAGTCGGTACAATAAGTAGATTTGGTTGAATATTTGTACAAATGTCCCAACTCACCGTCATCCAAAAGAAAATTCAAATTTAATTTAATTTAATTGATAACGTCTAACCAGTTAGCTTGATAAAGGAAATTACGCGCGGAAATGATACGAAAAACATGCATAAGTTAAAAGGTGATTATTTATTCTTTTGCCAATATTCGGATATATATGTACTTCAATAATAGTGGAAATGCAAAACCAGAAGCAAAAACGGGAAAATACAAATTACCGTATGTATATCAGCATATATAGTTGTTAATTAGAGTCTTTAGAGACCATTGGATTTGGATTCTAATACGTGCATGACACTAGGAGAAGCTAAGCGCACACCATCGACGGCCACGAGGCCCACGACACTCCCGATAACTTTAAAATTTGTGATTTTTTTTGAATTTTCATCATATATTTTTATCAAGGTTTGTTAAAAAGGCTATTTTGGAACCCCGTATAATTTATGATTTCACTTAGTATTAGTTTATATGTAATTTCGGTACACCAAATTTAAGACCTTTGGGTTTGCTTAGAGCAAATTCGTGGAACTACATGTATTTATTATAAACCCTTGCATGGATTAAACACGAGAAATCTAACTATATCAATTTAGACTGAATTGATTTAATTGTTGGTCAATTTAACCAACCCTTAATTACCCGAAATATCTAACCAATGACAGTCGCTATTAATGAAAAATACTACTCCGGCTACATTTTCCCATAAGCAAGCATTAATTTAGGGGACAGAAATTTGATAACTTTTGTTGTTTTGTGTAAACCACTTATTCGGTGAACTTAAAGTTCGATAATTTTGGTTACTTCTTCTTAGTTGGTTGAGAATTTAACTTAGTACTATAGTAGTTGAGCAAGTCATTGTTAATGTTTTTAGCTATTCTTTTATATACTATTACCTAAATTTAATTATATGCATTGTTAATTGAACCATATGCTCTTTAAACTCAACCTTATGCACCTAAAATTTATACTATGTGCACTTTTTTTGTGACAATAAGTGATAATAAGTCACGTTTTGGGAGAAGTCCTTTTATCTATGAATTAAGTCAATTTTGGTTACTTTTTGATTTTTTTTAAAATATTTTGGGATTTTTTCGAGTTTTTTGATACTTTATTATTTTTAATTAATTTTAGATTTTGTAATTTTTAATATTTTTGTATCTTTTTAGAATATTGTGGTAATTTTTTGTTATTTTTTTTTCAATATATTTTTCTAGGTTTTTATATGTAATCTTTCTTTTGTACTTTCACGAGAGAGAAAGTGAACGATGTAATTTTGGGTTGAATAAGAACCTTTATGTAAATAGAGAGAACATTAATAAAGAGTAGACTTGTGAAACGTGTCCGTGTGGATATAATAAGTTGAGAATTAGTGGAATTATTATGCAATGGATCTGATTTGAAGACAAATTATGAACAGTACCACAAAACAAAAGAGTGAACACAAAGTTCAATTAAACTTTAGCCAAGAAGTTGCAAATGAGAATAATCGGAAAAAAAAACAAAGTACTTGAAAACCTCGGCTACATTATTTATATTTGTATAATTGAATCATTGGTCAGAGACAAAAAATCACAAAGTAACCCATGTAGAGTGTTAGAGCTAGTATCTATAATAGTGTTGTTATATTTATTGTTAACTAAAATACTTAGCTAACAATGCATTTTTTTGTTTATATTAGTTGTGTTATATTTGTAGATGTTAAAAAAATTGTTAAATATAACAATGTTTTTAATATTGTTAATGGATGACGTGGAAAAATAAAATTAGTTAAAACGTGAACTATATTTTAAGTACTCATATTTTAGTTCATATATTAGTTAAGTTTACAAAATGACTAATTAATCAGATTTTAATTAATAATTAATTTTAATTAAAATTAAATTATTTTGTTAAGTTAATACACTAATGTGAAGATTAAATTTAAGTTACATATGTGTCATTTAACATGCAATTAAACGATGATTTATCAAAGTTAATATTATTAAAATTAACATTATTGTGTATGCTCTTATATTATAGTGATAAGATACAACTAAAAAAACATATAATCTTAATCAAAATTAGTCATGTGCGACCATAAGTTTCAACTTTTTTTTAAAAATGACAGAGTTTATTACACTATATATATATAAGCTAAGAACCCATATACACCATTTTTACGAAATTACTGAAATTTGAAGTAAGTTAAGAAACCAACACCAGTTTTCCGAAATTACTAAAATTCCCCAAATGACAACTCCTTCGGGTTAAAACACCGCATGTACTTCATATACTAATAATCTGGAATTGGTCACCACAGTGAAGTCTCAAAAAGAACTCATTTGGTCACTGTAGCATTCTGGAAACAATGAGCTTCGAGCTTTTTGAGATACTCGGGCTCATTTCTCAACAAAAGTGCACCTGCCTCTTCGTTATACAGATCACTTGGTTGGGGATTGAGCAGAAGTATACTCAACGAGATTTATCGTTCGGTTTTGAGGGGCAATACAGATTCAAAGTTTGGTCCGTGTTCGGATTTTGATTACTTAAACCTTGCCTGGAGCACTATGAATAGTTTCTACTTTTTGAACTCAAACGCAGACTATTTATATTAAAAACTCAAATCAAACGAACCAACGAATTGGCCCAGGTTCACAACTTGTTCAAACACTTGAGCTAACTTACTCTCATAATCCATGCTTCCATATACAGCAAGGGTCGGCCCTTATGTGAGCTTCAGGGTGGTAATTTTGACAACACACCCACACAAAACCAAAAATTTTGGGTTTCAGTTATGCCTGAGGTTTAAAAAGTTTGGTCAGTTATCTATAGAAAAAATTACAAAATAAAAGAAACTAGATAGAATAATCGCCCATTACCTAGATGTACTCCCCTTCAAGCGGTTTTGGTTCTTGGATCGGTCGGGTTTAACCAACTTTTAAATTCCTTTTAAGTTTGTAAATTTTGTACTTTAAAGCTAAAGTATTCTTTATTTGTTTTGTTATTGAACTAATTTTCTTTTGTTATAATTGTAGTAAGATTTGTTATATAAGAAAATATGTAAAAACTCTAGCACTTATTAAAGCAACCAGCTCATGGTCCATCGGTTGTTCTTGTAAAATTCACTCTTATAAACATACACACCGAGATGAAAGGTGCACTCTCTTTTAGTTCGACCTGTATTTTTAGATTAAAAATCACTAACATATGACAATTGTGAAATGTATGAAACAGAAGACAATTATATCGGTTTGTCTAAGGAGTGTCACGGGACATCGTTTAAGTAATTAATATCATTTCATAATTAACTTACATTAAATGTAAACCCAAGTTGCATTTATAATCAAACAATATCAAATCATTATGGCATTTCCAAAATAACCTAAATGATATGTTCACTAAACATAAGTCATACATAGAAACAATATTAATAACTTGGCATATTTAACAATTGAAAATAAAATTAAAACATTATTAACCAATATATGAGTTCAAATATTCTACCCCCTATTCTCTACCCCCTTCCGTGCCCCTTGCTTATTTTCACTCAAATTTTAAATTTTCACAACTTATACCGCAACTTTATAAACTTTTATATTATATTGTATTCAAATTTTAAAACATTTGAACATAATATTGTTTTACACAATTTTTTTAATATTCAATGTTTAATTTACACTAATTTATACATTTATTCCAAAATAAATTTTGCGTGGATTTTCTTTTAAAAATAATTATTGAAATGTATTAATACATGTATTATAGTAATTGTACAATTTTTTTCAAGTTTTTTAGAATTTTTTTTTGATAAAATAACACGGAATGAGATAGAGAAATGGGATAGAAGATTTGTACTCCCGATATATATATATATATATATATAGAGAGAGAGAGAGAGAGAGGCATTTGTTAGGATGAAAGTTGCCTTCTATCATGGGAGGACCATTTAACTTCTACCCTCCTATTTTGGACCAATTACATTTTGATATGTATGAAATTTTTTTTACTATAATTAAGTTTTTTTCTTGCTATAATTTATTACTGCCAGTTACATATCAAATCATTTTTATTATCAAAATTACATAATGGTCATCTGTAAGTGAACATGTGACAATTTGTATAAATTAGCTAACATAGCTTGAAATATTAACCAAAAAGTTGACCGAATAAATAGTAAATAATTTATATCTTTGCTTTTTTATGATTATTTATGTGTATATGTTCAAATTATATTCGAGCATAGCAAATACTTTATCTTTTACTATTGATTTATAAACATAGCTTGAAAATATATTTTTCTACCAATTTTTTAAAATTCTTCGAGACATGTATCTTCAAAATAACAAAAATAACATTATTGTAAACAGAATGAGTAAGCATTAATCGAGTTCATAGAGAAGTAGCACACGACTAAAAATAAAATTTACTACTAATTTTAGTATAAAATATATTAGAGGTAGGAAATGATATGTATAATAATAGATATACATTAAAAGATTTGATATACACTATATTTACACTAAAAAAAAATATCCAAATAGCGACGGTATTAATAACGGTATTTTTTGTTACGAGCTTATTAGCGACGGTTTTTGTAACGGTTTTGTAACAGTTTAGTCAATTTACGACAGATTTGTGACAGCTTTTTAAATTAGCGACAGACTTGTGACAGTTTTTTACTCTCACTAAATCAAACATTATTTTGTAGTGTTAAGTAAAATAATTGATCCATATTTATTTTTTGATAAAATTTTGCGTTTGAACTTTGGCAATACGATGGAAGTAAGAATATATATATATATATCCTTAAATCTTCCAATTTATAATAAAGTGTTCTTATAAACCATCAAACTCAAAGATTTTTTTTAAGTAAGATCAAACTCAAATATATTTGTTACTAATATTGCGTCATACATGTATGCTAAAATACTGCACAAATAGATATATGTGATTAGTAGTATGTAATTCTGATAGTAAAAATGATTTGATTTTTAATTTTTGGTTACAAATTTTTTGGTTACAAATGAGGCAGATATTCTCTTTCATGATAAGAGTCAAGTTTAATCGCATTTCTTAGCCTTTATAATATAATATTATTAAGGAA
Source organism: Primula veris (assembly GCA_963682055.1). Taxonomy (NCBI): domain Eukaryota; kingdom Viridiplantae; phylum Streptophyta; class Magnoliopsida; order Ericales; family Primulaceae; genus Primula; species Primula veris. The sequence goes on along the minus strand of OY821745.1, from coordinate 10,582,786 downwards.
GTAGATAAGTAGGGATATTAATTTTCTTATAAGAATAATGTCCGAATTTTCTTTCTTAAGGTCTGTCCATTAATAACTATGATCGCTACGTTTGACCTCTCTTACTCTTCTAACTCAACTAATAAATTACCAGAAAAAGAGGCGTGTAATTAAAGACACAATGAAACGGACACAATAGCAAGCGAATATATTTATATATTTTTGTTACTACTGTAGATTAATAAATGCTAACTAAAGTATAGCACATGAGCCAACGAAACCTAATATGTCTGCACATGACTCTATTTAATGTGATCGGCATAAGGATCCAATTTTGTTTTTCTAGATAGCATTGAACAATATTAGTCAAATATTATTTGTCTATCTTAATCCAAACTAATCAGGCTCATTTGTCACTAGTTATGTTTTCTTTCTGGCAACATGACAAATACAACAAGAAAGTGCAACCAGTTCACACTTTACTTTCTAAATCTTTGCTATGATATTGTGAACTTTTCTCATAAATCATACTCATTTTATATCAAAATTATTCCATATTTTCATTATAATATGACTCATATATAATCATGAAAGTGGACAGTAAATATGGAACAGTTAAGATAGGTCAGACCCCTATGCCATGACTTGGTATTTATAACTTTCGGTAAAAATTTGTCTTTTTTTATAGATGCAACTTAAGAAACTCCTCGATATTTTTAACACTATCAAGAATAAGCCCATAACCAAGAAAAGCTGATGCAATTTTTGTTTTATCTTAACTCTCATATTCATCATCTTCCACGATCGAAGTCAAATTAATTGATGCCTGGGGTTTTTCCTAAATATGTTATCGACACATTCAACTCTATGACCGTAGTAGGGTTTGGTGTCCCAAGACTACGGTTTGTAGTAGTTGATCGTTGATGGTGATGGTGACGACGGCAATGGTTTTTAGCGTGTTTCTTGTTTGGTACCCCAATTTAATTTATGATGGTAGAGAGGGTAACCCGATTTAATTATCCATCGACTACATCTCTAATTCTATTAATCCCATTCGAATTGCCGGTAGTAGAATACGATTCTAAAAAGAATGTAATGTTAATCTATATTTAAAAAATTAAATTTACGAAATAGTATTAAATAAAAACACACCATTAGCATAATTTATAAAGTTCGAGATGGAGAGCATCATGGTGATGTCCCCACCAATAGATCCACCAGAACAACGACAGGTGGCATTCCCAATCACAAATCGGGCACTAAGATGTGCAGTAGCAAAGACATATTAGTGATTGATTTCACATCATACTATCATGACTAGCTTAGGTTCTTATTGACAAAACCGAAATCAAAACTGAATATAAATTTCGATTCGGTTTTTTTTCAGTTTTCGGTCTTTTAGGTTTATGGACTGAACCGGACCGGTTTGTCTTGGTCCGGTTTCGGGTTTCTCGGTTTTCGTTTTGTTTTTTTAACGGGTTTTTTTTTTAGTTTAATTAAAAAAATATATTTTGTTATTGTTATATCTTGAAACATGTACATTTATAGATTTAGGCTTTTAGCTAGTACATTGTTATGTTTATTTTGTTAATTTATGTATTGCGAATCTCCTAATTTAAATATATATGGTAAAAAAAATTATCAATTTGTTATATTGTATATCTTTTTCAAATTACACGTCCCCTAATTATTAGAAACATGTGTAGAATGATATAGTAGAATGATAAAAATATAACTTATTTATGATTATTTTTTAGTCAACTTGTTTTTTTTACAATGTTTAAATAAATTTATAGCATAATTTTAGGGTGAAATAGAGTATTTAATAATGAAAAGTCCGTATCACAATTATTTAAATAGTTACAATTTATAATAAAATTTTCTTTCATATCGTACATATGAGTTTTGAAACGGTTATAAGTTATAATTATGCAAAAATTAGTTTCAAATGCTAAATGTAAAAATGTTAATTATTAGATTTTTTTAGTTATTAAAAGGTGCGACAATTATAAATTATGATTAAGGTAAATATTAACTAACTAAAATATACATAACACTAATTGGCTATGTGTAACTCAAATTTTCAATGCTCAATTGATTTATTTATTTTTCAGTTTTTTTCATTCGGTTCGGTTTTTTTCTGTTTTTCGGTTCGGTTTTATAGTAAAACAAAACCGAACCGAGATGTGTTCGGTTTTTTCGGTTTCAGTTTTTTTCGTTTCGGTTCGGTCCGGTTTGGTTTTCGATACGGTTCGATTTTTTCGGATTTTTACCCGGCCTTACGTACTATATATTATCGAATTTATCATTAATTTATAGTAATAACATTTTCTCATAAGCTAACAGTGTAGCCCTTTAATGGAATACGGAGTATTTTTCACTTGTTTGTTGTTTCACTGCACTCTAAGCAAATAAGTACTTGTTTTTATTTTGGTCAAGAAGCAAGTACTTATTGAAAAATAATTTCAAACAAACATTTAATTTCCAGACGAAATAACAAAATATTACTAAGTTCTTACCACTGTAATACGTACCGGTACCAAATATTTCTTACGAAAAAAACAAATAAACGACCAAATTGTATCTTTACGAAGACATTTCAGAGCAAACTGCCAACAATGCATAAAATAAAGTTATTTAACTTTCTTTTTAAAGTGGCCTTATTAGTATTTTACTAATATTTTAAAAAAGTACTCGAGACAAAAATAAATACAACTACTAAGTATACAGAAGTAGAGAGAAGAATATGAAACGACAATAAAAAAAGTCAAAACCCTTTATTAACCATCAGTGAAGTAAAAGAAAATAAAAAACTAAAATATGTAAAAAAATGTATATATTCATGGGAAGATAAAATTAATCACAATGCCATCAACTATCAGACCTTCCTCACCCTATTAAATGCTCCTGCTCACAAACCCCAACAATCCCATTAATTACACCTCCTTACAAAATTTCAGTCCTACATTAAATTCACCATTAATTTCCCATTTAATTTCCGGTCCCATTTCCACCACCACTTTCCAACCTTCCTCTGCCTTGTATTTTTCTTACCTCGAACAGTAATATTTTACAAGTCAACCCGAACAAAAAAGGTAACTATGAGCCAACTTGTGTATATTACTTTGCTCTTATTAAGTCATAAACAGGTAATGTTTAGTCTAGTTGAGTTGTATGTGTATCAACACGTACTATCGATCTTGTGACTTTTAGAACATTAATAATTATCTTCGATTATATCTATCGGGTGACAACAACGCCTCGGGATCACCACTCCTCAACCTACTCGAAGAAAAAGACGAGAACGTCCCCACGGTCGGCCCTGCGGACCTCATGAACATCGGGCTCGCCATCGACTTGCTCCGCCTGGATGACGACCCTCCCCTCTCCGAGAACGGAAAAAATCCCCCTCTCCTACGGAAAAATGGCGACTTCATCCCCTTGTAGTACGTAAAAGGAAACAACCTCGGCTTCGTCATCGACCCGAAAGGAGACGCTCTCTTGTTCCAAAACCCTCCCCCGAGTCCTTTCCGATACCTCCATGGTGAAGTCATGGCCGGCTCGAACGCCAACCTCTCCGACCCTAGGTTACGCTCGAAGCTAAATGAGTATGACCTCTTTAAAAGAAAATCTCTACGGTCAGAGGAATCACCGAGCTCCTGCGTGATCTCTCCAGATGACGCACGAGCTGGGTTGGGTTGTAGAGTCTCTGGACCCTCTAAAAGAGTGTCAAGAGGCTCTACAACAGAGTTCTCAAAGATTATGTCATCCAAATCCGGACGGATCCTGGACGACGGTTCGGGCCGGAGTAACGTGACCACGCCGGCCCGACAGAGCGGGCAGTTAGGGTGGGATTGGAGCCAAATATCGATACAATCAACGTGGAAAGCATGGTGGCACACGGGGAGCGTACGTATGTACTCCTTATCTTCGAACTCGAGCAGGCAGACGGCGCAGTCTGCGACGACCGCGCCGCCCGCGCAGCTTTTGAGGGAGAACATAGAGAGGGGGATGGACTTGATGACAGAGTCGTCCAAGCCGAAGGGTGACGACACGTGGAAACCATCAGATGGGTCATAGGGGCCGGACTCGAGGTCGGGGGAGGGGACGTACGATCGGAGGAGGCGGCGACGACGGCAGTAACGACGGTAACGACGGTGGAGGAGGATGACATGGCGAGAGATGAGTCGGGAGTAGGTTATGGCGACAAAGGCTGCTGCGACTACGACAACCATGGCGATCAGAGGGGGGCTGAAGTCGAGAGAAGACGGGTTTTTCGGCTTAATATACGGAAGTGTTAGAGTTGACGGTGACTGTGAAGGAGAAGGGGGTAGCATGATGTTTTTTTTGGGGGGGTGTTTTTATCGTCGGAAATGTTTGTTTTTTTCTTGTTTTTTAGAGAGAGTGTAAAGAGTGTTGGTTGAAAGATGGGGAGGGGGTTTAATTGCCATAGGGTATGTATTTTCCACTTGGCAGTTGGTCAGATTACACGTCAATATTTTTAAATTTTAGTTTTTTTTTTTATATAGTTTTTTTTTTTTTCTTGGGGGCGTCTTTATGAAATTACTACTCCTTTCTACTGGAATTTTGGAAACTCTGAGTGTGTTTATAAAATGGTCATTTTGCTAAATTTGGTAAGTAGTTGGAGGATTATTTACTACAGTGAAATGATTTTGCTTATGATTGGGTCTCCAATACATAAATCAACCAAAAACATATATATTTATGGTTAAAAGCTACTTACGTTATTTATTTTATCGGCTACCTTACACTTTAGATTAGCTATGAGATGTGCCGGAACATATAGCATTATTTTGTTCACCCTAGGCCGAAGCTCCGTTCTTCTTTCTCATGTCCCGTGTTTGATTAGTGAGATTTCTATAAATTTTCAATTTGGTTTTTTTTTTTTTCGATTATATTTTCTTAAGTGTTGAACATATATTTTCTCAAGTGATATATAAATTTTGATTAGATTTGGAATAATTAGCCCTAGTTAAGATGAAAAGAATCGATTCCAGTCGCACTCTAGATTGATTTATCATATAAATTAATTGAGATACTATAAGAACAACATAGTTTTCTTTTGAAAAAAGTATACCGTTACTTATGTTATTATTTTTTGAAATCATGTTTTTGTAAAAAAAAAAAAAAACCATGAATGCGGAACATATAATTAAATTGTGAAACTATGGTAAAAAGCGTGTGTTATTGCAAAATAATAGAACCATTAAATCTAAAATTAATGCTAGTACAGTGAAGAGGCTGCCACGTCATTTTCTGAGTGGACCATTGAATAGTACTTGTAGTGATATGTATGATGTGTCATATATATATTGGCTTTTTATGTGTAGACAAAATTTGGGTTCAGTAATTAAATAGTTTAGTGTGAACATGTTGGTTTGTTGCTTGGTATACTATTTCTTTGGCTGCGCGTATGTTTTAAACTCAGTGAGAAAGTACCAAGTCAATCATTTAGCTTGTGACACCACTAATTAAAAATAAAATTAGTTATAGAATAATTATATTAAAAATTAACTAATCGTCCAAAAATCTGATACGCTAATCCAGGGGTACTATCACTTTAATTTCTTGAGTTTTGTTTCATATTTACTTAAAGTGACCTCTTTAAAAAATGCTGAATTGGTGACCCATGTTTCGCATATAATTTGATTTAGTGACCTCCTTAACTTCACAAGTTTTAAACAATAGCAATACATTCACTTAGTTTAAAAATTAATAAAATAAACACCGATTTGTTGAAAATAACAAAATTAACTCTTTAATTTTACAATTTTTGTAAGACACACGTTTTCCAATAAGCAAATTTTTCTTTATAATAAATACAATTTTAGACATAATTTTTGAAAAAAAACCGACTTTGAATACAATTTTCCAACAAAATAAACACTGCATTTAATTTTTTTTAATTTTCAAAAAGGTTTTAATCCGTAAAAAATTTGTTTTAATCCGCAAAAATTACACTAGCTACATCCGTAAATAATTTTTGGTAATTAAAGAAAATTTTACTGATTAATATTAAAGAAAATTACACTACGCGCATCTTAATTATTTAATAGTCTGGTAAAAGTGTCAATCTATCTTTTTGTGAACCTTTTTATTACGAAAAAAAATAGTACGTATAACTCCATGCTAAAGTCATGATAACGTAAAATTTTATGTGCGATAATTCCGTGTAATTTTCTTTAATATTTTTTTGTAATTTACCAGATAATTTTTAATATTAATCCGTACACTTTTCTTTATGGATGTAGTGTAATTTTTACTGATTAAACAATTTTTTACATATTAAAACTTTTCTGAAAAGAACAAAAATTATGTCTAAAATTGTATTTATCATAAAGAAAAGTTTGTTTATTGAAAAACGTGTGCTTTATAAAAATTGTAAAATTAAATAGTTAATTTTGTCATTTTTAACAAATCAATGTCTATTTTATTAATTTTTAAGCTAACTGATTTGTATTGTAATTGTTTAAAACTCTAATCAGTATAAAATTACAAAAGACACTTTCATGCTTGAAAAAGATTGGTTTATTGCTCGGAACTTTGCTATTTCTTCGAGTTGATTTACACTACACTACAAAAAAATACTCAAATAACGACGGTATTAGTGACGGTTTTTTTTGTTACGAGCTTATTAGCGACGGTTTTTGTGACGAATTTGTGACAGTTTAGTCAATTTGTGACGGTTTTGCGACAGTTTAATCAATTTGCAACAGACTTGTGACAGCTTTTGACTCTCACTAAATCAAACATTATTTTGTAGTGCTATAGCTGGCCCTCATGGTTTAATTCAAAACTTTGAGCCCTGGAAACTTCAAAGAATTAACAGTATTGATCATGTATTTTAAAAAGGGGAAAATTTAGTTACTATTCTCCAATTTCAAGTCAACTTGTGAACTGTCTTTTTACCTTAACTAAGTTTTGAGAAATTGTTTAAGTAGCATTGGTTTTTGAGTGCTTAATTAATATATAACGCTTGTGATAGTTTTATTTCGGGGTTTATTGTGTTTCGATGGGAAAAAAATCCGCTTTTGATAGTCTGGAATCGGTCATCAGGGTTGCTGCGACAGTTATTGATGGTGGTTAGATTTGACTAAGATCTTGAACGAGCGCCAAGTGTAAGTGTAACTTTGATCATTTTGACTTAATATTTGTTCCCTCTATGTGTTTAAATATTCAGTTCTACGCCTTTATTGTCAATATTCATCAATTTGCTCCCTATGGACTTTTACAAATTTGAATATTCATCAATTTGTTGTGAATTCCATTGTCTCTATTTTGTTTTACGTCAGCAATCGATGAGAAATTTACTTTGTTTTTCTATCTAAGCTTCGTAGGTTGAATGTAGCTTACTAAGTTCAAAAGTTGTAAATATGGTTTGGTGCAATGCAAGTTTGTTTGTTTGAAAAAAATAAATAATAATATTCAGTTCTACGCAATAGCAATTAACGAGGCTAAGTGAATATAAAACACTAGCAAAGTGAATGAGACCGAAATAATAATTAACGTAAATACTAGTGTATACCAAATGATAATTTTTTCAACATTAATTAAAAGAAATGAGAAATTAATATAAACATAACTTACACTTAGTATATTAACAAAAATACGCTTAAAAGTTACATTATCAAAAACATAAATTCAATTAATAATTAATAAAAAACAAAAAACAAAAAATCTGATTCATCATCACTCACAATCTCTTTCAGCTCTCTCTGCTTCTCTCACTCTCTCCTACTCTCATCCACTCTCCAATCTCTCTCTACTCATTCTCGCTAAATTTGATCTCTCTCACCTGTTAAATTGTCCCGTTTGTGAACTAGTGGAACACAATGCTATATAAGATGATGATTAAAAAAAAAAAAAAAATCCCCAGATCCTCCTGGAAATTAACTGTTGATAGATTCAATTGTTTTTAATTGCTTAACTTGTCTGTATAGTTAAATTTATTTATTTTGATAAAATGTTTGTATAGTTATTTAAAGGCTTTGTTTTTGTTGCAACTTTTAAGCTCAATTTAAAACTATATTAGTTTAGAAGTTGTTTTGAAGACTTAATAAAGGCCAATAAAATGGAATGATCTCAAATTTATCTCAATCTTAATTATCTAATATCTTATTTGCGTAGATAAACAAACTATAAGTTCAATTTCTGTCATTTTTAACAAATGAAGAAGGTGGAAACACCTACACAGATGAGGATCATTCAGTTTTATCTAAAACTTCTTAATTTATTTCTCAATCTTGATGACTTCATTTTTGGAGCGGAATCAATTCATGATCTCATAAGTTCTTGGACACAGTGACGATATATATATACATTGCACAAATACATGTTTTTTATGTTTTAATTTAATATTATAGCGGAAGCATGGGATGTTGCCATGCATGTGTTTGGCTTTCAACAAATGCAAACAAGAAGGTTAAAACTTGAAACCAATTCTACCTTTTGCTTATTAAAAAGTCTCTGTTTAACCGGGAATTGTGAAGAAATTCAAGCTAATACTTGATCATATGATCGATAGGGAACTTTAATCAAGAAAAAAAACGGCAAAAAAATACATTACCAGCTTTAACTAGATGGATTTTTTTTATTTTTGGATATTTAGCTTCACATGATGGCCATAATAGTATAATACTTGCTATGTACAGTGTAAAAAATCAAGTTTTTACATCTAAAATGGTACTAATAGCTAGCTTTGTTTTTCTGGATTCCACTACGATTAAAAAAAAAATACTCAAATCGCTATATGATTAGTGACGGTATTTTTCGTTACGAGCTTATTCGCTACGGTTTTTATGACGACTTTTGTGACAGTTTAATTAATTTGTGACAGATTTGTGACAAATTTTTAAATTATTAACAGACTTGTGACAGTTTTTAACTCTTACTAAATCAAATATTATTTTGTATTCCCAACTCAACAAATTCTATCTAATTTTTGTTAAAATTTCTAAGATTCAATTCAATTTGATCATTTCAGAATCAATGATCGATCATTCATTTTGCGCCTTAGATGGTAAATTTGGTGACATTAAATACCATGATGTGAAAGTGTCTAAAGTCAGAGTTCTCCAAATTTTGATTGACTGCTTGTTTGTCACGTCAATATTGATAGTATTTGTTTGTGAATTTATAGAATACAGAATTTGAGGAATAGTACTGTGACTGATAATTCAATCAATTTTTTAAATTGTTGAATTTTAAATTACGTATATAAAGAGTTCGAGGCATGCTGAATCTCAATTAAACATCATACCCTATCCTTTGACCCATTTTCAACAGTATCACGCAATCTTTTACCCATCTTGATCTTGTCTCGCAGCCCTAAAATATGAATTTTAATGAATATGGTTTTGTTATGAATAATTTCATTACCAATATATTTTTTTAATCTTTTGTTTTCTGTTCAAATATGCATGTACATCAATGATTAACAATTTTAGAAAAAATATTTGGCTAATGTAACATTTCATATTACTCCATAATTTCAAAACTAATACTAGTAATGGGTATGAAAACTTTGTTTTGTGAACTTTTGATTCAGGTGATTGTTTTTCCTGAAATTATACTCCATCTAATCATAATTAAACCTTTAAGTATGTTTTTACATACTAATCAATGATTCTTCCTATATTCTCTGGAATAGTTTTTTTAATTTTTTTATTAACAACTCCATTAATAATTTCCTAATATTTCTTAGAAAAAGATTAACATATCAACAGTAATATTAGTTTTATAATGCTAAATTTTAAATCAACTACTAATACTTTTTTAACAATAAAATTGGTCATTTTTAAGGAAAAGTTAGTATGGTAAAAAAAATTATATAGGTTGTTATTGTAATATATGTGAATAATGCCGAGACTAAATGAACAATATTATATCAATTTATTATATTTCCTCCGTCCTTTTTTAATTGTCCTTCTTTGATTTCGGTAAATATTAAGAGATATCATTAATTGCATTTAAAAATTATAAATATAGCCCTAATTTAAATTAAATAGTTGTTATTGTCAATTTTTATAATGTATTCATTGTGATATTTGAGTATATTATAGTACTTTTATCATATTTTTTATTGATAAATTAATAAATTAGAAAAGTTGACACTTATTTTGGGACACTCAAATACTCCATCCGTTCCAAAATATTGGGACTCTATACTAAGTAAAACTTTAACCGACAAATATCTCATCTTTAAATTATCGAATTGTAAATTTTCAAAATTTGTTTATATAGTGTAACATGTATTTGAACTATTTGATTAACTTTAAAAAAATTCTATTTCGACAACTTAGATATGAGTTATTTGTTGGTCAAAATTGCACATATTTCGTATAGCACCAATAATTTAAGACGGAGGAAGTATGAAATAATGTATAATTATTTAGGAACGGATTGATCAACACTTTTTATTGTTTATGAATATTGTCACACTAAATACATTGCACTATTCATTTATACTGAAACAGTGTCGATATCATACCATTTTATTACTACATTAGAGAGGTTTTTAGTGCAAAAACCGCACTATTTTTAGTGCGATCACGGGATGCAGTGGAACATGGTTTAGTAAAAATAAAAATGAATTCCAAAGTGACTCATATATATATATAGTCAAATGTAGTCCTCCGTCTTATAGATATGAACTCTTATATATCCACCTAAGAAGGGAACCATATGTATAAAGTTTAAAAATAGGGGTTTTACGACCTGCTTAATGAACGTAGCCCAAACACAACTTTATGCATGTTTATCCATTCATTATGCACACTACTACTACATACACAATAGCTGACATCTCTATTCAATGATAATTTACAAAAGTATTAACATAAATTCAATCATCCACCAGTGTTGTGCTGCATGCAGGTCATACATGTTACCATGTATAAAGAAATTTCTTGCCACATAATCAGGCGCGGATCCACGCTCGGATATGGGGTGGCACGGGCCTCCCAAATTTTTTGCTACATAATCAGGGACGGATCCAAGCTGGGGCATGGGGTGTCATGGGCCTTCCAAATTTTTTGCCCAGAGAAATTACAAAAATACCATGAGATATTTTATTAATTACAATACATCCATCAACATATATAAACTAAGTTTAATATTAATGACCACTCATTTCTTGTAAGACAACTAAATCATTTAAAAAAAAACCAACTAAATCCCCACACACACTACAAAATAATGTTTGATTTAGTGAGAGTCAAAAGCTGTCACAAGCCTGTCGCTAATTTAAAAAACTGTCATAAATATGTCTCAAATTGACTAAACTGTCACAAAACCGTCACAAAACCCGTCGCTAATAAGCTCATAACAAAAAATACCGTCACTAATCCCGTCGCTATTTGAGTATTTTTTTGTAGTGACATCTCCGCCTCTCATTCCATCTCAATCAGCCCTTGTAAGGTTTTCAATTGGGAATTGCTAGAATTTTTAAATTTTTCAAATTGGGATTACTTTTGAGGCTTTATTTATCCCTTTCTATGTTTAGATTCAAAAGTTTGTTCGATTTTAGATCTTTTAAAGATTGATGTTTATGGGCTTCATTTTTGCTTGTTAAATTTTATGTACGTATTATTTATTTGATTTCTGTCTGCGGGTCTTTCAACTATTTGGGGGTTCATCAATTAGATCTATCAAATCCTGATTATCTATAGTTATTATCATGGTGGATTTTTAGTGCTTCCATTACAAGGTTTTGCAAAAGAAAATTTAATATTATGTAATTATCTGGGTCTTCTTTTTATTAATTTTTTTTTTATGGTAACTTAGAATTAGCCATTAGGATTTAGGACATGGTCTATTTTTTTTTTACTTTATAATTAACTTATTTGTTCCTTTTTAACCCCTAAAAAATTTAAAAGCTAACTAGAATAGTGATGGAACGAAAGACAATTGAAAGAATAAAAATGAAATGAAAACAAACAACGTCTATTACTCCTAAATGAAGAACAATTCACTTGTCCTTAATGTTTTCTACTACTATTAAATATCAAGTTTTAACACAACTTTTTTCACATCATGTTGCGCCCAAGACGAGTTCGGGTTGAGTTTTTTATGTTTTTTAAACAAATCCATCTGAGGTTCAGCGCTAGTAATCGTAACCTAAATGAGCGCAATTAGATATAGTAGTCCCATGCATTGGCCTCACTAAAGACCGCGGTCCAAGCTTTTAATTTGAATTAGTTCAATGTAATTGTGCCTATAAATAAAAAATGCTGGATCCGCCCATGCACGTAATAATGTTGTTCTGTGTGTTTTGACCTATGAATTTTGATAGGCAAATCCGTTAATTCAAAGACCATTTCATGAATGTACACTACAAAATAATGTTTGATTTAGTGAGAGTCAAAAACTGTCACAAGTCTGTCGCTAATTTAAAAAGTTGTCACAAATCTGTCGCAAATTGACTAAACTGTCATGAATCCGTCATAAAAACCGTTGCTAATAAGCTCGTAACAAAAAATACCGTCACTAATCCCGTCGCTATTTCAGTATTTTTTTTAGTGGTATGAGCAATACGTAACAAAGTCTAATTCCGGTACTCATAGTTTTCCAAGACTTAAAATTATATGCATGATTATACCAAACTCTCGAAATTGTTACATAACCCTAAGAACAGCCCAATGTTCAGCCATCAAATGCAGGCCTTAAACCTCTTAAGCTCGCTTTTGGTTCCGTTTCAAATTTTGCAACAGTCTATAATATGCTCAGATTTACTCGTTGGTTGTTAGAGTCTCTCGATGTTCGAAAAGTTATCTTTATGATATATCATCTCTTATCATAGAAGCATTGTTACATTAAACGTACACGAGTTACACGCATAACTCCACCATGTAACCTCCACCTCCACCGCTGGTGATATCGGATTTTTTTCCGCCAATGTATCATTTGTTGAATTGTTGTCCTCCTTTATTTGTTATCCTTTTTTATAAAATTTTCGGATATTTACCGCCATACTGACATCACCTTTACATTTCGTAATGCCCTGTTACCAATATTCTCCCGTTGTCTCCTTCTAATTTGAACCTTCTATAATATTATCAACAACAACAACAATAATAATAACAACAACAATAATGCAGTAAAAATATATTCAAGTACTATATGTTAATTTTTTTGCTGGATTGGGAATGGAACTTTTGTAGCTCCTCAAAACAAGTCTAAAGTGCCTGTTTGGTTTCAAAATTGGTTTTTCTAATTGTATTTTCTATACTTTGAGCAGTTATAATGTGGGAATAGAAACGTGTCCCCCAAGACTTTGCTTATTGAGCATTTGTAATATTCAATGTTGGTATATAAAACGTTTAACTTTGCCAAAAGAAGTTATGACTGCTTTTTGGATAAAATAATGAAGTTCAAAATAGTAGGATTACGACTATATAAAAAAACTACAAGTCTTGAGTCTTCGAATTCCTGCAAAGTCCAGTTTTTTTGTCGTCGACGGGGAGATAGGATTACTATATAAATGCTAATATTAATTTAAATTTTAAAATTTGATTTGACAATTTTTGTAAACCATTAAAATTTATAGAAATTAAAATGAATATTAGTTACCTAAATAAAATTATTTTTAAATGCCTAATTAAAAATGTTTCTCTAGTAGTAGTAATAATTAGTCCAAGAGTCTCGCATAGAAAACTATAAAAGTTCTTTGAAATTTCTACCTAAAGACGTGTTGAACAAGAGAAACCTAACCATGACTTTGATATATTTCCGTGAAATTCAATATAAAGTTCCACTCAAGACTTTTGAAATTGTTTTTGAAGTCAACACTAATGTAATTCTTTAGTCACTCAAAATCAATACAATAACCCTACTCATTGGCCCATGTAGCATTTAATTTCTTCTCATTTACAAATTAACCAAAAACCTGTGTTTTTCAAATTCTATTTTTGACTCGGTGGGGGAGAGGTTTCTCAATTTTTTCGTGGTTATTCTGCTTAAACTTGTAAGTCTAGAGTCACAAATTTAGGAACAAATATTCCATTTTTTATTTTGTTTCTGTTTTGTGCTTAACTTATGAATTTTCTTGCTCAAATATAATGCTTACGCCTCAAAAACTTGTGTTATGAGCGTTGCAGTTTAGGTTTTAAAATTTAGGACAATTTGTTTATATACTGTAATTTATTATATTTTTAGTTTAGTAGGGATTGATTTTCTAATAGTTTCCAAAACTTAGTGCATAAAATTGTCCCTTTGAGCCCATTATAGAGAAAATGATACTCACTTTTAGTGCTTATACTTCGTGATTATTTGAAATAGCAGTACAAGGTTCCAGAAAGGCAGAAACTACGAAGTTACCTTGTTTTGAAGCTTTGAAGTGAAAGATTAACGCTGTTGGATTTTCCTAGAGAAACATTCGTCAATATTCGGAAACATATTAACCTTGTGTTTAAAACATGACTGCTTTACTGAACAAGATTTTACCCATTTCCCCCTCGAAAACTCAAGAAAATGAAGATGAAGACGAATATAATGTTGAGTACTCCTTTGCCGTCGAATACGAAGGCCCACCCTTAAGTTACTGTATCCCAAAAGTAGTTCCAGTAGATGTTAATAAAATCCCGGAAGCATCTATAGTTTCAAAACGCTCTATAATTACTAATTTGTCTCCCCCAGTTATTCATCCTATAGTTAAGAATCAACCTTTAAGACAATTAGGCTTTAAATATTCTGGCGAATTAGTTGGTGTTCAAGGTATGAGTTCAGGCTCATTAGAGTTCTTCGACAATCAAGAAAATTCACGTGCATTATCTGGAACTTCAGAAATTGAGGATTTAAATGAAGAGGGGTTGATGTCGGATGATAATGTTTCCGATTATTATGAATTTGAAGAAGAGAATTGTGTCGACGAGGGTTCAAACAGCGTGAAAAAATCATCGATTGTGACTTTTCATGAGCCTGAATCAAGTGAGGAGGTTATTCCGGCGACAATTTCTAGAAGACCAGAGATCAAAAACGTAAAGAAAGGCTCTTGTTACCATTGCTTCAAGAAAATCCGATTTTCTGCAAAAGAGAGTTGTATCGTGTGTAACGCTAAATATTGTATTAATTGCATAATTAGGGCTATGGGATCGATGCCAGAAGGGCGGAAATGTCTAACTTGTATAAGCTACGCTATTGATGAGTCGAGACGAGGGATTTTAGGCAAGCCTTCTCGGTTGCTAAAGGAGTTACTTACGGACATAGAAATTAAAAATATAATGGAATCAGAGATGTTCTGTGAAGTTAATAGGTTACCTCCGGCACTCGTATATGTGAATGGGAAGCCACTTTGTCGCAATGAGTTTAGTATATTACAAAACTGTTTGAATCCGCCTAAAAAGATAGAACCCGGAAGA
This sequence comes from Primula veris, assembly GCA_963682055.1. Lineage (NCBI taxonomy): Eukaryota > Viridiplantae > Streptophyta > Magnoliopsida > Ericales > Primulaceae > Primula > Primula veris. The sequence continues at coordinate 10,567,430 of OY821745.1, read as the reverse complement.
TATTGGTACGATAAGACGGCTGGATTTTGGGGAGAGGTGAATATCTTTGTATATGCATGTCTACGTGTGGCTTTGTTTGGTTGCAACTTTTAAGTTCTGTTTTCTTCTTCAGGAATTTAGTTGATCAGTTTAAAAAACTGGCTTCTTCCCTTTTTATAGCCTTCGAAAGCTAGAAGACTAGAAGTGTTAGAAGTTTGGTGAACCTTTCTACTTTAGTCTGAAAAAAATAGCTTGTTTGGTTAAATGATACAACCAAACAAACTCTATGTTTGTTATTACATCAAAAATTAGTTATCTTTAAACTTTTTTTATACCAGACCGATTAGGACACCTGATAAAAACTTGAAAATGTGAAACGGAAGCTTTTTTTCACCTTTTTGCTTCAAAGCTGGACTACATTTGGCTGGTCAAGTTCAAATATGAGGTTTCCTCTTTAATTTTGATGAACCAAAGTTTTCATTTCAACTTCATAAGAATCAAACTTATTTGCTAAAAGATTGCAAGCAAAGCCCTTTACATTTCGGCTGCATAGCCTACATTGTTGAACATCTCCAGACTCTGTTTGCTAAATTGATTTTTCCGGCTTCACAAAATAGGAAGGACAAAAGCCATGCCAGATAATCAGCCCTGAACTGGCAGTTGGTGGTGAAATCTTGCGAAACTGTAGCAATGGACGCACTAATGTGGTGATAAACAAGAGAGAGATTACAAAAGCCGAGCACCGTGCGCTTCAGGTTGGAGTCCTTCACACAACAAATTGCAATTTTGTTTTTAATATTTTCTGAAATTATTAATATTTGAAAACGCTGTAGTGGGTTGGAATCAGGTGCGAAGGGTACCCTTCCTTCTGGTTGGGTGCGGATGGTTCTTTACAAGAAGAGGGAATGAATAACGTGATCGCAAAAATTTGGGACAAGGTACCTAGGCCTTGGTTTTCTGCAACTTTAATTTTTTCATTAAAAACTAGAATTGGTGGTTGACCAGCTGAAAAACTGAAAATGTCGGGGTTTTTTAGCCTGAAAATCTTTAAGCTCGATGAACCAAACTTCTTTGTCAATGTAAACGATCCGACTTATGTGCTTAAAAGTTACAGTCATGTATCTGATTGCAGCTTTTATGCTTCGATTTTCCGCTTTTTCCTTCAAATCTAGACTGTATTTGGTTGTTCATCTTGAAAGGTGAGCTTTTCTAGTATATTGACCGGAAAAAAGCTAGAAGCTTTAGGCTGGATGAACTCAGCAATTTCTCAAACCTCAATTGATCCAGATTTTCTGCTTTAAAACTACAGCCAAAGTAAAGGCCCCTACATAGCCCGTTCAGGATTTGTAGTTTCTTTTCCCAATTGAAATGTAACGTTTATTATTATGGACAAACGTAATTTGCAGACTGGAATTCATCTAGTTTGTTTGCTCTTGTCTTTGCCAATCCCTCCACAAAGGGCTGACCCTATGAAAAAAAAAATTGAAAGTGTTTCTAACGGTGATCTATCAAACAATCTCGAGCAGGAAATGCTTTATAAACTTCTTCTAGTTGGTTCTGATCAGTCGGGGACAAGTACCATTTTCAAACAGGTATACTACATATCACAAGTTCTTCTTTCGGCTGTATTTTCTTTTACCAATTACCCCATGCTTTTAAGTTTTAAGCTCATTTTTCCATTTCCTGATAAACAATAAAAAGTAATTTAATTTGTGTGCTTAACTCAGGCAAGGATGGTTCATAATGTTCGCTTCACTGACGATGAACGGGAAAACTTTAAAATAATGATTCAGAGCAGTTTATATACGTATCTTGGAATAATTCTCGAGAGGCGTGAACAATTCGAAGAAGAAAATATTCTCGAAACAAGTGAAAATCCTCAGACTGATAAAGAAACGTGCGTCTACTATTTGAACCAAAGGCTGAAAGTATTCTCCGATTGGCTTATTCAAGTCATGATATCGGGGAAATTAGAAGTCATTTTTCCAGCATCTTCTCGTGAATTTGCACCACAAGTTTTGGATTTATTGAAGGATGGAGCTTTTCAAGCCGCTTATATTCGGATGAACGAGTTGAATTTGGTGCCTCCTGTCGCTAAATATATCTTAAATCGAGTAAGTTGATGGTTGTTATTGCTATTTATTTTGATTCTAGGTCTTCAATTTTTCGTTAACGACAAGCTTCTTTAGTTTATTTTTTTTGAGTTTGAAAAAAGACTAGGTTCATCCAACTTAAAGCTTCTAGCTTTCTGAGATTTTAAGCTGGTGAACCAAATGCAGTCCCTTTGATACAATTTTAGTCTTTTGTTTCTTCTACTTTACTACGATAAAACAGGAAGGTCATTTGGGAATAATAAGATGGCACTTAGGTATAACTGAAACCTGGGTGTCAATATGATATAGTCAAATGAAGAGAAGCAAGGGTCTCCCACTTTTCAGCATTCGGTACCATTGCCCTGTGATAAGAATTTTTTAGAGAATTTTATAATTTTAGTTTTTTTTTAAGAAATACCTAATGAAATAAGGAGGTCTATTTGGTTTTGGTTAACAGAAACTGTTTTAATTTATCAAATGTTTGTTATTCAAAAAACAGTTTTCTAAGAAGGGATCCTTATAGATTGGTACATATATGTTCTGTAGGCGAATGAGATTTTAAAGATGAACTACGAGCCGTCAGATACAGACATTCTGTGTATCGATGGTATAACATCATCAAACAATCTCGCCAGCATGGAATTTTCATTTCAGAGACCAGCACAAGATGGTTTCACGGATCCTGCTGAGGTGAAAGATTTGATTCTGAGGTTAGTACTTATGAAACCTGGTATAACCGCATTTAACTAATTGTGGGATTGACTGCACCTTTTAAACAATAAATTGAATTATTTTAGGTAAAAAAGAGAGAGAAAGAAATCGGGGAATACACCTTCAAAATTTGGCAAGCCTGATTTTACGATATTCAATCAAATACATCTTGAGCTTTAAGCAAAAAAGCAAATAAGTATAGATTAAAGGCTGATTTTAGAAAATGCATGTTGTTGAACACTTGGGCCATGATATGAGTGGCAAATCCGTAAGCACCATAGAATCTAGTATCTCTAGAAGAAACTGAAATGGGCACATTTTTTCAAAATGGAATTCTGTGGATGTAGCTGTATTTTGTGGTAGTTAATGCACATCAAAGATTTGCTATATATAAACACTCAAAACATATAATATCCGTCTCTATCTACATATAGATTTTCGCCGTTTTGTTTGCTTTGTTTTAGTCAGAAATATCTTTGAGACCTTAAGTATAATGTCATTTAGTTCTCAATCTTAGTCTGCATACTTACTAAAAAAAATCTTTTGTTTCCAAAAGAGAGTAATGTAAAGGTGACCAGATGCAGATCAAGATTGAGAACTAGATTGCTATTTGTTTATATGGTAAATACTAAATACCCTGAAACTAGGAACTTCTAAAAATATGGTATTGTTTTTGAATAATGATATAGTTACAGATCTCTTGACAGATTCAGTCACAGATTGTTAGTGTGGAGCAGCAATTCCACTCTAAAAGAATTCAAAATTAATTAATTTCCCTCCTAAAATGTAGTGGTATTGCACCCCTATCTGTCTCTGTGTATGTGACTAGGTCTGTACCAATAGCAAGGCTCATTGTTTTTTATTTGAAGATATGACTAACATAACACATATCTGGTTCCTAATCTGTATCTGGATTTTGATTAGAGTGTTACTCATCTTAAAAATACATGTTTTTGACTATATTCTCATGTTCAATTTAGAAAATACCAACTCACAAGGATACATTCGAGCAGTCTAGGACAGAACTGCAAATGGCTTGAAATGTTCGAAGACACCGACCTCGTCCTATTCACCGTATCCTTAACCGACTATGACCAATTTACCCCTCACAAAAACGGATTCTCTACAAACAAAATGTTAGAGAGCAAAAGGCTCTTCGAAAACATTGTAACGCATCCGTTTTTTTACCACAAGAACTTCCTATTAATACTCAACAAGTTTGACCTTCTCGAGGAAAAGATTGAGCAAGCCCCGCTATCTTTATGTGAGTGGTTTTCCGATTTTGACCCTGTTATGAGCCATCACCCAAGAAGCGACACGAGTGTTTCCTCAAACCCTTCGTTGGCTCAAAGGGGTTTTCAGTATATTGGCATGAAGTTTAAAGGGCTTTTTTATAGTTTAACAGGGAGAAAGCTTTATGTTTCGATGGTTAATGCGTTGGAATCAAAAAGTGTCGACGCAGCGCTTAGCTACGCCAGAGAGATACTGAATTGGGAAGCACAGAAACCAAGCTTTACTGCTCAGGATACGTCCTCCTTTAGCAATGAAGCGAGTACTTCTGCGTAAATGTTTAGGCCTTAGTAGTTTGGTAATTGCTTATTTAGATAAGATTCTGGATCTATTGAAAAAGTGAGTCTAAATCTATCCTGGAAATATCGACTCCATGATCGCTGGTATTGGCCATAGATACTTTTGGGTAAAGGACTCGTAAGCTTTTCTCTGGAAGAAAATACTAGGCTCAATCTCCGGGCTCAGATGAAGAATTTTTTTCTTTTTGTAGCTTGATGTATTTCACAAATAGTTGTGCGGGTACATATGTAGGAACTGTATTTCATTTCTTAAATGAGAATTGTATTCATTATAGGGATTTAATGAAGGTGTATTTGCGACTACAGAAGATTCAAGCGAGTATTATAGGAGTATGTTATATGAATAAAGGAGAATAGACATAACTACAAGTTTGTTTTTTTGATAAGTAGACAAAACTACAAGTTAAATGTTATGTATTTTAGTTACAAAAGCTTTTTGCTTCTTCCTCTTTGTACCTAATTTTTTAAAATCCATTACGTTAGCAGCTTCATTATATTTAACTTGCATATTTTTTAGATAAGCAAGAGCAACTATTTAATTGCCTCAAAAGAAAATAACTTATCTAAGTACATCCAAAAATGAGATTTATATGTCAAATTTGCGATCTCCGGACCTCGTTTGGGTGAGGAAAAATTCCTGATCTCAAAACATTCAAGTGCCGATGTTTTCCTGTTTTAAATGAAATTATGTTTTCTTCAAAATTATTGCCTATAAAAGTCTGGAAGCTATATATGTAAAACTCAGCATTTTTTCCGTCTCTAAAACTTAGATCTTTTAGGCCAAATTAAAACTGTTTTTGAAACACTTTGACACACATTGCTTAAGATTTTCGTTCTTGAAATCGGAACATGTTCGGCATTACGTTGGTTTTCCTTGCCAAACCAACATACTGGGCACTTGTTTGGTTGGTAATATGAAGATCAACTTATTTTCTTTTGGCTTAGAAGATGCATAATATCTGATTGACTAGCTTATAACATAGATCACCAGTGCCGGAGTCAACTCTCGGCCAGCTGGATTTTTGCCAGTTACTAATTTTCTATGATTTTGTTATGAAAATGTGATATCTCAGTCGGGGTTAAGTATCCATACTGCAAGTCATAGGTTCTGAGATCAACTCTAAACTAGACTATTTTGATGAACTTTTTTTTTTGTTCTTTTCCATTCATCAACTTCTATAACATGATAAATTACCAATAATGGCTATTTTTCTTAATCTACAATTGCATCATCCAAATAAGTGGGCTGTTCAAGTTTATATCCATATAAACATGGTAAATAACTAAATAATACCTTCAAGCATATTTTTCTTAATGAAGATGTGTTTAGCAAAAATTCTACAAGTCTTGTTCTTTGCCCTTTGGTTACGGACGAAAATGAGTTCCAACTAAAAAAAACATTCGTACGCTCATGTTCTAAATGCTACAGTATATAGAAAAATTTTGGCTCGGTATTTTATTAATCATGCTCCCGCTGAACCAAAGTTCTGGCTACGCCTTGACATAGACTATGGGCTTCTTTTACGGATTGGAATTCTCTACAGTTCCTGTATTGGACTGACACCCATTTGTGCATAAATCGAGGTCGTTTTAAGTATTTAAGCTTGCTTCGAACTTAACGGATGTTTGTTTAGTAAATTGGGAACACACTTTATTACAATGGTTTTCTTGAGGACTTATTCGTTAGTAAATTGAATATAACCTTGTTTGCTTTTCGCTTAGAAGATGCATTAAATTTGGCTGACTAGCTTAAAACATCGATTTTACGATTTTTTTGTCATAAAAAGGCTACAAGTTCAAGCAATTAGGATTCATCTTTTTATCAGGCTCGAATAAATCAGTTTATTTTAAAGTTATGTTCACCGACACCATCGAATCAAAACATATAATAAATTAACAAACAGAAACGAGAAGCTAGGATAGATTCCTGATGTACATATATATTACATATTCTTCATCAAAATAACTTGAGAAGTTCTTACAATAATTTTAAAATTCAAATACATATATATACGAACACTAAACATAGCTAAAAACATATTATGTATGTCTACTTCCTCTCCCTCAGCAGGGAGCGAACCGGTCCATGAGTAGACAAATAGTCGCTTCGGATATTGTAGCTTCTTTTTCTCTATGCTCACTTTTTGTTAAATTTCCTTCATTTTCATGAACTTCTTGATCATTATCATTTCTCTTCTTGAGCTTGAACGCGAACGGCTTTCGAGCTTGAACCTTCTCTTTCAGCTTCGATAGCTCGCCTATCCACACATCTACTGTTGCCGACATTTTCGCACACAGCTTCTTTCTTCTCTTGCTCTCTCAAAAAGTATTTCTTATAAGAATGTAATGAGTAATGTCATGAAGAAAGAGTTCTTGAATATATAGAGGAAATAATGGAAACATGGAAAGAGAAAAAGGTTCAAGAAAATATCAATGGGTCAATTACATGAATTTTTTTCAAAGTTCAAGTAAAATCTATTTAGTCTCAATAATTTCAACTAAAATAATGAAGGCCTTCAATTGTTCCCCTTTAAAGTACCTAATTTCTCACTGCTATAAAGGGACAACCATTCCGATTTATGAAAGCCTTATAAATGACCCGTAGGTAAGTTTTCTCGTAAAAGATTGTTCCTAATATAATGCATCATCGCGATTCGACTCTTTCCAGTTTGTGACGAATCCATCACTTTTATCAAAATATTCAATTAGAATTGTTAGCAATTGAAACTATGAGGACTAAGTCTGAGTCCAAACTATATAGGATATCATATTAGTAATTTAGTATAGTTCATCCAAAATTTTAGTGTGTTGAACTGTTGATAGTTGAACACGAAAGGCCCCTAGAAATTGGGCACATGGTATATACAATAATATTACACAGGATATTATATGCATGGAGGGATATTCTAAGGCTATGATTGAGCTTATCTTGCTAAATGTGACCACTGTTTTGGCCCATAAATATTTCAAGACTTTTGACCATAGTACTACCATAACGTTCTTTAAGCTGTATTAGATAGTGACCGAAGTTTATTAATAATTACGTGGGGTAACTAATATCACTTATTAAACACAATAACGTTGAGTATAAGCTAATATGACACTGACAACTTTGCAAATTGCAATTAATTAAGTATGCTCAATTTTATCATTTTTATGCTTGTTTGATTGTTTCCATTCTAAATGATCAGCAGTCCTTAGCAGCCAACTAATTTTATTTTTTACAAAAACTGTTAAAAAAACTAAGTAAATGAGTACTGTTTGTCAATCCTAAATTGACAACTCTTTATAATATGTAGATAAATGTAAAATGCTATCTGTAATATATGCAAATATTCAATACAAAATAATGTTCGATTTAATTAGAGTCAAAAGCTGTCACAATTTTATTACTAATTTAAAAAGCTGTCACAAATCTGTCGCAAATTGACTAAACTGTCACAAAGCCATCATAAAAACCGTCGCTAATAAGCTAATAACAAAAAATATTATCACTAATCACATCGTTATTTGAGAAAAAATAAATAAATTAGTGATTATTCTTTCTCTTGTAAGTTGGAGAACCACAGAAAAATAATAATACTAGTAGTGATTAAAAATATTGGCGTGGACGGTGGATCAGTCCACCAAATGTGGTTTTCTAGAACAAATTAAGTCGAAAGAAGAATAAGAGTGTGTTATTATTCTATTCAACACGTATTTCCCTTTTAAACCTCAACATTCAACAATTTACTCTTTCACTACTTTGTGGCCTTAATTGAAAACTTTACCTTGTGTTTATATTGTAGCCACAGCTTATTGTTAAACGATTTGAAATTTGTTTAACCCTCTAATTGGTACAAGTTATCTGCTAAAAATGGAACGTTTAATACACAATCTATCTGGTGACATCTTGTTAGTTAATCTCTACCATTTTTTTTTACTGCTAACGACATCGACTTTTTATTTCAAGATATTTTGCGATGCTTTGTATTCCTTTGGTAAAAATATTTTTATGCAAGTTAGAAACGAGTGCAGATCTTTTGTCCCTCTTTCGTGCCCCCTTTCATATTCCCTTGGCTTTTTTTACTTAAAGTTAAATTTTTATAACTTTTTTCGTATGTTTATAAACTTTTACAACATTTTGTAGACAAATTTTATAAAAATTGGACATAATCTTGGTCTAAACGATTTTTTTTAAGATTATTTATTAATTTTACACTACTTTTTTATATTTATTTCTAATAAATTTATGTATGACTTTCTCTTTAAAATGAGAATTGGAATGTTATTAGACATGACTAATAGTAATTATAGATTTTTTTTTTTAATTTATTTAAATAAAACTTTTGGGTTAAATTGCCAAGATAGCACAAGAAGGAGTACGAAAGAGACGAAAGAGGGGACAGTGACTCCTTAGAAACATGCATTAAAATTGTAAAACAATAGTTCTTGTGTTATTTGATGAAAATAAAGAGGTGTCTAGATATCATTAAACCAAAAATACTGGGGGTGTAATAAAAGCAAAAGTTACTGGGCAAATTACTACAAATTAGTTCACTAGTAGAAAATGTCAATAAGAGCGGAAATGTTTAATCAAATTGGTCACTTTCAATGTCAATTTGAAAAACTGACCCACAGAGGTTGGTTAGGGAAAATATCTCGTGGTGCTTTTTTGGATTTTTGTTTGTGATATTTTTGAGATGATGATAAAAGGATAAATATGGGATGTTTTGTACTATCTAAAGTAATGTGAATGTGTATATGAATGAATTACCCTTTAGATAAATACATAAAGTGTGCAGGAATGTAAAATTGATAGATTTGGTTACAGATTTAAAGTGTGCATAAATGTAAAATTGAATGTAAAATGGGCGAATCATTGATTAGCACCTATGTCGCCCACATTGTATAAACAGGAATTGATTTCTAAATTTTTACTACTTTTTAAAGAATATTTTGGAATCGGCGCCTTGTTTGATGGTTTTATACAACATTGCACCGTGTTCTTTATCTTTTATTTTATGTATACCTTTAATACTGGTCCAATATAGTTCTCTAACGCAACATATGGTATTTTTAAAATAATACAATAGTTTACACATATGACATAACAACGGAACTGGAACTTTCAATTAAAGGGGAAACAATTGCTTTTTTTGTAAAAGAAAAACACTTAAGAAACCAAATTAAGTCTTTTTATTCGTATGAAAACCACGACTGATATATGAGAAATTTTCATATAATTTTAGATAATTTAATTAAAATAGCAATAAATTAAGCTATGATGGGAAATTATTACTTTGGGGTTTGGATACATATGTACTGAACAATTGATTATTTCTCTACATTAAGTAATAGATAAGGTTTGTTCTTGTCTGTGAGACTTTCACTCTAATCGGTTATCATTCTATTATAATAAGTAAGTTAAAAACAAATAAGTCTGTCCAATTTTATCTATTTTTTTCAGAAATATCATTACTCTTTTTTACATATTATTCATTTACATTTATTCAATTCAAAATATAAAAAACACATAAAAATCATTATCTTTTCAAAACAATTATAATCATATACCAAATAAAATCGTTTTACGTGTATTTTGTATAACAAGAACCATATATTGTTCATGATTTCTAATTTAATATATTCATTCATAAATATACTTTATAAAAATTTATTTATCCGGATCATATATATATTACGTATCGTACACACAATGCGTGCGTGGACATCAATTAATGTATAAATTATAAAAGGATAAAAGCGCAATAACTTCAAAACCAGAACCTTTAACTAGTAAAAGAAAAGAGCCAACAGTATGGGATCCATTTTATTTAGCTGGTTTGTCTTAATCGCTTCCTCAAAACGCACATAGATAGATAAACAGTATGTATACACACTCCTCTAAACATCTCTATATATATAACAAAATTCACTACCACTTTGCATATCTCAAAATATCACAAAAAACAATCTGATAAGCAATACTAAATTTACTGTATTCTGATCAATGTCTGGGCTAGTGGATATTTGGACTACTGAAAAGGCGAAAATGCACAGCAAAGGACCCGACGAGGGCTCGAGTGGCTCGAGCCAAGTGTTACAAGTTGAACAAAAAAGCTTGTTCCAGTTTTCACCCGGAAGTTTAGCTAAACTGACTTCTGCGGCGAAAACAAACTTTGCAAGTTTGACTTGTTCCGAGGCTTCTGTTTCTATGCTTGTTGAGTGCGTTAGTCCTTGAAGAGAGATTGCTTGCCTTGTTATTCTTCTTTTGTCATGAACTAGTGAATCATAACCACTTCTTGTTGTCGATAAATAAATTACAAGCTAAGTCTACCTACATGTAATTATGTGTTATTGTAATTATGTCGTTTTGAATACGAGTGATATTAAGTTTATACCGACTGTCAAGAGTTTAAGAACAAATTACAAGTGACCCAACCGACCTAACAAACTCTGGCTAGAATTAGATAAACTGGAATTTGGGAAGAATTAAAAGTTTCCAAATAGAAGAATATATGGTGAACCTGATGAAGTTTGAGGTGTAACCCTAATTCCAAAACCTTTGGAGTTGCTTAAATTGGTCTTTCGATTTAATTAAGTTATAACAAGTGGTTCACGCAATATAGAAGGCATGGATTTTAAAGCAGTCGAGAAATATTCATAACAACAAACCAAACAACAAAACCTAATATATACTCCGACTACACTCATTCTTGCATTTTGTACTACTGAAATAGCAATTTAACAGATCAAGTATCGTTTTACCAGTATAATTAAAGATTTAATCTGTGCTACCATAAGCGAGTTCATGTTCCATATAACAATGCTAACTCAACCTGAACACTAGCAACAATGAGAACAAATTATATATGATATCCAAAAAAAACATACGTTTTACAAGATACAATGGATTTTGCTGTGTGTATGCTATTAACCATTTATAAATTGGATACATAATTTATATCGGGGGATCCATGATAACATCACTCCCTTAATTCAGATTACACAAAAAGAACAAGCACATCACTATAGGACTCTTCGTACATGTCTTATAAAAATATTTGAAGCTGTTTTAAGGTGAGCTGATTCAGCCAACAAGCAAATCAAAACTTTGTAATATAATTATACAACTGAAGAGAGCTCGCAAGGTTACATCGTACTGAAACCCAGAAAAAAGCGCTCCCCCCAAAAATTAAAGATCAAAAGCAAAATAAAAACCGATTTTCAGTGAGGCCTTAAAGTAAATAAAAAAGGCATGCAATTACTTTAAGAAGATTTCCAGCAAGAAGACTAGAAGAGTGCAGGTTGTTCACGCATATTGTAAGCGGTGCTACCAATGGTTTAAATCCCAATGAAGCCTCTTTAATTCTTGAATTATAAGACTGGTATATAGCTAGTCCATGAATTGGAGATATTTGCATTGTCGTCTCTTTTTCTTGCCATAACATCCGTAACTGCAGTTACATCCTTTGTTAATATTGATTTCAAAGGAAGTAGAACTTCATTCGCTGAACTGAAAAACATAAGACCCATAAATTTGTAGAGTATGTTGACTCTTATTGATTT